>CM046469.1:47109313-47350992 GCA_025506415.1 Flaveria robusta
TTACTCTCTTCAACATTAAGATGTAGCATAATAATAATAGAGTTGAATACATTTGCAGAATAAGTTCAACTCATAACTTAAAAACACAAATTTAATAAAAGTGTAACATAAAAATATAAAAAAAAAATATATTCAAAGTTAAATGCTTCCTTGAACTTGATACTGAAACTATTGTCTAGGCTCTTTTTTTGTGCTGAACCTGTACGTCCTTGCATCATGGCCACAAACTCATTGTAGTCGATGCGCCCATCCTGAAAAATCAAATATTTTTATTCAAAAAATAAAAATATAAGAACATGAAAACGAATAAAATATTCAAGAATATCTAGAGGTGTTCACAGTCTGATTTGGCTGGGTTTCGAAAGAATTCTAGGCCGAGCTAGTTTCAAGAAATGACAAGCCAAACTGGCCGGATTTAGTTAGTCGAGCAGATCGATCGATTTTACCAGTGGCTTAACCGATTTGGTTTGGCAGCTTGGCAGTTTTGTACTAATTTTTTAAATCATTAGTTTGTATAATAAAAATTAAATGATAAGGATGATTTATAATTACAACACATATAAATAACTACATGTTCTGAAAATAACAAGAAATAACAAAGGTCAAACGGCCGGGTAATTTCCGCAGAGCCAGTTTAGTGGTTTAAATTAGTAGTTTGGCGGTTTTAAACGGTTTTACAACAGCCCTAATTTAAATTACATTTATAAGTCAACATAAGCCTGGAGTAATTCCTTTGTTCTCTAATACAGTTTGTTTTACATTTATATTATGGTTGCTACAAAAAGGATGTCATATTCTGTTAAAATGCTACCATTTACTAGTGACAAGTATACCCTTGATAAAAATCAAGGTGTGTATGTTCGGGTGGGGTCGGGTCAAACAGGTCTGTTGACTGGCAGAACACTTTCTTTGTCAACCCTTTAATAAGTAAACGGGTCGAAATCACTACTTCTATGTAAGACCGTAGAAACTCCATCACAAAAAGTTGGAATTTATGTAGAACTTACATTATCTTGGTCGACATCTTGAAGTAATTCTTCAAAGCGCGCATCTATTCCGAATTCATCACATGCTTGTTGAAGTTCATCAGCGGTTATATAACCGCTTCCATCTTTGTCAAAGTATGAAAAGGCAGCAAATAAATGATCTTCTCTCTCAATTTTATTCAGATGCAATGTTGCAGCAACAAATTCACCATAATCAATTGTTCCACTGTTATCGACGTCTGCCTGAATTAAGATATCATGCACTGAATTAGAAGTTCTAACATCAAAGATTAAATGTTTGACTATTGAAGTCAAACCAAACTGCTTTTCGTCAACACGTAAATATGGTTTACTTGACACTTTTACACAAGATTAATAATCATGATAACAAATATAAGAATTACCTCATACAACACAGTTGAAGTACAAAAGGTTCAAAATTTTATAAAAAAATCAGTCAGGAAAATACTATCTTGCCTAAAAACTAGTCAATGTCGCGAGTCAAAGGCACTGCAATGCTTTTTTGACAAATTTTCAAAGCTCAAATTACCTATTTAATAGCGAGATCAATATAGATTTTTAAAAGTAAAGAGAACAACTTTTGATATTCCTTATGGTTTTTCTAAATAACAATACCACACAATTATACAAAAAATTATTCTGATTATAAACCATCCATAATTCTAAACCCGTAAGATTAATAAAACTCGAAAACAAGTGTTTAATTTAGGGCTTACTGCTTGCATGAGATCATAGATTTCTGATTCCTTAAGGTTAGCACCAACTCTCTTTAATCCAGTCTTAAGTTCTTCAAACGTAATTTGACCACTGTTGTCTGTATCGATCATTTGAAACATTGTTTTAGCCCAGCTATTTCTTCTTCAGATAAGCTCTCTGCTATAACTGCAAAATATTGGCCATGTGATGCCTTTTGACTTTTAGGTCAACCATAGATATTTCCATATTCATAACCGGTATGGTTTATTGTTACAAATTTATGTTATAGGTATCAGTTATAAAGTGTGACGTAATCACGATTGTTTTAAAAACCCTTAAAAGATTGTCAATTTCAATCTTAAAACTTAGCGGTTTTGACCTCAAAAGTCAAACTTACCCTTAGAGCCATTTTCTTTAGCTTGTTCATGGCTGAAAATTGCTTCATTCGACTTAGAACTGCAGAATCAAGAGGCTTGTCGGGGGCCACGCCATCCACTTGAACCCATGGATGGCCTGTAAAAGCGTTGAAATTTGTGTTAATGTTTTCAATAGTAAAGAGTTATTATAGTAAAAAAATATACAAGGCATATACATGTAAACAATAAGATAGTTAAGATATAAAAGGAACTAAATTTAACATCCCCTTTGTCTTAAAAGGAGTCCATATCTGATTTCTGAGTCAAACATAAAGTTAATATCAATAAAAATTATTTTGGTTGAAGCAAACCGATTATTATGTATTGGTTCTCATTTGAACGTCCCTATATATTAATAAAAAATTATTTTAAAGAATTACATAGTTACTGCAATCACAAAGTTTTTGTATTCACTATTAAGTTTGTAATGTTTTACCTGAAATTTATTTTAATGCATATAGCCTTCTAAATCATTTTATTCTAAAAATTATATTACTCTTCTAATAATATAGTTTTCCTAATCGTATTTAACGCATTACCTAATTATAAAAAAAAATGGACACAACGGACAAAAATCTTTTGCAGGTTAAAAACCAACAGAAGTAGAAAGTAAAAGCATATTTTATCCCAACTTGTTCTGACCCATTACCCAACATGCCCATTATGTCACCTCTATTGGCAATGTAAAGTCATATCCCGCTATAAAAAGCCATCAGCGATTTTTCTTTTGCATTAACACGGCATGAAAAAATATCTTCACTTTTAATTGAAACTCACATAAAACTTCATGAGCAGTTAATCGTTTTTTGGGGTCCCGCACAAGCATTTTCTCACGAGATCTTTTGCTCCTTCAGAAATACTTGGCCATGGATCAGAGGAGAAATCAAGGTCACCTTGCAGGACTTGTTCAAATATTCCTTGCTCCGTTTCTATATACCCATAACCAAATTTTTATTAATGACATTAAAGGAAAAGAAAATTGAGGACAGGTGCAAATAAATAATAACTTTATCATAAGAAGCTATAAAGATAAGCCGTTGGTTTATTACAAATTACTCCATCTGTCTCAATTATTATACACAAACAAACAGCTCAATTTAAGATATGTGCAATAATGCAATTTTTGTTAGAAGAGTGATTATTACCTTGCAGTTATAACACATTTAACATGGAAAACTTGTATTAACAACAAGGGTAATTTAGGGTATCTTGAGAAAAAAATTATATTTTAACTACCCACTTTAAAAAGTGGTGTTTTGTGGGACAAACAAAATCGTAATCTGGACAAAAAGTTAGGTACCGGGAATACAAAAGTTTACCTTTTTGCTAAATTTCAAAGTTAAAGCTACCTACTTGTACATTGTCATAAATACAAATTACTAGCAATGTTCTTTTTTATATCATTCTTGAAGGATATTAACAAACAGACAAACAATGCAGTTAAACTCCAAATAGAATCAAAAGTTCTAATTCTCAAGGGATTAGGGTACAGGTGGCAATTTCAACCATTTACTTATGGATGGCTTGACTTGGTTTGTGTTTTACCTCAAACGACTCAATAAGATATATAAAAAGAAAAAAAATCTAACCTAAAAGGAGTGTGAGTTAAACAGGTAGAAAGTAGCTTAAAATTTATAATGAATACAAGATACAACCTCCAAAATGATATTCCATTGTTTAGTTTTCATTATAATAATATTGTATCGTAAATCATATTATTGCATAGAGTAACTAAAAGAATTATTAGTTAGAGTTGCTGACAAAAAGACGATTATGGGTCCCTGACCTCCTTCAAGCTCGACAGAAATTTGGCCTATTCCAACATGAACCCATTATGACCCGTTACCAGCCCCACCCATACTACAACCTTTAGATGGAGATATTATCCCAAATGATATGCAATGTGTCATTAAACACAAAGTTTAAAGAAGTGTCTAACTACTAGTCAATCTCTATGATGCCTTTCACTAATCATAATTATGTGACGCAGTAATCTTGGAAAGTAAGTTTAACGAAAAGAGAGAAAAGAAAGTGCTGCAATGCAAATTACATTCCCAAGGAAGGGAAGGGTATTTATTTAATTGAACAAAACTGAATACTGACCGCCCAAAACGGAGGTACTCCACTTAATAGGATGTAAACAATAACCCCTGCACTCCAAACATCTGCTTCAGGACCATAACGTTTTCTCAAGACTTCAGGTGCAACATAATAAGGCTGCCAACCACATCAGTAAATATTTCACCTAAGAAAACAAAATTGTTAACTGAAAGCTCGACAAATAAGCACAAATTAATAGACTACTCAATTTGGCAGCAATGTCAATTTGGATTATATTTTGTTACAATAGAGGGCAAAGTAAAAAATGAGCTGAAATGAAGGGAGCAGATGGTTTAAAAGTTACCCAAAGTATGCTCAAGTCTCTAATCTATTTAGGTTGATTTATTTGATTTATTCAAAGAAATTATATCACTATGTTAACGATGGTTTTTTGTGATCATAACCATTGTACTAATTATTTATGATATTTAAAAAATGGACAAATAGTGTTGTTGTGTCAACCCAAACTCTTCTATCTCTTCATTGCCAATAAACTCTCATTGCACACACGAGCGCGCGCCGCACACTTGCCTATTATGACTTTTCAGAAATTTTACTTTGTCCACAGAATTGTTTAAGACTTTGAATTTGACCCCTTGTGATATGACGCAGCAATTTCAAAAGTTATTGAAGCTTATCTTGTAAAATATCATGATAAGCCGCATACATATATCATTGCCTTTTAGGGTACTATGCTTTCCTTACTGAAAATTTATTCATATTTAGTTTCAAGACTTGTCATTTAAAATGACATCAGTATGATTCATTGTTTTGTTGCTATCAAGTTTCCGACACGTAATTATGAAAAATTTACAAGGTAGCAATTAGAGTAATCAATTATGTACTAGTTACGGAGTGTCTTTAATTAAGGGATGAAAAGGGTATATTGAGCTAGGGAGTGCTAGAAGCCAATAAAAATGCAGTTGCAATAATCAGTTCTCAATGTTTGGGTCACCTAAGAGGTGGTTATATCAACCATATATTTGTAAATGGGTCAATTTGAGTCAAGTTTTAACTAACTGGTCAAATGGGTGAAAAACAAACTAAAAACTTGTCATTCTTTGGATAAAAGATCATTGACATAAATGCAGAATTAACTATCTATAGCAATAAGCAACTTATTATCTAATCTTGATTCTGATTCTACAAATCACAAGAATCATACACCCACAATAAATTCCATCAAAAGATAACTCAAAGTTATACCTGGCTTAAGAAAACTGATAATCCAAAATCAATAGTTTTCAAAAGTGCGTCTTCTTTCTTATCCACAAGCAAGAAATTCTCGGGCTTTAAATCCCTATGGATAACCCCTAAAGAATGACAAGTTTCCACAACACCAACAATTGTTCTTGTAAGCTCAGACGCCTTTTTTTCAGTATAATGTCCAATTTGAATAATTCTATCAAAAAGCTCTCCGCCTGCGCATAATTCCATAACAACATGAACTGCAACTGCATCTTCATAAGCCCTTTTATCGCTATAACATTCGGGTGGCCCGCCAATGATGCATTATTTGAATTTCCCGTCTCACGTCTTCCACATCTTCATCAGTCAACAATTTTCTTTTCGCAATCGATTTGCAAGCATACTGTTGGCCCGTTGATTTTTCTATACAAAGAAAAGTTGTACCAAATTGCCCTTGACCCAATTTCTTTCCCAAAGTGAAAAATTCCTTTAAGTTCCCTGTGTTTCTTTGTAATACAGAGTCAACCCGAAGCCCTGCACTTGACACCCGTTTCATATGTGGACCTTTTTGGGCTTCACGGGTTGTTCTTCTTGTTTCTTTTCGGGTTTGGGCATGGTTATCTGTTCAGGCGGTTTGTTTTGAACAGGCAACGGTGATTCGGGCGGTTTAGTATGAGTTGAAGATTGCTCTCCATTAGGGGTAGAAGGTGTTTTCTTCGGTTGGTGTTCGCCACATTGCAGCAGAAACGGATTGAATAAATCCATTTTTCGAAATATTCGGTCCAACACAAGTGTTCCCCATTGAGCTTCAATTACTTCTCAATCAAACAAAGATCTGAACTTTATGAACAAATCCTAAAAATAAAGTCAAACCCACTTCAATTGACTCCTAGATTGTAAACACAAGATCACAAATTTACTTCTCAAGAAACCCCTTTTCTGCTTTTAACATAAAGATCCAATCATTCACGTAGATCTTTCCTCGGTGAAACAAAGATCTAAACTTTACCAACAACCAACAAAAATAAAGTCAAACCCACTTCAATTGACAAAAAAAATCATCAAAATTAGATCTTGATCTCAACTCAAACTATTAACAATCAATAGCAAGATTCAACTTAAACCCTATAATTTTCAAGAACAATACAGATTCAACATTTTAATTCAACTTATATGAAGTAAGTTGAACATCAATTAGCAAATAATCACATCAAGAAACTAAAGAACTACAATTATTACATGAAAGAGTGATCAAAAGTCAAAGAAAGGAATGCTGAAATCATGCGAAACTGTAAGAACGTGTAAAATGGTGGAGACGAAAAGGGGTTGAAAGATTTTTGATAAGAAGAAGACAAATGAATGAATACTAACCAGATAGATAGCCGGAAGAAGTGGGGCAAATGTGGTGAATTAAGTATACGGTATCAAACCCTATGATGATCTTGTCCTATATATATTACTAGTTTTAGTAAACCCGTGTATTACACTGGTTAAATAAATAAATATTAATATAATAATATTAATTAATTATAAAATTATATTCTAAAATATGATATGACTGAAATTACGTGTAAGAAATGACTATAACTATAAAACAGTGATACAACTTTTAAAAATTTATTTTTAACCATTTTTTCAAAAAAAAAAAAATAAACTTTTCTTCAAAAACAAACCGTATAAAAATGTCATTTTTAAAAATTTTCTTATTATAACTCTCAAATTTAATTATTTTTGGTTTTAAAAAATTGAATTTTAAAAATACCAATTATAAAATATTTCGTATTTTTAAAAAAGTTTTATGGTTTAGAAAAATTATTATTTTATAAAAATTCTTTATTTAAGAATAACATTAATAAATAGATCTCTTTTTAAATTTATTAAATGTGAAAGAAGGTTAAATAATATTATTAGTAATTAAGGTAATTATTTAAAGGAGAGAGAGGCGGGAAAATTTTAGTGAGGATGATTGTGGTGCTGCCACGTGGCATCTCAAGTTACTCTTATATATAATAGTAAGATAAGATGCATCAACTTTGGGTTTTTTTCTTAAGATATTTTCTGTTTTGGTTTTTAACTTTTCTATTTTTACTTTTAAAAATTTAATTTAGTTAGTTGTTACTGTGATTATTATAATCACATGTGTGTAATTGTATATGTTAGATGTAATTAGAAACGAATTTATATTTTGATATGAGAATATAACCCATAATAAAAAGAAAGACACACAAGGTAATAATACTAAAATAAACTAATGTGTATTTATTCTATAATATAGATATAGATATATATAAGACCAAACTTAATCGGGCCTTTTGCCAATCACATGACGTCGGAAAGTTGATATAACTCTAATCTAATCTCACAAAGTGATACCCTTGTATGAGTCTTATTGTAACAATTACATTGTTTTAGAAGTAGACCAAAAGTATGCATAATAACTCAAACAATGAATGCATATCGTGGTTTTCAAAATCTAACTAAACATTGTTAAGGTGTTTGTCTTAGCAAAACTCTAAAGTTAGAATTCGATTGAATTAACAACGAGCGTAAACATCATTTGGTATATAAGACACGTCTACATAAAGACAAATGAAGGTTGTGTATACCGAGCTTAAGATCACTCAAAATACACAAGACTATTATAGACTGATATAAATATTTTATAAATTAATTTAGATTTTTACAAGGATTTTAAAAGGTTGCATAAAATTTCAAGGTTGATGATGATAAGTATATAAAACTAACTATCTTCTATAATAGAGAATTATAAAACATAATTTTTATTGGAAGCATCTTCCACTAGAAGAAAACGTTTGGAGCATTGAAAGTTCAAAAAATATATATATATAATTAGAAAAGTGAATATGGGGCTGTTACGTGTCTAAGCTTAAATGCGAAACCAATCAAAACGACGTAGTTTTGATTAAAAATAAGTTAAAAGTTAATTTCAACCACTTCCTTGTTGATAGGCAAACTCAGTTTTCGTGGAATTCCTTACTAATTCACCGGTAGTTGGTTACAAAAATTAATTTGAATGGCAATTGTGATTTTTCCGAGTTCGGACCGATAGCATGAATTCTTCAAGTGATTACCTATTGCCATTTTCGATTGAAATTATGTGGTAGCATATGTTTATCAATTCCGGTACAGCTTTCGAAATTCCTTGTGAAATCACAAGTAACCATTGAATATTGATATAATTTAGTATCACGTGTTTGTTCATTCATCGAAGGTAACCATTTTTGGATGAAATCTGGATGAATAATTTTGGATGAAACTGTTGGAGATCAATGTTCATTTTCCAAAGTAAAAAAGATTATTTTAATTTAAGTTAGATTTTAACAAAACTACGTCGTTTTGATGGGTTTGCATCTAAGCCTAGATGCCTAACAGCTTTATATTCACTTTCCTCATTATTTGGTATAAAAGTCATATTCTGTATTTAACTCTGATTTTCATTACAAAATCACACCCCAAATATTGAAATATTTTTGTTACAATTTGTTGATTCACAGTCGCTGCTAAAAAAAAAAAAAGCAGTCAAAATGTGAAAAAACTCAACTAGTTTAGTGTTGTCAAAAAGTTCACAGTTAGACTATGCTTCAAACTTCGAACGTGGTGCGTGTGGAGCTATTTGAAAATTATTTTTTCACTTTACTTTACCAAACGTCTTTCCCACGTATGGTTCCAACCTTTTACACATTTAAATTGTTAATTGTAACACACTTAAAGTGACTTTTAAGTTGTATCTTAAGTGATGTGTAATATCTTTAAACACATCTCGTATCTTGAGGGAGATAAAATTGTGAGACTTATTGGAAAAAAATTCAAAATTTATGCATGTTGAGTCTACTTAGATGTTTTAGTTCGTTAAGTTTGAAACGTTCAAAGAGCACAGACTAGCCACAGATTGGATGAAAAATATAAAATGAAAGCGTCAATGACAAGCTGCCACCAGGTTGAATGATTTGATGGGATCCATAAAAGGTGAATCTTTGAGGCGATTTTGTGCCATAGGCGCTGAACAATCTTGTTTTTTTGAACATGAAGAAATAAAAAAGTCATTACGAAGTAATAAGAGAGAGGAAGAGAGTGAAGGAATCCACATTTGAATGATTACGGTCGATGAGCAGGCTACCATGAGACAAAAGATCTTCTTTTTAAAGAATCTCAAATCTTGAGGCGCTTTATGCTTCAAATTTTTGATCATTCAATTAATCTTTCGTGGGCGAAACAGTGACTTGATGTACCAAAAATTTCCATTTGTTGAAGAAAAGCCGGGAATGAAATGTCACACTCGGGGAAAGAAAATTAATGTAAGAAAAAAGTATGAGTTATTTATCTTAAGGAGACTAATTACTGATTACCCCAACAGATAAAGGGCAGCAACATTGATTTTTCGTTGTCAAATCATATGTTTTGTACTCATAATTCAAGTGTTTTTTTTTAAACCTCTTATGCATGCTTTCTATTTTTGTTTTTTAAATTGTTGTGGATTATCAGTGAAAATATTTAAACGTGTATAAACTTAGTTTTCATTAGAAATTTTTCTAAAATCTTGATATAGAGCCCAATGATACATGTTCACTAACTATGGTATATGTTATTCGTTTAATGATCATGTTTCAAGACCCGTGAGGATACTATGTTGGATACTCACCGATCAAAGAATTGCTTTGTGAAAATAAAGTAAACCACCGGCCACCGCCACCACCACCGGCCACCACCACCAACCAACACGACCACCACAACTACTATCAACACAGACCCCATCACCATCAACACTGGCCACCACCACCGACCACCACAGACGCCATCGCCGGTAACCGCACATCCGTTCACCACCACCGACCACCACATCCGCCACCACTGGCCACCGCCACAGGCGACCATGAGCCACCTCCATCGGCCACCACCACTACCACCACTAGGAACCACCACCGGCCACCAGCCATCACCACCATAACTACTTTTATATTTTATATTCGTCTTTCCTACGTAACAAACAACACAAATAATGATTCATTTATTTTTAAAAGGTAATAAACAGGACAATGAAATTAATAATCATTATTCTATCATCCATTTCATTTCTTCATCCATTTCAATCCTTCATCCATTACATAACTTCGTCCATTTTATTACCTAATATCAAACAGACCCGAGACCCTATGGTATATCATTTATTATTAAATTATGGATGTATATCTACTACATTATTTAAAAAATCATATAAAAGGCAGATCATACTATCCTTATTTTTTTAACAACATATGTAATCATTAAACCGACATTGGTAGTTGTTATTTGTTAACTTGTGAGTTGTGACTTGTGACGACCAATATGAAGGCCACTTCTTTTGTAAGCAGGCCAGGCCCAAATGATAGATGGACTTATCTGCTAATGATGGATTAGTTGTTTATGCTATAGGCCTATATCCGCTAATGATGGACTTAGTGTTCTGAGCCCAAAGCCCAAGTTTTAAGATTTCTCATAGAACAAGCTTGAAATATATAACAGGGTACAACTTGAGCTTACAAGGTTTCGACTCGAGCTCTTATTAATTTTTTCTTTCCGAGTTTAGGCACGTAAGCTTAATAAACTTCGTTTATAAAGTTAGGAACTCGTTTACTAAATGATCATCATTTTATGATTGAGTTCATTTAATTTAAGGCTCAAACTCATTTAAACTTTGATTTGAGCTCATTTTATCTCTTCTTGGTACAAGCTTTAAACGTTTGATCTCTCATGGTTTGCGAACGTTGACTTGTTTAAACTCTAATGTTTGGTAATAAACAAAAAATAAAATAAAACATTTTCAAGTTGAGCTTATTATAAAGCTCATCAGCTTATTATAAAGCTCATCACGCTATCGGCCGGATTGAAGTCTTAATCTAAATTCACGGAGAAGAATGCAATCGAATGATACGTTTATTTACAATTCTAAATCGATTTAATTAACGATAAGATTCCATGTTAAATTACTAGGCTAGAAATATGTAACTACATAAAACAAAAAAAAAAAATTACATAAATACTAAATAGTTAATAAAACTAAAGACAAATTATGTTATATCTTAGTTTAAAAACAAAATTTGAAATTGAGATAAATTTAAAGGACGGAAAGTGTAATTTACTCTAGTAAAGATTTAAATTAAAAAAGTACTTATTTATTTGTGAATTAAAAGCGTGAAAAGTAACTGATGACTCATATTATTGAAAATTGATATAAATTTAAGGTACGGAAAGTGTAATTTACTCTAGTAAGATTTAGAAATTAAAAAAAGTAACTTATTTATTTTGTGAAAATAAGAAGCGTTGAAAGGAAATGATGACTCAGATTATTGTGACTCGTGACGCCCTCGTTTTATTTATTATTATATAAAGATTTGGACTTGACCCGAATATGGCCTGGTTTGACCCGATAGCATCCTAAACGGGTTTTAAACTTATTTCATGACCCAGTTCATACTTCCTTTAATATTATGTGTGATAAAAATTTGATTAAACAACTTAGAACCAACGCCAAACACTTGCAACAACAAGACAATAGACATATGACAACTCACTTTACCACCACCCAATTCTTTATTTATTACTATACACAAAATAATAATACAAAAAATATTCTTGCTGAACCAATTGTCATCTTCCATATGAAAATGACCATCTTACCCTTTTTTTTTTTTTTTTATCAATTAAAAGAACTTACACAATAGCAAACATAAAAATAACACTAAGGCACCCCATTAACATCCCAAAGAAACCTTGGATTATGATATGCGTACCGGTCTACTTCTGGAGAGGTGTGTCTTCACATATCATTTCAGGTCTTTTATACATTCCCTGTGATTAATGAAAACAAATGTTATATAGGTTAACTAAGTGATATGATGTCGGTAATCTCGGTCGCATCCTTAGTTTTATAATTCTATATTTTTAGTAGTTTAAGTTTCTAAAACATTATATTGTATACTGATATATTGATTATAGGTTCTGATTCGAACAAATAATTATTTCGATTACTTGAATAGTAGTATCTAATACCATATTTGTACGAAACATGTTAAACTTTATAGTAATCCATGTTGGATTAATCGTTCTGTACCTAAATACTCATCCCAAATCCTCAAAAATCTTTTATAATCAGTAATAATATAGATCTTTTTACTCTAATAAAATAGTAACTAGGAGGACACGTGGCAGCACCACATTTTTTTTCACCAAAATTTTCCAGCTTATCTCTCATATTAAATAATTACCTTAATTACTAATAATATTAGTAACTCTCTTTTAAATTAAAAATAGTTTTTTAATAAATTAAGAAAGAGATCTTTTTATTGATATTATTTCTAAAAATAAATTTTTATAAAATAAGAAATTTTTCTAAAATATCAAACTTTTTAAAAAGTACGAAATATTAGAAATTGGTGTTCTTAAATAAGTAAATTTTTTTAAAACATAAATAATTAAAATTGGGAATTATAACAGTTTGTTCTGAAACAAAATGTTTAATTTTAGAAACAAAAGTTTTAGAAGTTGATATTATTGTTTTATTACTTATAGTACTTACATATATGTAAATTCAGTCATATCTTATCTTGGAATATTGTTTTATAATTAATAAATTTTTATTATATTTATTATTTATTATTTATCACGTGTAATATATGGGTTTACTAAAACTAGTTAAGTATATAAAAGTAAGAAATATATCTCTTTCATAGCATATGACAAACTTTTAATTTATATTAATGCATGCAATATTTTAGGAAATGCAAAATGAAGGCATACTTTCAAATTTTATCAATAGCATATAAGTAACCTTCTTGAAATGTAATATACGACATGGCACAAGTTTTACGATGGCATTGTTTGTCACATTAAATTTTATCAATAGCATATAAGTAACCTTCTTGAAATGTAACATATATGTAATATACGATAAGCAAATGCATTCCTCACCGATTGATCTGATCGACATCGGCTAACCCTTTTTTGCCTTTTTTGTTCAAAAAATCAACTATCAAGGACTCAAAGTTAGTACACTAAATTTTCTTTGATTTATTGCTTTTGTTTAGATTGCGTTTTCAAAAGGGCTCATTTTTTACTTCGACAGGGCTCCAGAAAACGTTGAGCCAACCCTGTTTGACCCACTATGAAAAGTTTACTTACATACATTGATATAAGATCAAAGTATGCCACACGCAATAACAAAAGTGTAAACATCTATCTATACTAATAAAACAAGGTTTTTGAGGGCATGTAGCATTATATTAAACATCCTAAATCTAATTTTCCGCCTCTATCTGCTATTAATATTTACATTTACTACAAATAAAGTTATTTATTTTTTTCAAATTAATTATTTTAATAAAATTAAGAAAAAAGATCTTTCTATAAATGTAATTTATAAATAAATATTTTTTTTTTCACAAAATAAGAAATTAATCTAAATCAGCAAACGTTTGTAAAATATAAAAAATTTTAAAGCTTGTGATTTTAATAAAAAAAATTTATATGAAACAAAAATAATTAAAATTCAAGGTTGCAATATGGAAATTTTTAGAAACAACAATTTTATATAAATGGTTTGCTTTGAAATAAATGTTTAAAATACAACTTTTTAAAAAAAAAAAAATTACAAAAAAACTTTGAAATATAATATCGTCATTTTATTACTTGAAATCTTTACTTATACATAATTTTAATCAAATCTTATCTCAAAATATTGTTTTATAATTAATAAATTTACATTATTACCTATTTTATTTTTTTTCAATCCGTGTAATACGCGGGGTAATAACCTACTATTATATATGGTTTAGTTACGAGTTGCATATAGTATGACCGCGTAAAATTATATAAAATATAAAACGAAATTGGGGAGGAGAGATCTAAACCTTGATTGGCAAATGAAGTGTTTTTGTGGAGAATTCTAATGGCATGTGTTGAACCGGGAATCTTGCCCAAATGTCCCAAGCACTTGGCATGCTACCTCAACCAATTTCCCTGCAAATAGTAGTATTTCTTAATTAATTTTTATAATTAAATAATGTATAAAATATTAAATAGCAGTTAGTCCACCATTTTAGTATTATAGTTTAAGTTCTAAAATTAAAAACGTCCCGCAAAGCAGCTTCACAACTTCAGATTATTCCATAACGACTATTGACAACAATTCATTATGATTACTAAAATGGGGACTTATTGTTTGGGGTCAATGAAGGAAATTCAATTCCCACACCTTTATACCTTTGATTACGGGCATAAATAAACCGAGTCGACTCCAGCTTACGTTCAGTTTATTTTAACTTTTCTGTCTAAAGTTAAAACTCGACTCATTACAATATTGTTGGCCCGAGCTCAACTTGTTTATTATTTGTTGAATTACTTGAATATCCAAAGTTGTTATTTAATTACATATATGGTTATTTTGTATATATTTAAGTATAATTTTATATAGGGTTGGATGTTAATAATTTAAATTTTTAACTGTTGGTCAATTAGTCTTAACTAACAATTTGACCAGTATTAATCTCAACTAAAAATTTAACCAGTATTAATCTGAACTTTCGATTTTGTTACTAGTGTTAGTCCTAGTCTAATTGTTCGTTAACTCCATTAGTTTTTTATGACATATCACGTGACGTGACTCATGACATAACGTATAACATAGTTATAACTAAAAATATAAATATATTACTTAATTCTTTTTTTTTTTTATAAAATATCATTTTTTGAAGTTATTCAACATAACGTTTTTGTTGCTAGTAGAGTAGCTTAGAGACAAAGAGACGCGAAAATTGAGTTATATATTTATATTTTTTGTTTTAAATGCGTAATATGTCATGTCACATACCACGTCACGAACAATGTCACATCCACGTCATAAAACTAATGGAGTTAACGAACAATTAAACTGTGACTATAATGATAACAAAATCAGAAGTTAGGATTAATACTGATCAAATTATTAAGATTGATATTGCCTATTTGCCCAATAGTCAACAGTTTATATTATTAAAATCCAATTTTCTTTTTATATATAACAAATAATATATTTAGTTTATCATAATTAATAATATTAATTACGTAATTACATATTTACTATAAAGAATAAAAGTAATTGCATTTATCTAACAACAATTACTAGAATTTTTAAAAAATAATACACCACAACCTGCACAAAATAGGATTTAAACTCCCAATCTTTCATTCTTTTGATCTTGAGGCATATTACTTAACCACCCAGATGTTCTCCTTGAGACTTATTGAAATTATATATATAATATTTATTATGTAATTATATATGTTTAGGATGCGAGCGGCAACATGCCTAGACTTAGTATGTGGAGCTTAGGATTGAGCTCATTTGTTTAATGAACTGTAGTTTAGGCTCGGGCTTAACTTATTTATTATTTATTAAATATTTAATTTTTATTTAGATACATATATAATTATTTTACATATATTTATGGGTATAATTATATACTATACAATTCACAGCTTCATGTACAGTAACTTACACCATATATGCTTCAATGTACAAGTGTTTTTTTGCATATGCTAATCTCACTTGTGGGTGAGTAACCTCTATTGCATTGTACAAACCTTCATGCATATAGTACAACTAATTTAATGATATATTAATAAATAGTTTTATTACTTTAAAGTATTATATATTATATACATAAAAGCAATATAGTTTGCTACACTATAGTTTTGCTTTATTTAATTCAGCTATTTTATTTTTCATGATTTATTTTTTAACTTTTATTTCTTTGCCAATTGAAAAGTTAATTATTTATCCGTGTGTTTATATATTCAAATTTAGGTTCTCAGGTATTATGCATTTATTTTTAAGTTAAATTGAGAAAGATAACACATATGAAAATATAACAAAACACTTATACTTAAGTGTATATTGTATACATATATATGTTTATGACGGATAGAAGATGCATGTTTTTAGTTTTTTATTTGTTAATATATATATATATATATATATATATATATATATATATAGAACATAGTTGTATTATTTTTTGGTATCATAGGCTATAGCGAGTGATAAATTATTGTGGTACCGTGATAAACTCATTTGATTATGAGCGAACAACATCGTTGCTGATATTTTGATATTATCGAAAATCGTACCGGTGTTCACTTTTATTAATTTTGACGAACCGGATTGATAGCGACTGAGTGTTGCATTGCGCTTGAAAAACTCAAACACACTCCCGCCTCGAAAGCGCAGGGATAAAAACTAGTTTTATATATAACAAAACATATATCATTCAAACACTTATATCAATTTTTTTACAATGTAATTATATATACTTATTTTAAGTTTATTATTTATTAATATTTAATTACTTTGTATATATACATACACAGATACAAACAAAGTCAGTCATATATATAATTTTATTTGTAACAAATTATATATCGTTTAGTTACTTTTTACAATTATATCATATATAATATAATATTTATTATGTAACTACATACTCATTGTAAAGAAAATTACTATATTTATATAAATAATAAACTCGTTTAGGTTTAGGTTTGCAAGCTAGTCAAGCTCGGTATGTAATACTCGAGCTCATGTACCAAATGAACTCAAATGTTTAAGTTCGGCTGCGATCCTTAGCGGATCGATCTCAAGTAACCTATGAGCACTCGTGTATTAAGTGAAAGTAGAATATTTCTACCATGTAGCCGATAAAAAAAGACAGGACACTAGTTATGCATAATCTCCTCAACTATATGGATCTAATCAATGAGATTAAATAGTTTCTACTCACAGCAAGGATTCTAATATGTCAACAAGCAGAGAAGATCTGGTCATATGGCCAACTACATGTACATATAAAAATATAACTTTCATATGCACATGAAAATACCATAAAGATGTATAAAATACCATAAAAAATATATTAAATACCCATGTCATATCATCCATAAAAATGATTGGTGCATTATATGTGGAACATGCAACATGCTTACAGTATTGCAGGTTCAAGAAAGGTGGAACACAGATATATAGCTACTTCAGATTGTTCCATAACGACTAATGACATCACTTCATTGGGACATTATATATTTACTAAATATCAAGACTTGTCGGATCTTTTGACTATAATTTAAGGGTGTAACGTTTTATCTGAAAAAAAGTTTGATCCTTAACCAGGGGTTTAAAAGAACCCACTCGAGCTCGAGCTTGAACTCAACTCATTTCAAGCTCTGTGTCTATAGTTAAATTACAACTCAATAAAATTTTTCAAGCTCAAGTTGAGCCTAACTCTGCTTGTTTATTATTTATTAAGTATTTAGTTATTTATTTATATACATATATAATTGATTTAATATATATTTATAAGAATAAGTTTATATGTAACAAAAATTATATAGTTTATTTTTATCATAATTTTATACTAAAATAATAATTATTATGTAATATACACTTATTATAAGAATAAAATTATTATATTTATACAAATAATATATCCGTTTATGCTAGCAAGCCTAATCCAACTAGGTATGTGATACCCAAGTTTGAGCTCGTTTATTAACCAGCTCGGGCTAAGGGTCGGGATCGGCTGCACAATTCATAAAATATTTAATTATTTTATTTATACACTTATATAAATTTTTATATATAAGTTTATATATAACACGATATACATTATTTACTTATATTTATCATTTATCATAAATTAATATATGCTCTTATTTATATGAATAATAGGCTAGTTTAGACTCGCGAACTGATCGCAATTCTCAACTACCTCATGAGCAAGTCAACTCATTTATACCTTACCCTTTGACACCCTGGTTCCATAGATAAACCAAGCGTAAGTAAAACTTATTCGACCATTTTTCAACTATAAAAAGGTAAAGAAAAAAAAAAATTTGTGCATAATATCTCCACTACTAAAAGGATCTAAATCAATGAAATTGAATGCTTCCTACTGACAGCAAGGATTCTGAAATGTCAACAAGCAGAGAAGATCTGGTCATATGACTCACTCCATTTACATATAAATATAAAATATTTCAAATGTAGGGTTCGTATAATACAGTTTGGATTTTATATGTTTTAATTGCACATGAAAATACCATCATAATAAATGTATAAAATACCCATGTCAAATAACCCATAAAAAATGTTGATGCATAATATGTGATTATGTGGAACATGCAACATGCTTACAGTATTGCAAGTTCAAGAAAGGTGAAACACACACATATATATAGCATAATTATATATACACACACAAGTCAATAAGTACAGAGTACAAGTGAATAGAAATATGGGTCGGGTTTTGGATTTATATATATGCTGTTTTGATATGAAGTTTCATTTTGTTTTTTAGTGAAAGTGAAGTCTTTTACGTTTATTCCAAAAAAAAAACCATCAATTTTGTAATATAGGACCAAAGACACTACAGCTCATATGCAATACATGCACACCATATATATGTGTGTGTGAGAGAGACCCCACCCCCACCTGCCTACTTGTTATGATAATTCAATGATGGGCCTCACAAAAAATATTATTTGTGGATTTGTGATTGGGATGACTAATTTGGTAGCTAAAGTTCATAAATGTTAATGCCATAATAGAGCTAGGATGTTTTGTGGTGTTGTATTGTATCGTACGGTATAGGTTTTAAAAGCATAAGTTGGTTGTTATTTTTTAACGTCATATCGCGTATAGCACGCTTTAAAAATCAATGTTTTGTGGTTTATGCTTTCAACAACATGCATTTATGTTCTCTAAGTTGACAAGGCCCATCTACGTCAACCAGTCAACGTGTCAAATGGTTACAGAAATTTGTAATTTTTCTTAGCGGAAAAAGCCTGAACACTCAGGATCACTCAGGTAAATGGCTCACTTTTTTGCCCGAAGAACAGAACATGCCAAGTGGCGATCTGGCTCATTCGCCCACAAGAAAACCTACAACTGGAAAAACAACCTGATTCGACCTTGATCAAATTGTCCCAAATGAGACTTTAACCCATAACCTCCTATTTGAAAAGTAATGAGGCTACGACTCAAACGGAAAAAACTCTGTGGTAAATTTTTATTCTTCTAAAGTATGTTCTCAAGAGTAGAAATAGTTGTAGAAAATTAAGAAAGTTAAGGGGAAAAGAAATGCAAATATAAACTTAGACAATAATTGGAAACTTAAGATACTAGAAGATGAATTTACCGAATTTACTCTTATAATAGGAAAGTGAAATATAAACTTAAGTTTAAATCAAAACTACCTCATTTATGATTTTCTATAAGATCCTAATAAAGGTGACATTCATCACGGACCATCAGTACATGTCATCAAATTGTCAATTTTGCCCTTGACCCACCGACAACTCAAATTTACACCTATACCACCCCACATAAAATCAAGGCTAACCACAAACATATGTTTATTTTCTTTATTGCTTTAATATATTTATTTATACATTAATAAAGAATTTCTTGCACCAAACATATTTTTTTAATAATTTGCATCACGTATTATATCAAAATAATAAATACTAACCAAATTTTAATATCGTTTCGTTAGAGTTACTTGAATTGCATCACTAAAGTTTTAATATTATTATTATATGTTGTTATGAAACTTTTATAAATGATTAGCACCATATGAAATATAAAAAATGAATAGCATTTATTGATCATTATTTTAAAATCTAACCAATTATTATTTGGTGATTGCTATTTCTAAATTCAACATGCAAATACGAAAAGAAAAGTCAACAAATAACAATAAACTTTATAATCCTTTCACTTATATTATTCAGTGTAACTATATATAAAACTTCATAGCCATCAAATTATATTAAAAATTTAGTGTTTTTGATTATTAACCAAAAGTATCAGTAGAAAAAAAATAATGCATTTCAGAACCATAAATTGAAAACACTCATTTATCAAATTCTACTTCTAAATCTACGTGGGTGTTCATGTAGGTCTTAACACTTAATCCAATGAAAAGAATATCACTCTATACACACCAGATTAATTAAGTTATAACCTGGTTAGAAGCCTTTTAGTAACAAAAAAGTAACTAGATAAAAAAAATCTATCCTAAAAAAACCTCGTGCCCGTAAAATGACGTATTCTCTAACTAAAGCCAGGATTAAAATCACATAGAGGACAAGACGCGAGTGCGATGATTTTAAAAATAAAACAGATGGTGTATGTTCGTAGGTAAAAATTAAAAAAACTTACCTCTACGAGATTTAGGCGTGGTTTGAACACGATCAACCGCTTCTGCACTTTCCGACGACTTAACCACCGTCTTCTCCGACGCCGGCAACAAAACTCCGTCAATCCCCTGCACCGATATCCTCCCGTCGGTATAAATATCAGGATCAAACAAATACGCAGATTCATCATCATCATCCCCAAATTTCACCGATCCATCGGCTTCTTGAGCTGCAATCTTATGAGGAACATGAAGCGTATCGTACCGAATCTTCCCGAACCTTCTTACGGCATTGTACATGCTTTCTTCGGTTTGATACTCCGGTATGATGTGGTAGTACATGATCCTCTCCGGCGCACCCGGCTCCGCCAGCTGATCGGCGGTCAATTTCGCCATTGCTTCGTCGTTTGGAGCTAGTACGGTGAGTACGTAGCCTTCTGATACTAGTTTCCCCATTTCGGTTGCTAGATTTGTTAGATTCACCAGAATGTCCGCCATCTCGTTGTATCTGTTCATCGATTGCACAATTTCAATAGATAATCATTAGATTGTTAGGTTATTAGATGATTACATCACGATTAGATCGATTGTGATGAATTTTGTGAGAATCTTAGGGTTTTAGACGGTGATTGATCGAATCGTTAGGTTGAATTGTTACCCGCCGTAGTGGAGGAGAGTGTGGATGAAATCCTTGACCTGACTCTCGCCGTCGAAGTGGTGGTGGTGGCCGCCGGGGCCGGGTGCCGGAGCCGGAGCTAGCGACGGACCGGGAGCCATGGCGGAGTAAATCGGAAGAACCTGTGGCGATCCCGCCGGAACCGGTGCCGGTTTCTTCAACCGGTTGGTTCTCGGATCCACCTCCGGTGCGCCCTCCGGCTTCACGGCGGAGATCGCACGTAAGCTCCGGCGGTTGTTGAACGCCTGCTGTACCGATTTAGGTATCAACAACCGGTTGATCCCGTGAATAACTCCGTCGGGACGGAACACGTCGTCTAGACGAACAACCTCCGCATTTCCGGCGAGCTTCACGGTGTCGGAATTCGATAAATGCAAGGGCTCCGACGAGAGAGTCGTGTGACGAGTTGACTCCTCCGGCCACTCGGTCCGACCGAGTCGACTCGGGATAATATGATGAAGAACCAGCGTCTGTAACGACTGTAAATTCCGCGGTTCGAGTAAAAACCTCTTGAACTCAGGGTCAATCTCCCTCTCCAACGCTTCATTCCTCGGAGCGAAAATGGTGATATTATGATTCGTCACAGCTTCTTCAAGCTTCTGCAACAGTAAGGCCTTCTCCACCAGCTCCGACAGCTCGGTGTACCGTGAATCCAGCAACGCCACCAGCACCGAGTTGGAGTTGATTTGACTCGCCGCCGCGAGTTGACTCAGTGCAACCGTAACAAAGCATATAACCACACACATTCGAACACCGGACCCCATTTTTTCCGGTGGGTATCTCGCCGGAGACTACACCGGGTCGAATCTCGAATCTCTGACCCGTATTCTTCAATTTCAACAACAGGGGTTTTGAACTGTTGATTTGCTTTAAAGGGATATCAATGTGTGTGTGTTGTTGTTGGGGTTTCTCTCTGTAAATTGCTTGTGAGCTGTGATTTATATTTTCATGGTGGTGGGAGGGAGGAAGGAGACAGTTGAAAAACAGGGGTTTGGTATAAAGGCGAGGGGTTGTTGTGGAAATAGGTGATGGTTTAGGGGGTGAAGTTGAAGTTTTTGGGTAAAGTATCGTCGGTGGTGTGGTCGTGGGTTGCTTTCATAAGGGGAGTGAAAGGTTGATTACGTTATATTGAAGTTGGCATAAAGTCTTGTAAGTATAGATAATATATTGATTTTGTGTTTGATATGCATTAATTAAAATTAAAATAACTTGTTATAATTTAATAATTTTTTAAATGATTATTGGAATTAATATATAAACGTTGTTATTATGAATATGTTTTTGAATGAATATATAAGTTTGCTTGAAACATAAATTTCTAATTGTCTCAAAGTTATTCAAAATTCATTGGTTTTAAACAAAACTATAATAATTAGTTGAACCAGTTGAATCCACACATATCATCAATTTAGTTCTCTTAACTAAACTTGTCGTGAACCATTATAAATGATGGTAATGGATGGTAATAATATGGGATTCAAGGGTATGATCTATTTAGGTCTATTAATCCATTATAAATGATCTCGTTTAGTAAATATTACTCATTTTAAAGACTTATTTTAGTGTTGATTAAACTAGTTTGAATCGGTAGGTGAAACAATTTTTAAAACAAAAAAAGAAAATTAAGCCAGATAGTTTTATTTACGACCAACAAGTTTATTTATTTTCACAGACTTGCCACTGGTAATTTCTATTTCAAAGACATCGTCTAACAATTCAGGAGTTATTTAACATACTCATAACATGATGGATATGAATTTCCACTTACACCTAATTCATACAAAATAATAGCAAAAATATCATTAACTGAAAATGTACCTATCATGTTGGTCTTTAGCTTACATATGGGAAAGGTTAAAAACTCTAAATTTTGTTTTTCCTTTCTTGTCAACATTACTATTATAAGACTTCTAATTACAAGAATAATTTGACTTTACCCTTGGTGCATCTAGAGCTACATTACCATACTCATTATAAGGGTGCACTTAGCCTTATGGGCATTCATATGAAAAATGCCTCGTCAAGCCACATTTATAAAAAAGGTTAGAACCAAGGAGACACTCCCTATGATGTACCTTTCTTTCTAGCACCCTTCTTGTTAGTGTTTCTCTTGTCTTATTTTCTAGCCTCAACTTCCTTAGTTATAGATTTAATGGCCTCTACCATCATCTCAAACATAGTATTATGAATCACCTTATGCACCTCATTAACAATAGCATGTCTGACGGTGGATACTATGATGAATTTCTTGTCAGTGTGTTGAGAGTTATCATCATTTCATTATGAACTCATTATCATACACAATCTTAGGATCCTTTGTATCTTTCCAGTAATTGGTGGTCTACCATGACTCCCACAACGAGCACCACTCTAGCCTTTTTATTACACCTCGCAAAAATAGGTAGGTCGGGTCGAGCAAGGTGCTGAGTCAAAAAAGGTTCAATTCAGGATGGATTCGAGTCAGGATTGACCGATTTAAAAAATAGGTTAGGATGGGTGGGGGTCAGGATGTGTGCGAGTCAGAACGGGGCCATATTAAAATTGTCAATAGAAGTTACAAAATAGACTTGTTTCCTATATAAGTTACAAAATTGCCAATATAAGTTCGTTGAACAAACCTTAAAAGAATTATAGAAGTATAAAACTAATAAACCAAGTTAATTGAACAAATCTAAAAAAAATGATAGAACTACGATGACATGGAGAAAATAAGTCATGACATTAGAATTATCAAATTATAAAAACAATGGAAAAACTTTCCTCGAATATCATCAAACAACAACTTTAGAAGTATCACTTAAGCAAGTTTATAAAAGTAATGGAAAAACTTTCCTTAAAAACGAACAAATAACAACTTTCTTCAATCCCAAGTATCAAACATCGGTTCCTATAATCCATGGTCGTTGGCGAAAGTGGTAGCCGGTTAACCAAGGTGATTACCACAACGGTAGGTGAAGGCGAGTGTAGTATCCACACGATCTTTTCTTTGTATATAAAACTCTCTAATCAACGGCGGTAAGCTGTGGTGATTATAAGCTTATACTCGTGAGTAATAAGTTTTGACATGTTATGGTGTTAAAAGCGGATTCAGAGAGCGATAGAGCAAGGTAACATAGCTGGACAAACCACTGCACAACCCATTGTGATCCATTCTTAGTTTTAATTCAGCCTATCCTAACTCGTAATTTCATGTAAGGCCCCGTTCCCGGGACACTCACAGTTGGACATTCATCGCACATGATATTTAAATCACATTACAAATCATTAAAACATTGCAGCGGAATAATTTAACAAAAACCATTTCATGCATTAATAATTACTTTTACAAAATAATACATCGTTGTTAGAGTTACAAAATATCATTTGATGCATTACAACACAAAAATATCATTTCAACATAAAATGGATGCCATCCAAAATCTTTGCCAAGTAGCTTCGCCCCGTGCCATCCTCAGCAACCATTACCTGCCAACTGAAACTGCATAAAAGTCAGCGTTGCTGAGTGAGTTCTAGCTTTATAATAAAAATACTTTACTTTCGTTTAAGAACCTTTCTTTACTTTTATTCGTGATCACACATCATACGTACACATAGATAATATTCATTATTATCTTCCATCATCGTTCATCATCGTACGTAATTCGTACATTCATCATTATCTTTCACTTTCATCCGGACCAATGCCATGTGCTATACCCCAAACATTATGCACGAAGCTGGTTATTGGGCCGAAGTCTATAAATAGACTCCTAACATTGTGCACGAAGCTGACTCCAGTACCTGGGGCAAGCGACAAGGGTCCCATACGTTTGGTCAATCACAAGGGTTAGACCCCCGTGTGCATCCTTCTGGGTTAGTTAAACCGCACACAGTTGAGCTAACACCCTTCATTGGGTGTGAACCTACTTACTTTTGCTTGCAAGACTTTTCATTCATTCTTTACGTTCCATTTTACATTAACATTAACTTCCGCTTTCATAACATAATACTTTACTTTCATTATCATAATCACACCACGTAAAGCCACGGAATAATACGTAATAAGGAACATAAAGAAAACAGGCCATAAACATGCACCACATCATCATATAACATCACATATCATCCCCGGAAGCATTCCAAGTCATAGCCTAAAAATCCCCTTTTTCCAAAATTTCAGGACATTTTCTAAGGAATTGGGCGCATGGGCACTATACAGGCGCATGGCCACTATGCAGGCGCATGACTGCTTATGCGCATGGAAATACTTAGGTGCATGGGCAGGTTTTGGGCTCATGGGCAGGTTTGGGGCGCATGGGCACTATACGGGCGCATGGGCCTAACTTAGGCGCATGGGCACTCAGGCGTCTGGGGAACTTAGGCGCATGGGAACACTTAGGCGCCTGGGCATAATTTTAGGCGCATGGGCACTATTTGTGAGCATGAACCTTGGGCGCTATTTGTGCGCATGAACCTTGGGCGCATGGCCAACTGTTTTCTAACTAACATCATTTTCTGACCCCAAATCATCATTCTAACCTGTTCTAGCCTAGTTCTAACATACTAAGCATCAAAACAAGCATACAACATGAACATAATTCAAAATCTTCCCAAATCATAAACCCACCCAACAAGGCACACACACATACGGGTACACAGCCAACTTTAATAAAAACATTAGAACATGTATTTCAGCCCCAAAACAAGTTAAAACATGTAAAAACGGGGATCTAGAACTCACCTTTTGCAACTTTCGAGTAAGACTTCTTCAAACCCGAATGCTCTATGAGTTCAAACACCTAAAAACACCAAAAACACACAACCGAGCACACATAAACACATAAGCACATACCCGAAGGCTGAAAATCAGCCAAGAACACCCCAAAAATCAGAAAACTAACCTGAATTCAGCTTCTTCTTCTTCCTCTCTCTAAAACCGAGAGAATTTTCTGCTTTCTCTCTCTAAAATCCAATAGAAAGATGGTATAGGAGGTGATGTGGGCGACCATACCACCTTTTGAACAAAATAAATATCAAACTTTGTCCCTTGTACAACTTTAACCCCTCAACTTGGGCTATTTTGCTATTCTTTTCTTTTCTTCACTTTTCTCTTCTTTTAAAATTTCCGGGTGTTACATTTCATTTGTTTTAGTTCAACCCATCTAGACCCGTTATCAAATTTTTTCCCAAGTCCAGGATGACCCATGTGGTCATTATGACACACATGAAACCAAATTTTGATTTACGGGTTAGTTTGTCGGGTATACTTTTTATATAGTAAGAGATAAAACCATTATGGTCATTTCAGGTAATAGTTAAGTGCACAACAAGTAATGTAAACTTCTAATTACAATTTTCAAGTGGAATTAATCCCCACCATGAGTCATTTTTATGTCTATCATGCCAACTTGGGTAACTTAAGGATTTTATATAAGAATAATGTTACATAATTCCATAATTAAAGACTTTACCTTTTGGTTTGTAGCTACCCAAATTGGCATTTCTGGCTTTGGTCTCATTTATAGTTTGAGTTTAAGCATTTAGGGATGTTCAGATTTCTTAAAATATTACTCTGATACTAACTTGTAAGACTCAAAATCAGGAGGCCTTACAGTTGGAAACTCATAAGTCATTACCATAAAAGTTTGATTTTGCAATTTATAAAAACCAATGTAATGGAAATGTCATACAATTCATAACCAACCAAAAACAATAACCAAAACATGTCAAGTTTCAAAATAAAGTCAAAAAATATGAAGCTTGTCTTTAAAATGTAGGGTAACTTCATATGCCATCCAAAAGATCAATTGTTCATTGTCATATACCTTAAATCAATCTGATATTCATGCAAAAGTTAGCAAAGTCAGGTAAGTCGTAGTTTATGAACATGTTGATAAAATATCAAAACATTACATATTACATAATGTATTTGATACACCAAGTCGTTAAAGGATCTGTATATGCCCTAAAGACAGACCAAACACAAGTCATATTAATGTTTGAGGTCTTTTTGTCTATTTCCACCTTAAGAGACCATCAAGTTACCTCACAAGGAGACTATTTGATTTGTCTCATAAATATAACATCAAGTTGCATTACTAGGAGACCATTTAATTTGTCTAGAAAAATACAAAATGAACACGTGCATAACCATTATGTATGTCATAAAGACATAACATCATGACACATCCATCTTCATACATTCATACCTAAATCATAATCATTAAATTATAAGTAGTATGTAAATAGAAAATCATGCACACATTCTAAAATCTTTTTCATATGAAATTTGTAAACATAACTTTATGTTCTTCAAGCACATATGTCAATCTTGAAAATTTTAAAACGATCAAAAGAAGGCATCAAGAACTTACGTTGATTGCTATGATAACCTGAATATCTATAACAATGAAACCCTAGACCGTCCGTTATCGAATCAGATCAAGACAATCATTAAATTGGCCTATTTGCATCCTAAAACATTCCATTTGTTTGCAAGTTACTATCACCGTTAGGAACTATCATTATAAGAAGCAAACGTGGCAAAATTTTTAGCTTTGATCGGACCTGTGGGGATCAACGGGTCGCTCTACTCGTTGTCTAATGATGACTTATCTCAGTCCCTTTTGAACTCGATAATAGAATAACACATGAGAGGGAGGTGGCTAATAACACATGAGAGGGAGGTGGCTAATAAAAGACTAATATAACTAGGGTTGTTAAGTTTATATAACTTAGTCCTTTAACATGTCTACGCGATTGACATTTTGTAGACCTACGCTCGAGGGTAAGTTTATGTCCACTCGGAAATCCTCTTTTCTCAGATATTGGCGTAAGCCTCCATAAACCAACCCTCAACCTGGAACCTCCTTCATATTTGCGTAAAGCTACACCATTTGGCGTAAGCCTAACCCACCCATCAATTTACTTTTGAAATTTGCCACTTTTCATCCATTTGGCCCGTGTACTCTCTTTGTGTTACACCTTTGGCTTGCAACTTTCTAATTAAAATTTTACACTTATATAGAAATTAGTATAAATAAAAATATGCACGAATTCGAGGCATTATATATATAAACATTAGTCATAGTTCCCTAATTTTTATTGTGCTACCAAATAGATTTTTCATTTGAATTTTGAGGAAAAAGTTACGCAAAACATGATCGAAATATGTGTGAGGTTTATGAAATTAAGGTTTGTGTCTATAATTCCCATTTTACCATCATGCTCTACCCTACGCTAAATCCTCGCACCGTTAGTAGTATTAAGGGGGCGTCGACTCCCAATCCCCCATGTTCGCTTGTTCATACTTATTGATTCGTACATATCTTTAGGTTTTTTGAGATGAAGCTTGCATTAAAGAACCTTATAGATAAAAATTAATCCAGAATAATAAAATTGGAGCCAAGTAGCAGATGTTAACGAAAGACCCTAACTAGGTATAGGAACAACTTTTGCATGTTATATTACATGACTTATTCAAATTAAAATGATGCCTTTGTTTGAATTTTAATAAAAGGCTATTGGATTTTAATAATCTCAACTTTTATTTATTGGACGGGATTAATTCAACTCAAAAAATGTTTATAGACACTCTCAATTTTAAACTTATTAACTTCTCAATGACCCGTTTCTAACTGAGCTCGTTAGTTTTATGATGACGTGGACTACTTATGTGGCAAACAGTAAGCAGAAAGTTGGAATCTACCATCAAATCCGTTAATCTAAAACTATTGACCCCTGAAACCCGTCAATCTTTACTTCCAGATCTGAACTACTTAACTCGTTGGAGGTAGATTTAGGTGACGATAAAAGCTAGACACCAATAACAGACCTGATGAGGGCTAGGCGACGACAGAGTTGAAAAATGACTTAAAGTTGGCGCTATTTCATTAAAAAACTAATGGGTGTTAACTCTCATTTAGTAATAGATCGTTGGAGGAATATAAGGTCAAAACTGGGAGTGTCTGTGAATATTTTCTGAGTATTGAGATTAATTCCAACCGGTTTATAAAACTAGAGGCTATTAAAATCTAATAACTCTTAAATAAATCAAATTTATGATAGACTAGACTTAATTAAACACCCAAATTAAAGTTAATAAAATACGATATATGAATGTAACTTGTTTAACGCACCTCAAATTCATTTTCATAAGAGAAATACAAAACTTGTGTATAGTATTTTTAAAATATTCTTGTCATGAAAGCTATATGTTATTATCATTAGGTTACTTAAATTCAATAATGAAAAAACATCAAACATGATGAACTTTACGTTGTTAGTGTAAACATAAACCATATCCCTAACAACGGGATATCATCATCAATACAAGTTATTCATAAGCCACTATAAAAACCCAAAAAAGACACCAATTGTCTCAACAAAATAAAAAAACCCTATTTATTTTTGCTTTGCAACATGTGATTTCTTCTTCTTACGCCACTGTATTCTAAGCAACACGTCTCTAAAATCAACCAGTGCCATGACAAAGGCCTTTAAAAACTAGCGGATACAACCAATATGGTTTCTCTGAAACTTACTTTCAATGGCTCATACCAAAATGATACTAAGGTTTGTTGAATTATTCAAAGCAAATTCAAACAAATAACACACCATATACTCAGGCAAAAAAATTGTTCGGTGCTACAAGGCACGAAGGTAACAAAAACTAATCCCCTATTTGCCATAGCTATACAGATTGCTATATTTCCTATGAGTTGTGGGACAAAACAAGAATCCTTTTATAATGTATGGTGAAGTTAAACCAAAACACAATAAACATAATAAGCAATGAAGATATTCATACTTGCTCTAACGCGAAAGTATTGGCTTTCATTTTACACTCACTGTAATGTCCAAGGACATAATTTGTATGTAATAGGATCAAAGTTAACATAAAATTAAAACATATCAAAACCAGATATATTTTATATTTTAAAGTTTGATCAGGTATATACACATCAAAGATGAATATACGAAAATCTCCCGACTCACCCAACCGGCAACAATGTGAGTTTTTTCCTAAAATGCTGTATTTGAAAAAATTATTTATTAAAACGGTGTAGTTTAAAAAATAATTATCAAAATAGTATTATTTTTAACTTTTTGTGTTTCTCACTCTTACTCTCATTAAATACTTTCCAAAGATATTTAGATTCTTTAATATATTATTTTGTTTAAATTTATAAAAATGATATATAAATATAACACTTTTTTTTTTACTTTTCTAGAAATACTATGTAGATGTGTTTTATAATACAATAATTATATTAAATTTAATATTTCCATTTTTTAATAATATATTTTGAATCAATTTAGAAAAATGAACGTACACTATTTTCTTAACATTTATTCTTTTTTTTAATCTTTTCTTGAATCAGTTTACCTTTTTGTTCATAAAAATATTATTTTAACGATCTTTAAAACAAGAAACAATTATACGTTTAGTGTTAGATGTATTTTAATATTCTGTATTTTTTTGTTTTTTTAATTAAATCTCTTTTTAAGAAAAATATTTTTCTAAGCATAACGAGGACTATAAACGAATCAACATTCAACGAACTACTCGAGATCCGCTCAACGGGAACCCTTATTTATGTTCGCTCGTTAATAAATGAATGAACGTGAACAATTTTTTTAATTATTTAAATGAACAAACGCGAATAAAAGTCGCGTTCATTTGCTTACGTTTGTGAACCCTTCATTTGTTCGTAACGAACGCAAATAAAAGTCCTGTTCATCTGATAGTTTTCAAAACCTCCTTAAATGATTTGAAATAATTGTATTAAGAACTTTTCTTAACGGAGCATGTATTTTTTAATTTCTAGATTTCACAATTAAACATTGTAAAACAAGTTAAAGAAATAAATAACATTTCTATTTAAATTTTTCAGGAAAAAAAAGAATTTTATTTAAAAAAGTTAAACAGAGTCAAACATGTTTATTTTAAGACCACGATTATCATTTTACAAACCTTGTATTATAAAACATCTGGAAAGAATTAAAAAAAAATATTTCTTGAAAATTAAAGAAAGTTATATTTAAAAAAAAATTCTAAAAGTTTAAGGAAAAAAAGTCTAAAAAGTAAAAAAAAAAATTTATTGTTGGATTGTGACTAACAAAGGTTTTTAGAAGCTTTCTAAGAAATAATTTACAGAAATTAAAAATGTTTCTTTTTTATAAATCAATTACAGATTTGAAAAAAAATTTAAATATATGAAAACAAATTAAATAGTATTTCTAAAAAGTAAAAAAAGTGTTATATTTATATAGCATTTTTATAAATGGTAACACAAAATAATATGTTAAAAAATCTAAAGTTATTTGGAAAGTATTGGGAAAGTATTTAATAAGAGTAGCAACGAGAAACATAAAAAAACTAAAACACAACACTATTTTAATAATTACTTTTTAAACTATACAATTTTGATAAATAAAATTTTTAACACTATTTTGAGAAAAAACTCCACCATCATACAAACCCAATACGGAGGGCATGACCGTCATTCCACCAAAATACATCCACCGTACAAGACCAAACACACTATCTTGTCAAACAAGCACACCCCCTCCCCCCTCTTTTCCATCTCCCGAAATACCCAAACTACCCCTAACCCCACCTAAACCATCCCCCCTTTCCTCTTTCTCGATCAAACTTCACGTTTCCTCTCACCGCCGATTCTCCGATCGCCACCAATCGCCGTCGATGACTCTCATGACTCCGCCTCCCATTGATGTAAACAACAACGACAACGATATTATCTTCTCACACGCACAATCCACACACACACGCACTGATTCACACTCAAGTCACGCACATGCACACACAATACGTATCTATTTCCGTATGTCTGTATCTGTAATTCATGTTTTTAGACGGTTAATTGCTCTATTTTAATCTGATTATGGAGCTCGATCGCTTAAACGATCGGTATTTGTTGTGGATTCTGATCTACAAGTGTTATCGTTTCGTGCTCGTTACTATTTTTGGAAACTGTTCATTTTCTAGGGTTTTGAATTCTCAGGATCAGGAAGTGTGCGATTGATTGTGTATATATAGATCCAATTGGTTTGATTGCTTTGTTGATTTAATATTGCAGCCGGAAGAGGAAGAGATGCTAGTTCCACATTCTGAGTTTGCGGGGGCTGAAGGACCTCAACCAATGGAAGGTATTCGACTATTCATGGATTTTTGTGTTTTGTTTTCTTGTCTGAATCTGTGTATCTTGTTTATGCGCGTGTAGACATATGTAATTTGATTGATAGTTTGTTTCAACAAAAGTAAATTAACATATGTAGTACCTGTATTTCGTCAGTTACACCTGCAGAAGCTCCTAATGTCGTTGATGCACCAGTAGTTGATGATCCACCATCAGCAAGGTTCACATGGACAATAGAGAATTTCTCAAGATTGACAGGCAAAAAGTTGTACTCTGATGTTTTCACTGTTGGAGGATATAAATGGTATCTTTTGTTTTAGCTATGAATCTTTGTTATTTAAGTATGCAATAATTTTATGATAAGATATCACTGTGGTGATTGGTTGGTTTATAGTGTTTTTCTGACATGGTGTCTTGGTTAGGCGGGTGCTCATATTCCCAAAAGGAAACAATGTGGACCATTTGTCAATGTATCTTGATGTTGCTGATTCCACAACATTGCCGTATGGCTGGAGTAGATATGCACAGTTTAGCCTTGCTGTGGTTAATCAAATTCATAGCAAGCTGACCATGCGAAAAGGTACTTTTGGCGCTTCTTTTTGACAACTAGACTATTGTACATTAGCAGTCTTTAAGATGGATTGTAATATACACTTAAGGTAATACACTTTTGCAAGAAGTTAATTACTGAACGGATGAAGCTTTAAGGTGCAACTTATTTGTTTAATGTTGGTCGAGAAATGAGAACCTTCTTTAACTTCTATAAACGCAATACAACTATTTTATAAGCCATACACATGGAGATATGGTTTCTGACAAGCTGAATGTCCATGATTGGTTTATCATCCACATTTGGTGTATGATGATGATCAGCCCTTAGGATACATTTTTTTTTATAATTGCACATGGAAATTTATAGTCTATGATGCTAGTGAAATTTTCAAAACTGTTGGAACTTATTAAGTTGTGAATGATGCCATTTGTTGGAATCTTTAGAATTTGTGTTTTTCTCTCATGCTTTTATTTTGATGTTCTTGCATGTCTCAGCAATTAATTTACTCTTCTGGTGGTTATGACATCATATGGCAAGTCAACTTATTGGACGGATCATGGGTTTAATTAGACTGAATATACTTTCTTTGAATGTTTTAGCTGATGCCTAAAAGTTTAAGCTTATATACCTTTACTAGTGAGCAATATTGGTACCCCTGTCTCTTCAACCTTCTCACTAGAGGACGAAGGATAAATGAAAGGAAGAGAAGTTAAACTGCCGGATATGTATGATATCTTCTTAAAATTAAGAGCGTGAATCCTGATGAAGATTTAACAAAATTCTGGTTTCCATGGTGTTTTTTTTTTTAACTTTATTATTTGAAGCTAATGCCCACATTCATGCATATAAGATTCAAAAACAACATAAATAAAATCATTTTTTTAGTTACTATTGTTTTTTAGTATATTCAGTGGCTTCTTTCTTGCCATGTTTTGGTTGGGTTGGTTAGAAGTGGTGTTTAGGCTGTTATTTTTGTACACAAGAAATTGGCTGTATGAATCTTTGAAAGGAGAAGCCCTAAAATGTTTTTTTTTTTATAGTTTTACATGCAACCTATTTTTTTACCCCATAAATTTGATGCATTTTGTATTCTTTGAAGCTTTAATTGTATTTTGAAGCTTTAAATTTACCTACGCACAATATATTCTGTATCTCATTTTGCATGCAATAAGAAGTTGCATGGAGTCATGGACCTTCTAGTTGACTAGTTCCAAATACAATCCAACTATATAAGCTCACAATTCATTTGACATTTACAACTATGAGCCCAACTTAGCACACATGCATTATGAATTTGTGTTTTATAAACTTATTATTTACAAGTATTCAATATCCTCAAGAGAAAGAGTCTTCTGTATTGGCTAGTTAATATCTTGAATTTATTTGTGATGCATGAAATACTTTCTGAATGTAGGTAACTAGATTTCTTATGTATTTAATTGTACTTTTTAAGGTATTTGGGATAAGTAAAGCCATAACCTATATGATAATTTTTGAGATTCTATGTCATATCGAAGAAAATTTTGAGAAAATTTCAGTTTCATGATGAAATTAACAATGTCTGTTTTTTTGATAGCTTATGAGAGAAAGAGTGCAAATATTGATATTCATCTGGTATCTTCCAGTCTGAAGGATTAATGATTGGTGCTTCACGTGTTGTGTGTGAATAATTTTGTCTTTTTAACACTTAAGAGTGTTAATCATCACTTTTTGTCTTATGCTGTTATGTGTCATGTGTTCTGTATTTGACATTTAAAAACATTGTTTACCTGTGACATTCATTACTAGCAAGGTAACTTTAGTGGCCAAAACATATAGTATATGGAGTCTCTATATGTTCCAAATATTAAAAACCTTTCTTTTTTAGTTGGAATAATGCCTTGTATCACATGCTAGGACTTCCCTATTGAATTTCTATTTGAGGATATCCTATGTTCTATTAATTCTTAAAATCTTTTAACTATTAAGGACGGAGATACCTGCTTGTTTTCATATATTCCAATTGTCTTGCTATCATCATCACTGCAATCTTGGGTTGGTGACTTGGTGATAAATATAATTATTACTCTTTTTATCCTTGCAGATACCCAACATCAGTTCAATGCAAGGGAAAGTGATTGGGGTTTCACATCATTCATGCCTCTTAGTGAGCTATATGAACCCACTAGAGGATATCTTCTGAATGATACATGCATAGTTGAAGCTGATGTGGCAGTCCGGAAGGTGGTTGATTACTGGTCACATGACTCGAAGAAAGAAACTGGTTATGTTGGGCTTAAAAATCAAGGTGCTACTTGCTATATGAACTCTTTACTTCAGACATTGTACCACATCCCTTATTTCAGGAAGGTTGGTAATTATACCGATTAATTGATGCTCACTGATAACTAGAGGTGGCAAATTTGTCCATTCACAGGTGAAAGGGTTAATTTGGGTTTTTTCCTTAACTTTTAATTTTTAATATTAATTTAATGCATTTTAACAGATCAAACACATTTAAAAGGCATTAAACCTTCTAAATCATTTTGTTCAAAAGATTAGACTGCCATTGTAATAATTGAAGAATGGGGTTTTCTTTGGGGGATATATGCAATTATTGTAATTATTATTATAATATTAATTTGGAGGTGAGAGTTATGTTTTAAGTTACATTTTAACTAGATTTCTATAATCTTTAACTTTTGAGGACTTTCAAATTTATAGATTCAAACTATTTTTGAGAGATTAGACCATATCCATGAAAATGCAATTTTATAGTCTAATAATTAAGAAATATCATAAAAATGTACAGTTACTTTTTTTCTTTCGTGACCGTGTAGATTAAGTTATGAATGATCTTGTTAAATGCATAAAACCTTCTAAGTCATCTATATCAAATATCAAATGTTAGATTGTCACTTTAATAATATAGGCTTTTAATCATACTTAAAATATTAGTTATCTGTAGAATTTAAGAAAGAGAAGACAATAAGTTTGTGCGAGTCTGCCCACCCTAATCCCCCCTGCCTCTTTTGCCACCTCTATTGATAGCTTGTGCAAGGAGGCGCTTATATATCTATCTATGTATTTTTTTTTTGAACCAGGCTGTGTATCACATGCCCACAACCGAGAATGATATGCCATCAGGGAGCATTCCTTTGGCTTTACAGAGCTTATTTTATAAGCTTCAGTACAGTGAAACAAGTGTAGCCACAAAAGAGTTGACCAAATCTTTTGGTTGGGATACATATGACTCTTTCATGCAGCATGATGTTCAAGAACTCAATAGGGTTCTTTGTGAGAAACTTGAAGATAAAATGAAGGCATTTATTTTTTTAAAATACAAAGTTTTAGTATTTTTTCTCTGATCTTTCCTGATCATGTACTTGTTGTGTGGTCTCATCATGAAGGGAACTGTTGTGGAGGGCACAATTCAACAATTATTTGAAGGGCATCATATGAACTATATCGAATGCATTAATGTAGACTACAAATCAACTAGGAAGGAATCATTTTATGGTACATCTCTCTGTTGAACAATTTCAATCTATTCATATCATCTGGAGATGGCAAAACGGCTTGGATCAGCAGAGTTTGGTAATGGGTTAAATGGGTTGCAGTTAGGGGTTCTTTTTATGTGGTGGTCAAAACGTGTTAGGTTGGGTCGGGTGACTGACACTTTTTTTCCATTATTTCTGCAATCAGGGAGAATTGCATAAAAGGGTAATCCACTATAGACAAATGTTTACCTGGGGGATTTAGTTCTAATTTTAAAAATTTTAATATGTTAAAAAGCTTAACCTTGTCATAAATATGCTATCTTTTTTTTTGCCAGTTAAAATTCTCTTCTTTAACGTTTTCAAAAGTAATTTACCTTTTATTGGGATAAACTGAAATAAATTGCCCTCAATTACAAATCGACCTGCAGCTATATCACCCTTTAATGAATTTTTTTCCATTAAATACGGATAAAAACTGTATTATGATGAAATTCGTATAACTTTTTTTTAAATAAAACTATTCAGGATGGTAAGCAGTTGAATATCAACCCATATCTATTCTAGCTACTTTTTTATTGTACCTGTTTAACCTGTCATCAAACAAATACAATCCAAATTTACCTATTTTCATTATAAATGGGTTAACATGCCACCTGTAATAATATCAATTTCCTGCTAAACTTTGTATCCTGTGTTAGACCTTCAGCTTGATGTCAAGGGCTGCCGTGATGTTTATGCTTCTTTTGACAAGTACGTGGAAGTGGAAAGACTTGAAGGTGATAACAAGTATCATGCTGAGCAACATGGGTTACAGGTTGGATGGATTTCTTTTAACTTCTATTAATTTTAATTTTTTAATCTTTTGAAGACAAGGTTCAATTTCCGATGATGGGGCCATTAGAAGTCATGGGTTGAATATCTCAAGCTCTGGACATAGGATTGTCAAGTTTCTTGATCAAAAGTGAAAACATGTTTCAACTTTTAAGTTCAGATAATTGATACTTTAACTACTAACAACTCAGAGCGGTTGCACAAATTCATGATAAACTCCCCAATTCTAAAAAGGTAAGGGGACTTGAGGTCACAAATGGGAAGGTCGGGTAATGAGTCAAAACTGGTTGGGTCTAGTTAACCTGCAACACTTCTAGGCCCATTTCTAATTTCTTACAAATACTGATGTATTATTTATGATTACCAAAACTAAATTATTAAAACAGCAATCTAATCCTGTAAAATAAGAACTTTCAGGATGCAAAGAAGGGTGTTCTCTTCATTGATTTCCCCCCTGTTCTTCAGCTCCAACTAAAACGTTTTGAATATGATTTCATGCGAGATACAATGGTTAAGGTCGGTTACAATTTTTATGCTACTTTATTACCTGTTTTATGTTCTATATTTTCATTATCTATGTTGCCAGTATGCCATTTATACCCCCACTAGGTTGTTAAGAATTATAGTTTGTAAGTTTTAGTTATTGTTTAGTGTCCGCCATTCTGTGTATATTTTGCAGATATGAGATTAACTTATGCTTAATGGTCGGCTATGGGATGAAAATGTTTCTTTCGTTCACCTTGCATTATTAGTAAAGCAGGAAATCTGGAAAGAATCGATAGAAACAACATAAACAAGAGAAAGAGGGCAAATGCATGAGAACCATTAGAGTTATCAATTTCCATCAGACCCACGATGATTATTTCTTTAATCTGTTAAAATACTATTAGTTGGTGCACATTATCTCTTGTTGTAATCACACTATATTAAAAGGAAAACTTTGTTGGTAATCTTGGTGAATTATTTTTCAGCAGACTTTAATGTAAAGGGTTAGCGCTTTATTTCTATTTCTTTAGGTGTTTGGTTGTGACCTGTTTTTCTCAATTGTTACAATGACAGTTGTTGCTTCTGGAAAGCTATTGCTAAAGCATTCATATTTAGATGTTTTGATTGAACTTGACAGATAAATGATCGCTATGAATTTCCATTGCAACTTGATCTTGATAGAGAAAATGGGAAGTATTTATCACCCCAGGCAGACAAAACTGTTCGCAATCTCTATACCCTTCACAGGTACTGAAATCTATATATATAAAAATATATTAGCTCACATGGCTAGCAATAACATTGTTCATCCACTATAAGTTGTAATATGATCAGTCAAACAAAAGTTATTGTTCGGGGGAAGGTGTGGTAGAAGTATATAAAAAAACTAATGGACTAAAGCATGTGTTGTGTGTTCATTTTCTGAACTTGGACAAAATTTTAAATTAGCCTTAGGTAAGTTGAAGACTGTTGTTAAAAGTCTTTTCTTTCATCATGTCTACTGTCGTTTATAATTTTTCTTCCCCACATATTGCAGTGGGTGTCAAATTTGGTGCTAATACAAATTCAATGTTGCTTTCTTTTTGCAGTGTATTGGTTCACAGTGGTGGGGTCCATGGTGGACACTATTATGCCTATATTCGGCCGACACTCTCTGATCAATGGTATACAAATATCGCTAATTATCCTGGGGGTGGTTAGGTTTGGGTCAAAATGGCTAATTATGTTCATGTCCACAAACATGTCGGATTAGATTGGCTTACCCGTCTAGCATATTTTCTCCAGTTTTGGACTTTGTAAACAGTTAATGTATTAAAGCGATTAAAATAGCTAATATTATATAAAAAATGTATAGTTTTATATAAGTATGATCTAGAAAGCATTTGACGTTTTGAACACATGTTGGAAGATTTTTGACGTGTTTAACTGGTTCGACAGGTGACAATATCTTTGACATGTTATCACATAATACAATGTGAATTAGCATGTTATCTGTATAAACGAGTTGAAATTTCCTTCTCCATTAATATAATTTGCATATATGTTTTGTCACATTCTGTATATGCAATCTCATCATTGTTAAATGTTTTGGAAATCCTGGTCAGGCTGAAATTTGATGACGAACGTGTAACTAAAGAAGACATGAAGAGAGCAATGGATGAACAATATGGAGGCGAGGAAGAGGTAATCGGTCATACAAGTAATATGCTGATGTGACTTTTGGTCAACACATATAATTCTGAATTCTATGTCAAAAGTAATTTTTGACAAACATCTTATAATCTGCATTGTGATAAATTTTACTGAAAAGTTGTGTGTATTTTAATTTTGAAGTGAGACACGTTTGAAACTTAAATTGGTGATTATTTATAAAAGTTCATGTTGATATGTATGCTGATGTAGGTGAGTTCCTATTGACTTTTTAAAGTAATCACCAAAAGGATTTTGTTGGAATAGAACCCAAAGTCAAAAAGCTAAAGTCAACTTGAGATGGAGCCATGGAGGTGAAATTCTTTCTGAAAGTTATTTCTGACTTTTCTATACTCTTGTGGAACAGTTACCGCAAGCAAATCCTGGGTTCAATAACTCCCCATTTAAGTTTACAAAGTATTCAAATGCATACATGCTTGTGTATATACGTGAAAGTGACAAGGAGAAAATAATCTGTAATGTGGATGAGAAGGATGTAGCAGAGCACCTGAGGGTAAGATTGTTAATAGGGGTTGTTGCACCGTTTTTACCTACTTCGGCTTGTGTTTTATCTCAAATGGTTAGTAATTTGAAAATAAAAATTTAGCTAAAAGGCGTAACATCTGAGATTTAAGTTATTATCGTAATAATTCATCTTTTGGAATTTATAATTTAATACATTGTTTTTAACATATGTATTTGCATTTTTTTTTGACATGTTTCAACTCATCATCCAATCCCCCATCTTGCCACCTCTGCTTGTACCTAACAAATTATATTAAGTTCCTTTAATCACCTTACAGATTAGATTAAAGAAAGAACAAGAAGAGAAAGAGCAGAAAAGGAAGGAGAAAGCAGAGGCACATTTGTATACCATTATAAAGGTGACAACTTTCCATGACCCTTTACAAAAAATTAGCCTTTATATGTTATTTTAACTAACCTGGACACCCGGTAAATTAATGTGTGTAGGTTGCTCGTGATGAGAATCTTCATGAACAAATAGGGAAAAATATATTTTTTGATCTAGTGGATCATGATAAAGTTTGTAGTTTCCGTATCCAAAAGCAAGTATCTTTTGCCCTTTTCAAGGTATTATCACTGGTTGCCAACTCACTTTATGTATATTTTTATATATTATAATGAAACGTAACTCCAGCTGTTATTTTTCAGGAGGAAGTAGCTAAAGAGTTAGGTGTACCAGTACAATGTCAACGTTTCTGGCTTTGGGCAAAGCGCCAAAATCATACTTACCGCCCAAATCGTCCATTAACTCCTCTAGAAGAAGCTCAATCTGTAAGTATTTATGTGGGGTGTTAGGATTCAAATAGTTCAGGGATTGAAATTGTAAATGTTACTTGTCGAGGGGGTGATATTGTAACTGTTGTTAATTGTTTGTCAATCTCAACTGACTAGTTGTTGAGGTTGTTAAATACCGTTAAGGTCAATAAGAGAATTAGCTTGAACTGTGTAATCAAAAATGAAAACGGGAAATCCTTGAATGGGTGTATCTATGTATAAATGGCTCTACTTTTGTCGTAAAAGGTTGAACATGATTCCTCTAATTTCTATTTTGTTAGCAATTTTTTTTTTGCACATATAGAAAGGCTCAGACTATCAAAATCTTGATCCAAGGTAATCTAGACCTTTTACACTGGTGAATATGTTGATTACTTTTCTTGATGCTGCGCATGGAAGCTTACCATGAATCAAAAGTTTTGGAAGTTTTGAGCTTAGTTTGTAAACAACTCAAGTTAGTTACCTTATTTATTCAGTTTGCTCCTAAATGAATAAGCAGTTTCGCTTCAAGAAAACACTTAAACTACCAAGTGTTCTTTTTTGGGTTATAAAGCATAATAAATGTTCATTTATATTGGTTATTGGTGACCTTCAACATGTTGGATCTATATGTGTATTTTAGGTTGGACATTTGAGGGAGGTATCAAATAAGGCTAACAATGCTGAACTTAAGTTGTTTCTGGAGGTAGAACTTGGACAGGTAATATTTCATTGATATGTATCTTATTTATGTAACTCCCTTTTATAATGTGACATTCAAAGTTTTATCTGATAAAGCCCACTGGCTCTCTTATTGATGTAGAACTCGCAGCCTGTTCCCCCACCTGCAAAGACTAAGGAGGAGATTCTACTTTTCTTTAAGCTTTATGACCCTTTAAAAGAGGAGCTTCGGTAACCATACTCCTCTCTCTCTCTCCATACAGACACACACAAACAGCCATACTCTCTCTCTCTCTCTCTCTCTCTCTCTCTCCATACAGACACACAAACACATATATTGATAGAACTCTAGTAGGCTTGATTGCAATTAAACAAGAAACAAGAACACTGCCATCCTCTTCAAGATGGACCGGTCTCTAAAATACAAAACCAGAGAAAAAACTAAATACTCAACACTAAACTAGAACATTAAAACAATAATATAAAGCAAGATACTACTAGCCGTCCCACTAAATTCTACCCCACTATCCCCATTTGTGCTACTTTCTTTTGACCAAATCAAAACAGGATCCAAGACCCAGTTGGATCTGCCCTATTGCAACTGGGTCTAACTCACGGTTACGTATCATCTATATACACGTACATGTATATATATGTGTGTATATAATTAAACTTCCATTTATACTTGCAACTTAAAATTAGTTGATTTAACTGCTTTGTTCTACCAGTTTTTCCCTTGCTTTAGTTAATCCTTTAAAATCCCCCCCAGGTCTCCTTGTTTTTATCGCAAAAAAAAAAAAAAAAAAACCTTACGTTCTAGGTTTTTTAAAGATTGTCATATACAATTTGTTCACTTGAACATCTTTGCAATAGTGTAGATTATATTCATTTGCAATTTTTCTAATTTTTATCGAGTCCATTATTCTTATATATTCTCTCTCAATCTTCTCACTTTTCTTTACTCCAATAAAAGTTTCATATTTCTACTATTTTTTTATTCTAAGGATAAATTCTTTATTTTTAGGGTTTTATGGTAATGATGCAAAGCGTATGTGTATTTATATTTTCTGTTTTTTTTAGTAATGTGAAGTTATAGAAATATTCATTTTTAATTGTTGAAGAAAAGTGGGAGAGTTGGAAGGGAAAAGAAGCAGACAAGGGTAGACTTAGACGCTTGGTAAAGATGATAAAAATTGAGTTAAATATGAAGCAGTACCTATTAATGCTCTTATTATGGATCTTTCATATTAGCGTTTTCCAATTTTATTACTGGTTCAAATATTTGTGGTCTTTTGCATTGTATCTTTAAATACTTATTTCGTTCTTCCTATTCATTTATGTTGTTTAAACATTTTGTTTTTTTAACAAGTCAGGTATGTTGGGCGGCTCTTTGTGAAGGGTACTGGAAAGCCTACTGAAATACTGACAAAGCTAAATGAGTTGGCTGGCTTTGCACCTAATGAAGAGATAGAACTATATGAGGTCAATCTCATAACCTCTTCTCATTTGGTTATGATGTTATGCTCTATTATGGATCTTTTAAATTGAATCCTGAACCACCCTTTTCACATTCAGGAAATAAAGTTTGAACCTACTGTTATGTGTGAGCATGTTGATAAAAAGCTTACATTTCGGGCTAGTCAGGTAAGTTTCGATACCATTATAGCAGGAAATTATTTTATTTTATTTTATTATTATTATTTTTTAACTTTGATCAAGTGTTGCAAAAATTTGACCAACATTTTTGTTTTATAGCTCGAAGACGGGGACATCATTTGCTTTCAGAAACCTCTTCAGGTTGGAACTGCAAAATGTCGCTATCCTGATGTTCCATCTTTTCTGGAGTATGTTCACAATCGCCAGGTATACAGTGAAAATTTTTATGATATTTTAATGTATTGGTTTCTGTATTAGATTTTTTTTTTTTAGTTCAGTGAGTTCCTTGATTACCTTGAGTTAGTGAAGGCCGCTTTATAAGAAGGCATAATAGTCTTTTATGTAGCTGAATAATTTGTAGGACTTATTTCATTTGTATGCTTCTAAATTTCATGATATCATATTTCTCATTTCAATATACTAAAGTGAATGATCTCAGTGCATAATGTTGTCTTCATTTTTTTCAGTAAAACAGGCTGTTATAAGTAATTGGTTTTCTTCTACTAGTGTGAAATGAGTTATGGTTTTTATATTGTTTTGAATGAAGTATGTGATATTATGAAAATTAGAAGGATATATATAAATTTTGAGCTTTTAGAAGTATATATATGAACTTGCGCCTGATAAAATTTGATAACTTAGGCATCCATATGATCAAGTAAAATAAGCAGTCTCACCTTTTGATTTGACATATTTATATTAAATGACAGGTTGTGCGTTTCCGCTCATTGGAGAGACCCAAGGAGGATGAGTTCTCATTGGAATTGTGAGCACCCCTAGATTTGTTTGTTTTTTTAACAAATTTGAATTATTATTTTTTATCTTGTTTATTTTAAATTTCAGGTCAAAGCTCCACAACTATGATGATGTTGTTGAAAGAGTTGCCTCCCATTTAAACTTAGATGATCCATCTAAAATCAGGCTTACGTCTCATAACTGTTATTCCCAGCAACCCAAACCTCAACCAATAAAATACCGAGGAGTGGAACACCTGTCAGACATCTTGGCCCACTACAATCAGGTTATTTTGTAATTTTGACTTTATTGCATGATTATTATCTGTCCATAGTAACCATGCTCTCCAATGAATTAATTATTTAATGCTAATTAGTCAAAGGTGAAAAGTGCAAGCGCAAAGGAGTGCAGAGAAAGCACACACCCAACACAAAAGAAGCACAATAATAAAAAAGTAACAAGTATATATATTAGGCATAGAAAATTAATAACTTGATACTATTCTACAATTTTAGTAAAAATCTTTTTATAGTATCTTATATAAAAAAATTGCAATAAGAATAATAGTTAATCTATTTTCAAAAAATAGATATATGTTTATTGCTAACTAAGATAATAGAAGTGAACAATTGTCCCAAAATAATTAATGGGCTGCACATTCGTTATGTTTACACATCCATAAAAGTATAGGGCTGAGCCCAGTCCACCACTGTAAAGGCAAATTAAGGTTTTTAATTGCTTCTCTGTCGTCAAATTCGAAACCAATTTCCCAGAGCTCCTCTCTCTAGCTTCTTTCAATTGCAGGCTGCAGCTAAACAACTTTGTTTCCAACCTTTGAATCTTCTTTAGTTTGGTTTACCGTTTACAGTCCTATCAAAGTATCAATTAAGAGAACAATTATAGTTAACTAGTTTTCCTGTTTGACCCGTTATTAATTATTGTCAGCCGAGTGTAATATGGAAACAACATCAATAATGTTTTGAATGCAAAGGTAAAAACTAAAACGACATTTTGCGCTTATCTTAAAATAAAGTCTTTTTTTGGCTGTGGACTATAGAAATGAAACGGAGGGAGTATCTCTAATGGGTCAGAAGGGTAAGAATTATTAGCTTGAAAGGAAACGAGCCAAATGGGATAAAAGTCACCCAAAGCGTATTTGTAATGCATATAACCTCCTATATCATTTTCTTTTGAAAAAATGAGATTACTGTTGAAGTAAAATGATTACTGTAATAAATTCAACACACAAATTATTCTTTAAAAATTGAAGCTTTGGACATTAACTATTTTGGGTCGACACTGCCCGACCGACCCACCCATTTTGTGATACGAATCCAGTCAATCTGGGATGGCTGGAAAATGACAGTTGCTTCAGGAGGTAGGGGTGATCCAAGTATTAGGGAATGTGGAGTAGAACTTAATGGGGCGGTTACATTTTATCTTCTTTGTATTTGCTTATGGTGCTCTAGTTTTAGGTGGAGTATTTTAATTAAGTTTTCTGGGTTGTAATTTGGAGACTGGTCCCTCTCGAAGTGGACTGTACTGTTTTGTTCTTGTTTAAGTTTCAATCAAGCTTCAAGCCGACTAGTATTCTATCATTTTGACACTATCTTCCAAGGTGGATTACTTCTGTTTCATTTTTTTTTAATATTTTGTTTTTGTTTTTCAGACTTCAGATATTCTGTACTATGAAGTACTGGATATTCCTCTTCCTGAATTACAAGGCCTGAAAACCCTGAAGGTTGCTTTTCATCATGCAACAAAAGATGAAGTAAGTGTTGACTTTATAGCTATCACTCTTCTTATTTATGATTGACTTTCTCATATTTCTTGATTTATTTCTTTCACCCATTGCTAGGTAGTCATACATACCATTAGATTGCCAAAACAAAGCACTGTGGGTGATGTGATCAATGACCTTAAGGCAAAGGTAAGTATATAAACTTTACCTACTTCTTATTGACTATAACGGGTCAGAATAGTTCGGGTTAGGTTTACCCATTGTGCTTATAAAAATACTAAATAGTATTTGTAATTCAAGATTTAGGTGGTATGTTTAAAAATATCATTTTGGGCGACCATTGACCCATTCCACCCATTGACCTGTTTCCATGTTAAATAATTTCTCTGAGTTCACCCTTTTGACTTGTTAGAGATAAAAAAATAATCAGATTCGACCCTTTTATTAGTAAACGGGTTGAAACTACCACTTGTTATATAGTTGACTGGTGAACATATCATGGAATAGGTTGAGTTGTCTCATAAAGATGCAGAGCTTCGATTGCTTGAAGTTTTTTACCACAAGATATACAAGGTATTCAACCTTTTTATAATTACGTGTATAGATTTTGTCTTGACTTGTTAGTTTTTAACCCTATTAGTTTTTTTAACGCGCTTCTTAAATTATCTGTACACCCAGATTTTCCCTCTGAACGAAAAGATAGAGAACATTAACGATCAATATTGGACGTTACGTGCTGAGGAGGTATCTTTTATTGCTCATACAATTCGTGCTTGGATTGAGTTATTATTAGATTTTTGTTCTATGGATTTTGAGGTAAGTTTTCTATTACAGATTCCAGAAGAGGAAAAGAACCTTGGTCCACAGGATCGTCTAATTCATGTCTATCATTTTACGAAAGACACATCTCAGAACCAGGTTTATATTTATAGTTTTAATAGGATGTTTGTTTTTCTGCTTTCCAATCATAATAATATCGACTTAATATTCACAATTATATAACTTTGTATTAACAGCAAGTGCAGAACTTTGGGGAACCCTTTTTCCTTGTGATTCGAGAGGGTGAAACGTTAGCTGAAGTTAAGATACGCATACAGAAGAAACTACAGGTTTCTGATGAGGAATTTTCAAAGGTATTTTTAAATAATTAATTTCTCAGGTATATACCAAATTATTATTGTAATTATTCTTATTCTTATTATTATTTTGCTTTAACGTCGTGTTTTTATTCTAAACCATAATGTTTTAGTGGAAGTTTGCATTTCTCTCTTTGGGTCGTCCTACATACCTACAGGATACTGATGTTGTCTCCACCCGTTTTCAGGTTAACATATCTCTCTTATTATTATTGTTATTAGTAGTGTTTATATATAACTATATTTATATATATGTTGTATGTGTATTTATCAAGTTAGTGGGTGTGTTTGGTTTCAGAGGAGAGATGTTTATGGTGCTTGGGAACAGTACTTGGGATTGGAGCATTCTGACACTACATCCAAGCGGTCATATGCTGCAAATCAGGTACATTAATCTTGTAATACCATAATCATGATTGTAAGTGCTTTCAATTCCATAACAATGTTTATATTTGATTTCAACTTGTCACACAACTTATTTTTAACTAGAAAAAATGACCAACAAATGGATAATTCGACCCTTCTACTTTTTATTGAGTCGATTCAGGTTGTTTTGCTTTCAATCCCAAAATGAAAGTCGCCCATTGTGTTATTGTTTTCTTTTTTAAACAAAAGAAAGGATTATGTATCAGCCAAAGTATGTATTTACTATTTAGTTTCATACTTTAATTCATACCAATTTGATCCAAAAGCAGTCAAATGATGAAAATTTCTAGAACATTTCGTAAAGACCACCATCTCAAATTTGTAATCCACAACATTTTATATGCCTCATCAAAGGTATAAATAAAACCAGATACATACATAGTGTGTTAATTTCCAACAAACACACTATACAACTACTGGTGACTTTATTTATTTATTTATTTATTTTGATTATGTTGGCATATGCAGAACCGACACACATATGAGAAACCTGTTAGAATCTACAACTAGCTAAAGCACAAATTTCTTGGTAGTCGTGCCCGGACATTTTACGAAAATGTTTACCGCAATGCATAATTTGTTGGTAGATCTGTAATTCTTTGTTTAAAAGTTTGTGAAGCATCCCTCTTTGGGGTGACAATCAGGTCTAGATAATATTCCCCTCATTATTGTACCTTAGAGAGTATGCATAAGATTTTGGATCTGGGATGTATAGAGGTATAGATGTGTCATGTATGTGTGTGTTGATGAACATTAAATTTAAAAACTTTGTTTTTTTCCTATAAAATTTTTATATGTATTAAACAGATTATTGTATCCTTTATATTTCATTACAATTTATTAGGATATAGTTATATATATATATATATATATATATATATATATATATATATATATATACACGTAATTGGTGATGACTGTATACTGGTGGTTTTTTTATGGGGTTACTTGTAACAGAAGTTTACAGACCATGTCAATGACATTTATTATGATGAAAAAAAGTAAATACATTGTTACACATCTAAGCTTAGATTCGTGGTTTACACGTCTAAGTTTGTAGGAAGTCCTCTTGTCCTGGTGTTAAAATGGTGTACGTTTGTTTAAATTTGTAGTGTGAATACGATGATTGTAATAGTAAAGTAGATAGTGAGTGTACATTGGTTAAAATAATAATGCAATAGACATTGTAGATTAAATGTCTAAATGACATTTTTTTTAAAAACAAAATTTACTCTTCACATCTGTTTCTTTTGAACACTAGTAAACGAAACAGGTGTGATGACAGAAATAGTAAACAAACAAATTTTGATATGGAGAGTAAAATTAAGAAAAATTAATCTACTAAGTATTTAACTAAAATAAAATGATATAATTTTGATTTAAGTTAACTAAAATGACAATCTTTAATTTATACGTACTCTACTTTTAAAATCAATATATCACACTTTGTATAGTTTGAATCCACATCCTTTGATTGTAGAGTTTGTTACTTTACTACCAATATCTAGCCTTGGGGACATTAGCTTATATGTTATGGTATTCTTTCACCTTTCACTATCCGTTGCTAGTTTAACTTTACATCAACACACTACTCCATCTTTCACCTTATTTTTTCATCATATGTTCTGGTAATCTTTTATCTTTATTAAACTTTTTAATAGATTAAAGAGAGTGAGAGGGATAGAGACAAAGAAGAGAGAGAGAGAGAGAGCATTGAGAGTGCTTATGTGGTGCACAACCCTCGCGCTTTGATTTGTTTTGTGGTAAGGGGCGTGATGAAGTCAGCAATCTTGAGCACACTCACAGAAGAGAGGGGCAATATGTGACCGTTGGGGTCTTAAAAGTAGCTGTTGGGTACTTCAATAAAAAAATTCATTTTTATCAATTTTTAAACACTATAAATACAATAGACAAAACATTTTTATCACAAATATATGCACTATCTTCACTAAAAAGTCCTTACAACAACCATTTCAACCAAGTTTCCAACGACATACACCAAATGTTATACAAGATTTTCGACCCAAACATATGTTACTGGCCCCAACGACCAACAAACTTGTCACAAATTCTCACGTTTGCTAATTAAAAACTAGTCAGCCAGAGGTTTTTCCGACTACACTCATCTTCCACAAAATCAGCAATGATATGTTCCCCAACCCAATCAAACCAGTTAAATTAATGCTGACCACACAAAGAACATCCCTACATAAATTTGTCTTGTATCAACCAATACATTTCTATGAATAGTATGATAAATAAAATAGTTTTTGTTTATATTTTGTTAGCAAGTATAAGGCACACATGCAAACACATGTCACATAGCATACACATAAGTCGTCGTATACATGATTTGCAACTTACCATATATTCTTTTGAATTTGTCCTTTATCGTAACTTGTTTTTAATGTCAACTTTTTATTCAAGTATTCAACCTTTTTTTATATAAAAACCAAAACATACAACTCATAACGAATGAGTTTAAATAAAGACGTTCAAGACTACTTAATTAGCAAATAGACCGAGTATCTCGGTTTAGTCGGGTTCTAGCTAGGAATATTGCATATGATCACGCCTATTTTTGTGTTTGTTATTTAGATGATTTTGTAGTAATCTTTAAGATACATTAATCTTTCTACTCTATTAAAAGAATAAAATGTTATTTTCGTCCCTGACGTTTTGTTCAATTTGCCATTTCAATCCAAAAACTTTTTTTTTACTATTTCAGACACTGTAGTTTACCAAATGTTGCCATTTTCATCCACTCCACTAACACCGTTGAAACTTTGTTAAACTCCGTTAAATATGAGGGTATTGTAGTATTTTTAAACACTCTAATTATCTAATTAAAATAAATTAATCAATTAATATTCAATTAAAACTAAAAGACATATGAAACGACTACTGAGACCAGACGCTTCGATCTAAAAGCTTCAATTAACTCTAACCCATGTTGTTCGATTAAGGTCTGCTGTGGGATTTCAATTAATATTCACGTTTTGTTCGAACGAGTATCGTTTTTTGATTGAGGTCTGTTGTGGAATTAAGGTTTATTGTTGACATGCTTTAATTGATTGAGGTCTTTAATTGAGGTCTTTGGACGTGACAATAGCAGACCTCAATAAAACAAAACGTAGCAACAGTAGACCTTAATCGAATAACAGTACACATTCAAACAAAACGTGAAGATTAATTGAAATCTCACAGAAGACATTAATCGAACAATATGTGTTAGAATTAATCGAAGCGACCGGTCTCACGAGTCGCTTCATGTGTTTTTTAGTTTTAATTAAATATTAATTGATTAATTTGTTTTATTTGGATAATTAGAGTGTTGAAAAAGACTAAACTACCCTTATATCTAACGGAGTTTTAACAGAGTTCTAACGGTATTAGTGGAGTGGATGAAAATGACAACATTTAGTAAAATACAGTGACTGAAATGACAAAAAAAAGTTTTTGGATTGAAATGTCAAATTTAACAAAATATCAGGGACGAAAATGATATTTTACTCCTAATAAAAAGGTATTTATGAGGGACACTTGGCATTACCATATTTATTCGTTATCAAAATTTTCTCGCTTCTCTAACCTATCAAATATTTGCATTAATTAAAAATAATATTATTTAATTGATTTAGATCTAAAATAGTTTTATAAGTAAATTAAGAAATAGATATTTTTATTTTTTATAAAATAAGAAACTTTTCCAATATACCAAACTTTTTTAAATATATTTTTTATAACGGTTTGTTTTGAAACAAAATGTTTAATTTATTTTTGGGAAAAAAACAAATAAAGGTTTTAAAATAAAAGTTTAAAAAGTTAATATAATTTTTTTATTACTTATAGTTCTTAACCATATCTTATATTATAATATAGTTTTATAATTAATAAAATTTCATTTTATAAATAGTTTATTTGATCAACCAGTATAATACACGAGTTTACTAAAACTAGTTATCTATATATACGTACATCGTGCTTAAGAACTTACATCTTCATAATAATAACTTCACCAATCAAAATTATCACATGATATATTGATTATTATATAAAATTTACTTTTTGGGAAAAAATATCTACTTGTTTTTAAAGAAAAATATCTAGATTAATTCCGCTTTCTTTTTTCTGGACGAAAACGATTAACACGTGAGTGTACGTCCACCGCCATATATCCCTCTAATGTCCACACACATGTTTTTCAAACATGCATTCATATTCACATGCAAATCCATATAAATAAACAATCTATACAAACACATACACACACAAGACATAATAATAATAATAATAATAATAATTTCATAACATCATATCTCCAATAATGAAGATCCCTGTGTTGTCCAGCTTCATGTTCGACGAACCGTCGGTTTGGGTCACAGTGGCGACGGTGGTGACATTATTATCAACTGTTTACTTAGGTTTTGCGGAGGTTATTGGGAGCCATCTTCAGTATTCCAAATTTGCAGGAAAGAGTTCGGGTGTCAAGCTTTCGAGTCGAACGGGTATGCTCGTGCTTTACACGCCTGCCATGCTCGCCGGGGTTGCTTCCTTCTTCGTCTTCCCTGGTGATGGTGTTAGATTCTTTTTGCTTGGAGTTGCTGTTACCATCCATTTCTTCAAGAGAGATTTTGAGGTAATTATTATTATTATTATTATAATAACTTATAATTATTATTGTTATTATTATTATTTAATAACGTCAACCTCACACATCTATCTGATCTACTTTGTACCGACTTGAAAAATGTTCGGATTTAAAATCTTAAAGCAAATAATTAAATTAGTTTTGCTGTTAAACTCAACCACACCAATTACTGTGTGATCTTTTTTTTTATTTATATATTTTGGTTAGAAGATATTTCATGTATTTGTCGTCATCAGTCAGTTTATTACTCGTATATAAATTTGGACTTATTTGATATTTTTGTTTACAATATACAGTTTTTTTCTTTTATGAAATTTAATATATAATATTTTATATAAATCTAGATATATGTAGGGATCGAATATGTTTAATTGTTTCGTAGTTTGTCATGTTTGTTTATATTTATCTTACTATTTTAATAAAAAGGTAAATAGATAGGACACATGGCATCACGACATTTATTCTCACCAATTTTTTCTCGTCTCTCTCTTCTATTAAATAATCATATTAATTACAAATATTATTTAATTTTTTTTATATTAAAATAAGTTTTAATAAATTATAAATTTTTTTTATTAATGTTATTTCTAAAGAAATAAATTTTTATAAAATAATTTTTTTAAAACGTCAAACTTTTTCAAAAATATAAAATATTTAAAATTGGTGTTTTTTAAAAAGTAAAATTTTATAAAATATTTAAAATTAGGAGTTATCATAAGAAAGTTTTTATAAATGATATTTTTAAAATGTTCTTTTTAAAAAAATATTTTATTCTATTTATAATAATAAAGATTTTAATTTCTTATATTAAAATATCATTTTATTATTAATAAATTTTAATTCTATTTAATATTTTATTTATTTGACCCGTGTAATACAGGGTTTACTAAAGCTAGTACTCTAATAAAAGATTAACAAGGAGAGACACGTGGCAATACCACATTTCTAACAAAAATTTTTCCATTTCTCTTTACTATTAAATAATTACATTACTTACTAATAATATTATTTAATTTTTTAAATTATAATAGTTATTTAATAAATTAAGAAAAAAATCTTTTTATTAATTTTGTTTCTAAAGAAACAAATTTTTATTAAATAAAAAAATTGTCTAAAACATCAAACTTTCTTAAAAATAAAAAATATTTTATAATTGGTGTTTTTAAATAGTAAAATTTTTAAGAATAAAAATAATTATAATTAAGAGTTATAATAAGAAAGTTCTTAAAAATGACATTTTTTAAATGTTTGATTGAAATAAAAATTTATTTTATTTATAATAAAAAAGATTTCAATCAAATTTTTATATTAGAATATCATTTTATCATTAATAATTTTTATTGTATTTAATATTTTTATTCAACCTGTGGAATACACTGGTTCACTAAAGTTACTCGATTTATATTTTGATGTATAATTTTGTCACAATCGGGACCTTTAGACGATTTTAGTCTAGGATGGTAATTTGACTTATAAGTTTGGAAAATACAAAATTCATATCTATACTAATAAATAAAAATATTAAGCGAGACGTGTCACTTCACATGCCTCCTTAATATTTTTTCCGACTCTCTCTCCTATTAATTATATAAATTTTCTTTAAATGGTTTTTATTCTTTTTTGTCTCTCTTCTATTAAATGATTTCTATAATTATTTTTGTTAAGTATTTTTATATTTTAATATAAATATAGTTAAAATTGTATAATATTTCATAAATATGTAATAAGAAAATCTCTATTACGAAAAGTATGGCTATAAATTTTAGCAACCCGTGTATTATATGATTTCTATAATTATTTTTGTTAGGTATTTTATATTTTAAGATATATATAGTTGAAAATCGTATAATATTTCATAAATATGTAATAAGAAAATCTCTATTACGAATAGTATAGGTTTAAATTTTCGCAACCGTGTATTACACGGGATTCCAATCTAGTTGATACATATATAGATTGCCATAGAATATTATAACAGGGGCATAAAGTGCCATAAAATAAACCAATTTCAGGTTAGATATTGGTTCATTTTTATGGCAAATTATAAAATTATTTTATGCCAATTATGAATAAGTAATATCAATGCCTATATTAGATTCATATAAATATATTTAGAAAAGACTAAAAATAATCATATTTCGGATATTGGTTGAAAAATTCAGAAAAGACTTTTCCAACGAGCATTTTTTTTTTCAAAATTTTCCCGAACAAGTTGATGAGTTTTCTTATATTTGTCGTAGGAAAAGCCGACAGTTTTCTAGTGAGCTATAAGAAAATAAAAAAATAATACTTCAAATAAAAAGATAGAAAACAATCATCTTTATATTTGTGGGAGAATTACATATATCTTTTTATCGCCGTGCGATTTGAAGGTTTTATTTGTTCACAAGTATAGTGGCAGCATGGGTTTAGGTTCAACTATCCTAATCTCCATATTCTATTTCTACATCGCTACAAGCATGATAGTCGTCCACCATATGACACAAGGACTCCCCGAGCCATCCATCGATCTAACATACATTGGTCTAATCATGTTTCTCGTGGGAATCATCGGTAACTTTTATCACCACAATCTTCTCTCGAAACTAAGATCAAACAGTGAAAAAGAGTACAAGATTCCTCATGGAGGGATGTTTAATCTCGTTATTTGCCCTCATTATCTGTTTGAAATCTTGATGTTCTTCGGGTTTGCTTTTATTAGCCAGACATCGTTCGCGTTCGTGTGTGCACTTGGTGACTCATGTTACTTGATTGCAAGGAGTCACCAGACTAGAAATTGGTATGTAAACAAGTTTGAAGATTTTCCTACAAGTGTCAAGTGTTTGATCCCATACATTTTTTGAATAGGTTTGAATTATTTGGGATTTGTTTACATTCTTGAAAATATGTTGTATTTGGAAATTATGTTGATTGTAATTTCGTTTTGAACACTTTGGTAGTTCAATTTTGTTTTATTTTATATGACTGGTATGAAATTTGGACGTGTTGCAGCACTAAATAACAGAAAATATATAACACTCGTAGTTTTATAAAAATACAAAACGTTTATCCTACCTTGTGTGTTGAGACGAGGCGTTAAACCGTAGAAAAAAAAAATTGAAGTGTAATATGCATACAACTTTAATGAAGTGTACAAAAGTATATGGATGACTTGTACATTATCACGCGCTATGCTGTTTTGAACAGAACTTACATCAAAATGTAGATAAAAATAATCATGTTGTATGATATATTCAACATTTTTTAAAACATTAACATTTAAAAGTTAAAAAAATCTAACTCCTATGACTGTAACTAGTTGGGTATTATCATTAATAGTTAAGTTCAATTTTACTTTTTGAAGTTTGTTAAAAATAATTATTTTCTTTCAAAAGATTAAAAACATCAATTTATCTCTAAAAGTTTCATAAATTGTTTCAATTTTAATCCAAAAGTTTCATTAGTTGTTTTAGTTTTATCCAAAATAATAAAACTTTTGAAGTGAAATTGAAACAACATATGAAACTTTTGAAGTGAAATTAAAACAACATATGAAACTTTTAAAGGTAAATTGATGTTTTTAATCTTTTGAGAGAAAATAATTGCTTTAGTTAAACCTTAAGAAATAACACTGAAATTAACTTCATTATTATTTTTTCATTTAAATTTAGGAGAAAAAAATTAAACCATTCACAATAAGATGTTTTGTGGTGTTTTTGAAAGAGAAAGGGTGGTGGAGAGAAGCGATTAGATGGATGAGAGAGTGTAGGAAGTTGGGTAAATGTCTTTTTCGTACATGTGGTTTCATAAAATTATAGGAAGTTCTTGAGCATGTTCTTAAATATAAGAAAAATTATTTTTAGTTAGAGTTATTAAATTTTAATAATTTAAATTTTCTGACCAAGATTCATCACAACTCAAAAAATGTTTGCAAGCAGTCACTTACCAACTGAGAGTTAACACCTATTAGTTATTTGATGACGTGGATTGCTTATATGGCCAAAACACTAAATATAAAGTTAAGAATTATCATCAGGTTTGTCAATCTGAAACTTTTACATCTTGAAATCCATCAATCTTCAAATAATCTGTCAACAAATTTCTTCAGCAAATATGATGTCGTATATAGATTGCACTGCACGAAGAATAATCGAAAGAGTTAAATACCACGTTGTAAAAAATTGGATATATCTATTCATTGTTATTTAAAACAATCCAGTTCGGAATAAGATACATCAAGCTTCTTATTCAAAACAACTTATTTCACTCAAAAATAATCAGCGGTTTGAATGAGTTGTTGCAAAAACACTCAGAAAACAAGTTATTGTTGCGTCAAAACTCCACAAGCAAATAGGTAGTTTGTATAAGAAATCACATAAGTATAAGCAGTAAATCAACATTAGTCTTTCAAATACTTTACTTTTACCTTCGTCTTTGGGGATGTTCGGTTGATCTACCAAAAGCCGTTCAAAAGCATGTAAATCACTAGCACTGCAATAGGACAATCAAAAGCGTATTCTATATTAGTAAAAACAGGAGAAATATAAATTTAAACCCATTTACTTATGATGGGTAGATGCGGATTATATTTTATCTCTAACGAGTCAAACCAAAACAGGTAGCTAAAAAGAAAACATGTCAAAAATCTTTCAAAATGTACTTCTAATCCTGAATCATTATATTAAAAAAGTGAACTTCACTGAAATAGTATAATCATTTTCCTCATATTTAACAAACTATTTGTTTAATTCAGGTTTTGCCAACTACATCCCTAGCTATGCTTATTTTAGTAATACTTTAAACACAGAAAATAGCTTTTTATTTATTGACCGAAGGGATTTGGTTAGTATTTTTCTTTAAGAAACTGCATAGAAGTGTTACAGGTAAACCTAACCCGACTGGTTTCGGCCTGTAGTAAATAACCTGTTTGCACGATTTCATACCGTAAAAAATTGACCCGTTTTGACCTGTTATCCAACCCAAATGACCCACTCATACCATCTCTACTAAAACTTAGAACATAAATATCCAGAAACATACCTTGGCTTCAAGGCAAGACTAGCAAGTGCAGAAATCACTGATGATTTGAGTAGGTACCTGAAACATTAGACTAAAAATAATTGCAACTGCGCCTTATTGCCAATCAGATTGTAAAAATTGTAATATGTTGGGATTCATTTGATAAATTTATAGTAGATAAGGAAGAATATGCATGAAATTATTGAAGAAAGTTGAATTCCTACTCTGACTGATACATCTCATGAAGAAGCCGTAGGCCTTCTAAGCAGTCTGCAATACTTGGTTTTATGCCAATGCGATAATTTAATTGTTTCATTGAGGGCTGAATAGAACCACCTTTTAATTGCTGCTTAGCATCACGAAAACTTTTTGCAAGTGATAAAACAATACTGTTTAGTTCCTCCCTGATGACATCAAGATTCATTGCTGTTAGAGCTAGAAAGTGGGTAAAATATTAAGAAACTATTTGAGTGCACGACTATTATAACAGGCTGAAATTCACCCTTGAGTGATATTACAATGCGTTATATCGACTTAATAATTTCATTCAAAAAAGTTTAGAACTTTTTTAAAACAATATAACTTTGCTTCTACTCAGATTTGGCACACGAAATATAAATAAAATTTCTGAATAAAAAACCATTTTGTGCCAAACCAACCCTTTTTTTAACAAAGAAACCCAGCCTGCCAAACTCGTCCATTTTACCACCTCTAGCAGGATAAACTTGCTTCAAAATTACTTCAATCCAGATATAATAGAAAATGTCAAGCGCAGCTTCTCAAACCAGTAAAAACAAAACTTACAGAGTTCTATTCATTGAAAGTATGATCGTCTGCAAGGATTCCATCTGCTTTCCCAAGATTGAATCTTTAATGTTATCTATACTTTTCAGAGAACCATAGTTTTTGGGGTCTTCAAGCAACTGATCATCAGTAAAAGAAACCACTAAGAATCAAGACTCTGAAACATAAATAAAGAGTAATTTTTGCAGAATGTGAAGAACCTGTAGCCTTCCAATGATGGAGGAAGCATTTCTGAACTGTGAAATTAATCTAGCCTGGAGATCATCCCATCGATCCATGTCATCTTTTACTTTTTTAAACTTCTGCTGATATTTTTTCACCATTGCCTCCATTATTAATCAATTATGATAAATAATCTCTTGCTGATACTCCAGTTAAGACATGCTTGATTCTGCAATTGTATTATCCAGTTCTTTTAAAAAGGTATAAATCAAGTGTTACTCATGATTAAGAAAAAACATTGTTATTACTATAATAATCTAATTTTTATGTTACTCATGATTAAGAAAAAACATTGTTAATACTATAATAATATAATTTTTGAGTAAAAAATCATTTAGAAAGTTGAATGCAAAAATAGCAGGAAAAACAGCAAATATATCAATATGTACACGGTTTCTTTCATGGTGAATGATACAAAAAAATTTTAATCTTCTTACACCAGTTCAAGAACCATATTTCCTCATAAACCACAAAATTCTCGCAGTTAGAACTGAATTGTAAATTGAATTTGTAAAAATAGCAGGTAAGACCAATAAATTTTTCTCCAAAATAAAACAAAATTTATAAAGTAAATGAATTATATATGATGGAAGAAATTATATTATTCCAATAATAATCATATGTTTTCAATAAACTAATATAGGAGACTTTATAAATACACTTTAGGTGATCTTCAGCTCATTTATTTTTCCAGCTAATTCCTCTGAACCGACCCATTAATACCTAAATAGGTTAAAATGACTACCTCTAGCTAATGAATTTCAACTTTGTACAGTGATCTTACGATTCTATCTGGTATATGTGCAGACCATAGCCAAACAAATACTTTCGGCTTGCTTCTGTTGCAAAATGCCTTCAATACCCTTGATGTTCTACAGGTTATAAAACATGATACTCGTTGCACCACCGTAACAATCTTGAAAGAAGAAAATTAAACCACATTGGTAGCCGAATAATCTAATTGTCCACAAGACTGAAATCTAAGCAACAAGGCTTCTGTATAGGCATCTAAAGAGAACCCATTTTTAGTCAATATTTCAACATATTGAAGCGCATTTGAAATCTCATTGTGCAAGAGAAAACCTTGAATAATGGTATTATATGTACACCCATCTGGCGAACAGCCACTCTCCTGCATCTTAACAAGCAATTCGTTTGCTTCATTTAGTTTCCCATTCCTGCAGTAGCCATTAATCATAATTGTATACGTATGAACATTTGGTGGGCAACCACTATCTTGCATTCTAAAGAACAACTCTTTTGCATCACTTAATCTCTTGTTCCTACAAAATCCACCAATCATTGCAGTATATGTACATACATTCGGTTGTAATTTTCTAGACGAAAGTTCTAGAAAAAGTTCATTTGCAGCATCAATATCCCCAATTTTACACAACCCATCAATTATGCTAGTGAAAGTAAATACATCCGGGGCCACCTGTGCACCATCCATTAACTTAAACAAAGATAAAGCCTCAGTAATTTTTTCATGCTTACATAAGCAATCTATCAAAGTGCTATAAGTAATCACATTAGCCATCTGACCACAATCTTGCATTTTATGAAATACTATAAGTGCTTCCCTGAGTTTGGAAACAAGACAAAGACCCCGAATAAGACTAGTGTAGGTAACTACATTAGGATTAATCTTATGTCCAGACATTTCGTTAAATAATCCTAATGCTTCATTTATCTTTTTATTCTTACAGTACCCGTTAATCAAAACATTAAAGCTAACAACATCACGAGCACAATCCATGACATCAAATAAGCGTCTAGCATCACCTAATCTATGAACCAAACAGTACCCATTTATCAGCATGTTGTAAGTAGTGGTATTGGGATTCATCCCTCTATCAACCATGAAATCAAGAAAATTATGTGATTCTGCTATCCAACCTTGTTTACATAGTGCGGTTAATAACACATTAAAGGTTTGTAAATCAAGTGAGATGTCTCTAGATAACATATTATCTAACAATCTTAGAGCTTCTTCCCGTAATCCAAAACTACATAAACCCTGCATCATGCATATGTAAGTTACAACATTTGGCGTAACACCTTTCTCAACCATTTCCGAAAACAGACTCAAAGCATGATTAACCTGATTGTTTTTACAAAGGCTGTTTATGATGGTGCTGTACATGATAACACCAGATGAACTAACCCACACCGATTCTTCTTCTACCTTCTTAAGTAAGATAATAGCATCACTAGTCTTTCCCACTTTGCACATACCATTTATCAATGTTCCATAAGTTACAACATTAGGTGTAAATCCATTCACTAGCATTTGATCAAACAGTTTGAGTGCATGATCAAGAATACCATTAACACACAGTCCCCTAATCAGAGTATTAAAAGTGGCGCAATCAGGTGTATAACCACGCTTCAACGCTTTACCGAACACCGAGAGACCAAAATCGACTCTATTCAGGTGACAGAAACAGTTGATCGCGATGTTAATCGCGTAAATGTCGGATTCAACTCCTAACATGTCTAGCCTTTGAATAAGGGAAATGACAACAGAGTAGTGTTTCCAGTTAACAATACGAGTTAATAACTTGCAGAAGTCTTTAATGGAGGGAATCGGTCGACGGTTAACAAACTGGTTGAATAAAACCAATTCATCATACAGAGCTAGGTCATTTTCTAGGTCAATTTCGTCAGAATTACTCAATGAAAGAGATGAAGAGCTACGATAATGGAATCGGTATGACGATACGATTAGAGCCGAATCAAAAGCGGAATGAAGCGATTTAAGTAGCGATTTCAAACGAAATGGATGCAAATTCATCATCATCATCATCATTCAGAAACAGATGTAAGTGAATCCAAACTGTGTTCATCTGGAAACAATTCGATTTGAATAGTTTGAACTACATCGGGAAGAACATAAGATGTGATGTTTGTTAACCCTAGATCGCCTAAACTCCATTTTCAAACTAAAAATCAAGTTTCGATTTTCATGTTAGATGATAGGGTGAGATATACCTTCGATGATGAAGAGAAACAACGGTTTCCGACGGTGGTTCGGTGGTTTTGTGGCGGTTCTCAACGGCGGCGGTTCAGTGGTTTTTTGACGGTGGCTCGAACAAGGGATCCTTAAGGTTCAACCACCCTACTCGTGTTAAAACTTGTAAGACTCGATCTTGACGCTAGTAGTCGTTAACATTCAAGTCGAAACGCTAATAAAAAATATTAAAGCGGTAATTTAAAATTTTAAAAATATCATATCGTAAGAGGAAAACAAAAGACCTTTAAGCAAGGTCTTCTTTTTTGTACTTCATACATCATTATATATTTTTGTTCAAGATCAAATAATACTAGATAAAATCACTCTTTTTTGATATAATCAATAATGATAATAAGTGCCTCGTCTGGTTCATCTTTGTTTATTGATACTTGAAACATGTTTGTATCTTCCTCTTGTGAACCGGTTTGCATCCTTTTAGAATACGTAGTTTTGTTTTCTCGTTTCTCTTATTTCTACTTGACATGTCTATCCTTTCTTTACGTATTTCCTCCCATGTAAGACATGCATCAACCTCCTTTTGTTCCTTTTCACTTAGCTTAATTGTTCCTTTTCACTTAGCTTAACCATGCACTTCATCATATAAAAATACCATTCGAATAGATCAACTAGATATTCTTGTTCAAGATAGCTCTCAGTCTTTATCACCAAATACATCAACATCTTTTGTTTGGTTTTCAAATATTCCCTTCAATTTACACTTGTATTTCTTAATAGTTACTTCAATTCCCTATAATTCTTCTAGACCAAGTATGTTTCGTTCTAATTTTGGTACAAAGTTAACATAGGGATCATTCTAGGTTTATCATTCATCGATATTTTTATTTCTCCAATACCATGAATGAAAACATCTTTGTTTTTCTTGTTTGTTTTAAAATTTCTTTTGAATACTTTAACAAAGATTTATTCCTGTCATGTGATGTTTGAACGTTAGGTCTACAACCTAATAGTCTTTCCAACTACGCTTTTTAAGTGTCTTGACTATGTAATCATTTTCGTGAGAAAGTGCATGCTAGGTTGATATTCTTACCACGACTAAAAGATGCAATATGTTCTATCTCAAGGCAATATAAAACATTGAACACCTGTTATTCGTGGCCTCCCAATCATAATACTTCTTTGGACAAACTTTAAACCCGGTGTCTTCAACTTCTTACCAACAATACACAAAGACAACAACCTACTTGCAACTCTCTTACCATTGACGTAGTCCAAACGTGTTCCTTCATTGTGCATGGTACTCTGATCCAAACCAAACTGACTTGTTTCACGAATTCTTTCTTGATCGGTCGGCCACCATCCCCAGCCATCTCCCTCCCCGTAGAACTAGATTCTAGATAATAACCTTCTTGATTAACTAGATTGGCATTTTCTTAATTTGAATTGAAGTCATTGTGACTCTGATACCAATGTTATTATCTAAACTCTCACGATCTTTCTAGGTATCAACACTGAATAAATGTTCCCTAGCCTGTCCCTTACTTGATCAAAACACAATTGTAGAGCATAAATACTTGTGGTATAAACAAGAACATAGCAAAATGATTGGAACGACAATAATGATTGATAGTAACTTAGTACATTCAAACGTTTGACGCTGTATATATACATATGATGAAACGTCATGTTGGTTCCTAAGGCGCCGAGTTGAAGATCAGTTGTGTCGTTTCAGCCCCAAGCAACCTACGGTCCATAGGACATAAATACATAACACATAGTGTAATTGTCTTGACTCATTAACACGACTTGAATAAATTAACTAATATGATCATGAACCAATTCGTTTGATTGATTTATAATCAGGTAACAAATAATCAACGGTTAGTTTTTAATTTTATAAATGTACCTTTTTCTTAAGAAAAATAGTATGTTTGCTGTTTCTTGCAGCTTTCGGTGTTGAATAATTCGTAAATAAACGACAAATTATTTGGAAATTTTATGAAGGATGTAAAGTTGAGTGTGAACAAGATATATTGATAGTACTGTAAATATTGAAAAGGTGTTAGATTGAAATTGTCGACCATGAAATAAAAACAAAACTCGAATAGACTTTGAAGTCAACTGTTGTCTACTTGTCTTCGATTATTTGTTTCTCTTGGAAAATTCATAAAACATCTTATTTTTTTTTCTTTCTAACCTATACATTTAAAATTTGACCGTAAAATCTTTCACAAATTTTGTTTTTCTGTTTAATTTTTAGGTTTTCTCTCCGTGAGAACATCCTGGGTATGAGTTTAAATACGGTGATAAAATTTTAAAATATGTCCTTAAGCAAATATATATATATATATATACATGTGTGTGTGTGTGGGTTAGGGGAGGGTTACTAATAAAACCAATAATTATGTAAAAGCCAAAGAAAACCACGAAAACTAATAACATAATTCATAATTTTTTTGTTATTTTAATTGTAAAAATGTTATTTAGGTATTTACATATATGTTGAGCATATATACGAGAATGAAGAGTTTTATGTATACGTAACACTATGTCGAATGAAAAATGATTACGTATACGTAACTTATGTGTGACGTATATGTAAAACTATGCTACGGTTTTCATTTGATTCATAACTTTATTTATATATTCACACATATATAGAAGGTAGTGATAAAAAAAATTATACATTATATGATCGTTTTCATTGGTTTTCTTTATAGTTCTCACAGTTTTTTTTCATGTAGAATTTCATGATGCCTCAATAGATGAGTACAAAGAAAGATCGTTATTCAAGATGTTGACAATGTTAGGCTATTGATTACTTGTAGGTTCATGCAATAAAGACTTAAAATGTTGTTGATATGAATTTTCAAACTTTTTACTTAAACCTAACGTGTTTTTAAAGTAAGTAAATATTAAATTTAATCTATTTTCTTTTGTTTTACAATAGTATCGAAGTAAGGGTTGCTAACCCGTCATTCTTATTTTTTTTAAGATTATATGTATGTAAGCCCTTGTTTCATTATTTTTTGAGATTATAGACATGTGATTTGGGACCTTGGATTAATGCTTGTATAAGACATCATTTTCCGGCTAACCACGCAAGATGACGATATAATCTTAGGGTTTAAGACCCCAAATTATCAAATTATCAAATTATCAAATTATCAAAATCAATAAAAACTTCAAAACACTTTTAATAATAGAGTATGTTTTATAACCTAATATTTTTTTAGTAATTTATGATAAAATAGCATTATATGATATCGTAGTCTATAAAGCATAACACATTTGAACTTGCATTTTACAGAAAATATAAATAAATAAACATAATCATTACATTAAGATATGGAGTACACACATAAGATTTTTAACTTACAAAATACACATATGACCAAGATTATATATGTGAGTTTTCGATTTGGTGTGACACAAACACCTTAAGTCAAGGTCTTGACTAAATCTTGAGCCTCATATATAACTTGGTGACATTAGGTACGGGTATTCAAATACTCAAAAGTACAAGTTGATAAGGTAGTTTGAAAAAAATAAATTGTTGTTTAAAAAATTAAAATCCTGAAATTATATTACGGTAGCACATGATAAACGAGATAATTAATGACATTTTATAATGGAAAAAATATATTAAAAAAACCTGCTAGTAGTAAGAAACTAGACAATATGAGAAAAAAATTATAAATCGACCCATAAAAACGACCCTAGATACAAAGATAATGACATTTATTGGAAGTATTAACCTATACTCTTAAAAAAAGGGTTTACATTTCTACAATTTGTTAATTCAGGTAGCAATCCCAGTTACAATACTTTTATAAAAATAAAATGCGGTACTAAAGTTAGATTTTTTTAAATAAAAAATCAATAATGTGTTGGAAAAAAATACATTTTAGTCTTCAAAATTGAAACTTAGGTGTAATTTCATGTCAACCACTACCCGGTATATGCTTACTTCTTTATTTTTTTCAATTTAAAACATTAGAAATAGTGTACAATAATAATATCTCACCATCTATATATATCAAACACATCACTAGCTAGCAAATAGAAAATGAAGTTTAAAGCTCTTGTGTTGTTCTTAGTTGTTCTTTTCACATTTATTGTGATTTCTTTGCAAGGAAGGAACCTTCAAACCACTACACAACCTCAAAACAATGAGCCAAATGGTATGATCAACAATGACTTCACACACACGCATAAACACATGCATGTGAATGTTTGGCTTTAATTGATGCAATATTAATTTCGATTCTTTTATGTTTATACATGCAGTTTCTGTTACAAATCGAACAAAAGACCACGGAAAAAGGGGCGGTTGTTGGGGTTGCTGGTAAGAGCATGGTTAGAGTCTCCTACAGACTATATGATAGTATTGATCAATGTATGTAGATATATAAAAAAACATATGTGCAATGTTTTTAGAATCAAACCAAAGGTCGGACCATTGTATTTTGAATTTACTGCAACAACAATAACTTAGCCATAATCATATATATTTGATTAGTTGTATGTGTAGACAATATATTTTAATACTTTGATGTTTATGTTGAAAAATAAGTTGTATTAAGTCCTTATTCGATTGTTGAAATAATTACTCTGATTGGGTATTGATGTGAATGTGACAATATAAACATCATTATTTCAAAGTAGAAATGGAATATTTCAAAGTTGAAATGGAATATTTCTAAGTTGTGTCAAATCCTGCTACCGGGTGTTCACTCAAACTAAAAAGAAAAATGGAATGGCAACTCCGAATCAATTTCAAAACCTATTCCCCGGTAGTCTTTGACTTAGAACATCCATATCAGGTTTTTTATTTTTATTTTTATAAGTATAATAAAAATTATTTTTTTTTCTAATTTTCAATTAAATAATACTTTTTTATACATTTATTTGTATGTTTTCTTTCTTCTTTACTCACAACAACTTTAGTAAATATTAAAAAAATTATAATAATTAAACAATTCCCTAAATATATAAATAAAAAGTAATATTTTCTCTCATCTCTACTCATAACAACTTAGTGGCTGTTTGTTTCAGACTATTAATAGTTTAGATCTCTGAATGGTTCAACACTTAATGGTTTAGAGTGTTTGTTTCGTGAGCAGATGTCTGAAGAGTTAAGCGCTTTTGCCTCTGAATGGTTAAGAATTATACTGAGTCTGAGTGGTTAAGAGCTCTTATCTGGATTGGTCAGACATTTGTCTCTGAATAGTTAAGCAATATACTAGTTTTTAATAATTCAGATCTCTTACTGGTTCAGCACTTAATGGTTCAGACCTCTTAATGGTTTAACACTTACTCATTCAGAAGTTACCATACAACCCCTTATAATTATTGCCTTAATATAAAAAATACACTCATATAAATATAGGAAATCTACTATGAATGCTCTTATATGTTTAGTACTTAGAGTTTTTAACTAAAGAAAGTATGCATAAAAGGTTGTTACTATTGAAAGAAAACAAAATAGAAACATAACATATTTTACTGATTATGTTTTAGGAGATGTAAAATCAACTTATATTTATATGTTAAACTAGCCTAAAAACCCATGTATTATACGAGTTAAATAAATTAATATTTAAGAATTACTAATGAAAATTTAAAGGTTATAAAATAATATTTTAAAATAATATATAACTAAAATTATATATATGTAAATAATTTAAGTAAGAAAATAATAATTTTATTTTTTTAAACTTTTGCGTCTAAAATAATTCATTTTTAAACACTAAAAATGTCAACTTTTATAAAAGTTTTCTTTTCAAAAACTTCAATTTGTAATTATTTTGGTTCTTTTAAAAAACTTATTTTTTAGAAAAATTCGTTTGTTATAATCTTTAACAAAAGGAGGTTTAAAGTTTTTCATTTCAAAATAAAAGTTTTTTAAATATTTCATATTTTATAAAAGAAATTGTTTTTAGTTATTTTTGTTTTTTAACAAACAAATTTGGTTTTTTAATTTTTCTTAAAATATTTTATTTCTAAATTTTTCTTAATCTTAGAAAATCTAGATGAGAGAGAGATGTAGAGGGAGAATGATATAGTAATTATTTGTATCTTTACTACTATATAATACAAAACATATGGGTAGATTGGTAATTTCTTATTTTTATAAGACACCTAGAACAACTATTTAAACATAGAATACAAGTGCTTTATGTAAGTGTTCTTAAATTGTCTCCATTTAATAAACTTATTCTAACTAATACATGAGTTAATGCATATGATTAAATTCACTATGTTAAGTATTATATTATTAACTAAATACTATTTACCAAATATTACATAGTTATAATAATAATAATAATAATAATAATAATAATAATAATAATAATAATAATAATAATAATAATAATAATAATAATAATAATAATCAGTATTTAAGGTTGGTCAGAAAAAAGACTAAGTAGCACCCGCGTATCACGCGAGTTCATTCATTATACATAACATATAGAAAGCAATAATGAATATTTATATTATCTATATTATTTATAAAGTATTTTAGGATGTCAAAATAATAATTTTATCTTGACCTTAAGACACCTATAGGGTTAGTATGTTAATATTATGATTGATTTTAATTTAATTTTTTTAATTCATATGAATTCATTGAATTTAATAACAACAACAATAGTAACAGTATTTAAAGTAATAAGTAAATTGTTATTTTCGTCCTGATGTTTAATGCATTTTGCCTTTTTTATCCAAAAACAAATTTTTTTCCAGTGCGTCCCTGACATTTAAAAAACTTGCAATTTTCATCCAATTTCGTTAACCTCATTAATTTACCTGTTAAGCAGTCATCATGTGCACCTTATGTGAAAGGCATTTATGTACTTTTACACCTCACTAGGAAAAAAAAACCTATATAAACATTGTTCAATTGCCCCAAACATTATTCGATTGTTTTTAATATTTAAAGTTGATGTTCACTTAATGAGTAAAACAAATGGTGTTAACAGAAGTAGATGAAAATGACAAGTTTTTAAAATGTTAGGGACATAGAGGGGACAAATAAAGTTTTTGGATGAAAACGACAAAAGTCACCAAACCTTAGGGACGAAAATAGCAATTAACTGTAAAGTAATTATAATAGTTACTTACAAAATAAAAATAGTTTTAGTAATATGTAATAATATACAAGTCATCAAACTAAAAATATACAAGCTCTCAAAACTGTTTCAAGATTCTGAATCTTATATCGTTTTTCTTTGATAATCATAAAAATATGATGTTGTCGTTATGATGTGCTAAATTCTATCAACGTTTCAACATGATTTTTTTTTTCAAAACAGAGTTGTCAATATAATTTTTATCTATATCTACGGATTGAATACTAATGTACAAGTAATCGAAATCAAGTGTTATGAATTTTAACAACCCGTGGCAAAGCGCGAGTTCACGCACTAGTTGACTTCTAAAAAAAGAGAAAGAGTGTGGGTGATATGAATAATTTTTCTTATTCTAACTCCTACCGGAATCTATGTCTATCTGTACTATATAATAAAAAAGTAACTTGAAGCGTCACATGTCACTTTTTAAACCTTCATACTTTTATTTTTTGGCCAAAATAATTACGTTTAATTTCATAAGATATCAAGTCAGAATTTTGTGTATTATACGGTTTAAGTAAATAAAATTTAAAAATAGTAAGTAATAAAAATTTAATAATTATAAAACTAATTTTTTGATATAAAATATTATTGAACTTACATATTGTAAATTGCATTTTTAATAAAAAGATTCATTACTTATAAAATTATGTTTAAAAAAATATTGATCATGAGAGAGAGGAAAAGACCGAAAGAGAGATGTGAAATAATTAATTATATTGATTTTTGGAATGCAGAGAAAGTGACGTAATTAAATGATTATAATACTCATTTAGCTGGAAAAAATAGTCTTTAGGATGTTTAAAAAATTGACACGTGACAATCTTAGTTATTCCTTATTTTATATATATATATATATATATATATATATATATATATATATATGTATGTAGATGCGCAACATGGCCATTGTTAGAAAATTTGAAGAATTGGTGAAAATGTCAAAATTAAGAAAATGGATTTTTCTTAACTTTGGACATTAATAATTATATTTAACTTAAATTATTGTAATTAAATATTCAAGGTTTGCTTTGAACTAAGTGAGAGTTTGCAATGAACCAAAGCAAGTCCAAAACAAAGCTAAAATGATTAAAATATAGATGGTCAAAGTTAGGTGTTTAAAATATAAAATGTAAAAGTTTCAATAAGTGAAATATAGAAGAAGTGGAAACTTATCCCACTTGTCCCCTGTAGGAATAGGGACATAATTTTGAGTGTTAAATACATGAAAGTTTTTCTAACTACTTTCTTTACCAAGCCACTTGCTCAAATGTCAGGCCCAAGGCAAAGCACCCTTCACTCACGCACATGTCAACTGTGAGCCGATGGTCTATGCGACATGTACCTAGTTGGATCACCCTAGTACTTGGCGTAGATCGGCAGGTTAATTAGTTGGCGCAGATCACCCTAGTGGTTCTTGGTTTTTTTTGACATTACGAGTGTTGGAAAAAATAAGATGCTATCAAAAAACTTTACGTCATATGACATGTTAATTTTTTTTAGCTACAGGCCATACATTTTGTACCTTGTACCTTCTACCCTTGAGGGTATCCAAAATAAACACATGATCTACGACATTAACTGAATTTGTCTCCCCCTTCTGGCGTACCGCGAGCATGAACGAGGCACCTAAATATCTTGATGTGATAATAAGTGGGTGTCTTATTTAGAAAATTTTCAAAAGGGGTGGCTCCTTTCAAAGCTGTGGAAGGCAAACAATTTAGAAAGTTAATGTCACTATTAAAACAAATCCTCCCAAAATCTTATTGGTAAGTTGCCTTGAAATCTATGCCTCATGTTCAATTAGATATCTATTAAAGAGGGATAATTGATGGGCGTGCTTTTAAAGCAAGAGTCTTTACTTGGATGGGTGTCGAGGATGATATTACATGGAGGGTAGTGAAAGATAGTGGTTGGGTTCGATCAGCAAGCTGCCACATGAGGCCATGATCTTGTTATAGTAGCCAATGATATCTTTTTAAAGTTATCAAGTTCCTGGGTATACTTAGCAAATTTAAACAAACTTCATCTTTGCAATTCTTATATTTCTTATAGGTAATGTATTGCACACTTATTCACCACAAAATCATTACAACTAGGGTCCACTTTAGCTACTGAAAAGTATGTGAACCCAAGTTTAAATCTGCTTGTAGCATTAAATCAGAGGTAACATTAGCTACGCTTTAAATGATATATAATATGTCTTCTTTATAAATTTTTTTACAATAATTAACTTCATCAAATTAAATATTTATTCAATATTTATCAAGTTCAAGCATATGTTGACAACATCCCAATCGTCACCACCTAGACAAACACAAGTTTTTGAATCGAAACTCAAATCACTATTAGCAGCCATGTGCTAACTTTTCAAAGGGAACACTGTAACCAAGCTACACAATAACCTATTGCGTTTGACTCAAATTCATTTTACTCATATAACCACAACTTAACATATACAAACACATGGAGCAACATATACATGCTTAGCACGTATTATGGAACTCGAGGCTGGCTATGACATTAGTTGGGACTATGAATCTTGTACAAAGTGTATAAGTCAAGCATACCAAAACAGACTTGTCATGTCTTTATCACGGATTACTTGAAGCACCTTTGTACACATAAACTTTTTTAAATGTAATGTGTTACATATGTAAAATGTCTTTCCCCATACTTGCCAATGACACAATCATTAATGTCTTTAGGTACCAATTCTCTACGACGATTGCTGATGAAACTTGCACGACATATGTGGTTTTTTCTAAATAGGTAGCGACATCATTGGTGGGTACTAGTTGCTATGACATGGTGGTGACACATCATAAACCCCTTCTATGTTACCGACACCACTACGTTGGATCACAAAAAAAGCAGTTTAGATTTGAAATCCAAGGCCGCAACGACAACAATGAAACATCGTTTAACATGAACAAAGTGTTTGAGGCACCACAACGACACTCATGACACCCAACTCGACCCACCATGCATCCACACCGCCGATACCATCAAGAAAATCTCCAAAAAGATAACCTGAGACAGACATTGAAACTAATTGTTAACACTAAAACTCTAGAAACCAAAATTAAGCCGTACTAAATACTTTATGCTTTAACAGTCGGAGGAGAACTCCCGCAGAAAACAAGGGAACAATGATTGCTGACTACTATCGTGCCTTCTGTGTTTATGTATGATGTTAGTTGTAGGGGTGGAGCTTGAACTTTTTCATAGGGGGCGGGGGCGAAATTAATTTTTTTAGGGGGGCGAACTCGATATTTATATAAAAATTTACACTACCCGACCAAAAATTTACACTATCGGACTAAGCTCAACCTAACTTTTTATACAAATGTTGGTCAGTATATCATGTTATTCATGTATAAATCTAACCAAACTATCTTTTGTATAATCGTCAGCTAATATATGATGTCGATGTACCCTTACGTTTAAAATGCTGTTATGAATTTCTTGCTCTTTTGAATTAAAATCATTTTCACGATGCTACAAAAAGACCCGTACAACAACACACATGTTTCAAACATGATTATTCTTGACCACTGATTCAAATTCCTTGATCAATATCATGGATATAAAAAGATGCTAATTTTGTTTGTTACTTACAAAACCAGACGACTCATTCGCATTACAAATTAAGATGCATCTATCACTACTTGCACTTTTAATATTAATCATCCGAATAAATTGTCTAAAAAGATAAAGTAACAAAACAATTTTAAATCAACTTGCATTTATTTCTTTAAATATCTAATAAACAAGTTTAATAAATAATTATATTGCTAATCAACACAAAATCTTTCAAGTTGTACTAATTTGTTAATTCCTTAGTGGGGATGGTAAAGTACGTATATAATATTCTATCTTTTTATATTCATGACACTTTGGGTGTATAATCCAATGACCAAGAAAATATATATGTCTAGGTTCTCTTCATGTGATCAGAACCAGGCCCCAGAAATCAGAAATCACCCTATTTTATTTAAAAGTTCATTTTTTTTTTTAATTTTCTTCCAATTGTGTCAAAAAATATTGAATCTTGATCAAGGATTGATCTGGTCATATATAATAATATAGTAATAGTAATATCTACGTGTAGATAATTGTTCAAAAGGAGTTATTGAATCACAGGAAGCTTGCAGACTATTGTTCTTTATTCTTCTTCTTCTTTAGATTTTCTTGGTGATTGATTGATTGATCGATTTAATGGAGGTTTGCTGGTTTGATGAGCTTGATTTTCGTCTCCTTTGAAGTGGGTTCTTGTTGATTCAGGGTTTTAGGGTCGAAGGTTCAAGAAACCTGATCCAATAAGCTTCTGAAGCTGCTTGTTTTGATCCAGAAAGAAGGTTTGTTTCATTTGTGATTTGTGTTTTATACACAATTATATTGATGTATTTCAAGAATCATGATTAGGGTTTCTGATAATCCTGAATCTTGGTGGTTATTTGAAAAGGGTCTTGCTAGATCTAAAGATTTGTAGCTTCTTTTGATGTTATTTTCAACTGGGAGACATCTTTTTGGGGTTTTATGCCTTTTTAGGTTTAGATTTTAGGGTTCCTGATATTCATGATAAACAATCTTGAATCTTGATGAACAATCTTGATTCTTGATGAGCAATCTTGAATCTTGATGAGCAATCTTGAATCTTGATGAACTCTTGAAATGGGGTTTTGCTAGATTTGAAGATTATTGGGTTATTTTGAAGTTTGATGTTATCTTCCACTGGGTTCAAAATGTTGAAAAAATTGGTGCTTGGATTCTTGATTACTTCTTCAATTGTCACTGTGTCTTTAGCAAACGACAACGATTTTGCTCACTGTCACTGTGATGATGAAGGATCTTGGAATGCACATATCATCGAAAGCCAACGAGTAAGTGATTTCTTGATAGCAATAGCTTATTTCTCAATCCCACTTGAGTTATTGTACTTTTTGAGTTGTTCAAATGTGCCATTCAAATGGGTTCTTGTTCAATTCATTGCGTTCATAGTCCTTTGCGGGTTGACCCATTTGATAAACGGTTGGGGATATTATGGCAATCAAACATTCCAGTTGATGATGGCATTAACAGTTGCTAAATTGTTAACTGCTCTTGTTTCATGCGCCACTGCAATCACCCTTTTGACTTTGATCCCATTGCTGCTTAAATTCAAAGTTCGCGAGCTTTTTTTGAAACAAAACGTGTTAGAGCTCGATCAAGAAGTTGGAATCATGAAAAAGCAAAAAGAAACTGGTTGGCATGTTCGTATGCTTACACATGAAATCAGAAAATCGTTGGATCGACATACGATTTTATACACCACTTTAGTTGAGCTTTCTAATACTTTAGCTCTTCAGAATTGTGCTGTTTGGATGCTAAATGAAGAAAAAACCGAAATGAATTTGACCCACGAGCTACGACCTAATTCATCAGCTTATCATACTTCCATCCCCAAAAATGACCCTGATGTATTAGAGATAACACAAAAGAAAGGTGTAACAATATTGAGGGCAGATTCACTACTTTCGGTTCAAAGTAGAGGTGGGCTACCAGAATCAGGTCCTGTGGCTGCAATCCGTATGCCGATTCTTCATGTTTCCAACTTTAAAGGCGGGACTCCTGAATTAGTGGACACATGTTACGCTATATTGGTTTTGGTTCTTCCTAATGAAGCCGAAAGAAACTGGAGTGTTGATGAAATGCAAATAGTTGAGGTGGTTGCAGACCAAGTGGCGGTGGCATTATCACACGCTGCAGTTCTTGAAGAATCACAGTCGATGCGCGAAAAGTTAGTTGAACAAAACCGTGTCCTGCAACAAGCTAAAGAAAACGCCATGATGGCGAGTCAAGCCCGAAACTCTTTTCAGAAAGTCATGAGTCATGGAATGAGACGGCCCATGCATTCGATAATGGGCCTTCTTTCCATCCTGCAAGACGAAAAAAAGAGCCCGAATCAGACCAATATCATCGACACGCTGACAAAAACGAGTAGTGTGTTGTCTACTTTAATCAACGATGTTATGGAGATATCAGCTAAAGATACAGGCCGGTTACCGTTGGAAATAAGACCATTTCAGTTACATTCAATGGTTAAAGAAGCTTGTTGTTTAGTGAAATGTTTATGTATTAATCAAGGCTTCGGGTTTGCTATGGAGGTTCCTAATTCAATCCCCAATTTGGTTTTGGGTGATGAAACTAGAACATTTCAGGTTTTGTTACATATGGTTGGTAATTTACTAGATGTTAGCGAAGAAGGGCGGTTGGTTATGTTTCGGGTTAGTTTGGAGAATGGAAATGATAATAAAGGGTGGGGAACAAGTCGACCCGTGGGTGATGAATATGTAAATGTGAAGTTTGAAATAGGGACCGGTGATGGCGGTTTTCAATCAGAATTAGCGGTTTTGAACATGAACTCGGGAGCTAGGAGGCAAAAGGTGGACCGAGTTAAAGACAGTTTGAGCTTCACTATGTGTAAAAAGCTTGTACAGGTTAGAATACTCTGTTTTCTTTATAACTGCTATGTTATTTAACACTTCATATATCCCCATAAATGGGTGGGTTGGATAACGGGTCGGGTCAAAATAGGTAGGGTTATGTTGCGCCGACCCATACATTTTCTGTGCTGCGTTTTCATTTTTTTAGTAAATAATTAGCGTGCCAAATATGATCGCATAAGTTATGTATTACTTCAATTATCATCAAATTTTTTTGAATAAAAAAGATTTTTGAGGTTTTATGCATTAGTATGCTCTTTGGGTGGGCTTGTGACACAAAGATGAAGCATAACCCTGATCGACCTGTTCATATGTAAACGGAGTAAATTTTCGCATAGTTCTTTGTGATGATAATGGCGGAAAAATTGAATCTTTTGGAAATTTCCAAGAATAGAAAGTCTTTATAATATTAACTGTATACTTTTGATTATAGTGCATAATTTAGGAGGCTTTATGCATTAGTATGATGAAACATAACCCTGATCAACCCGTTCATATTTAAAAAAATTTAATTTTCTCATAGTTCTTTACTTCTTCGCGATGACAATGGCGGAAATGTTGAATCTTTGTTAATTTTGCTTTTTGTTTTTTTTATAAAAATATTTAATTTGCTTAAAAAACTATTGCAGATGATGCAAGGGAAAATATGGATGTCAACAAATTCCCAAGGCTACATACAAAGCACAAGTCTAGTTCTCAGATTTCAAATTCAACAAACATTCAGCAGACCTAAGTTTGACCTTGGAAACTTCATTGACCAACCAAGGTCAAACTCCATCTTCAGGGGCCTTCAAGTAATTCTAGCAGACGACGACGGTGTAAACCGAATGGTCACCAAAAAGCTCCTCGAAAAACTCGGTTGCCAGGTCACCACAGTGTCATCCGGTTTCGAGTGCTTGAGCTCACTTGGGCCCACAATGAGCCCGTTTCATGTCGTGATCTTGGACCTCCACATGCCTGAGATGGACGGTTTTGAAGTTGCCACGCGGGTGCGGAAGTTTAGAAGCCGAAACCGGCCGTTGATTATTGCATTGACCGCGAGTGCAGAGGAACAAGTGTGGGAGAGGTGTTTGCAAGTGGGGATGAACGGGGTGATCAGGAAACCAGTTCTTTTACGCGGTTTGGAGAATGAACTCAGAGCGGTTTTGCAACGAGCAGGTGAAAGGTTATCGAGTTAAATAGATATAGGAAAATTAACATTTGTTCGCGCTTTTTATACTATCTCATTGATGCAAAATCCATTAAAACGTTCAAACTATATAGTAACCTGAATACATAGATTTATTTTAGGTTCATTGGCCACATTGTGTTCACTCGCTTTCAGCATGCAATTGATATGCTCTTTAGTAGGGCTAAGGTGTAAATCGGCTCGTTTGGATGATCCGAAAATGATCACACTCTTGCACGTGCACTTCAATATCTGATATTTACTCGTCCAGATATTGCATATATTGTTCAATGAGTCGATCATGCATGATCCTCGTGGATCTCATATGAATGCTCTCAAGCGTATCCTTAACTAGGATACTTGGACTCGAGGCATCTTAATTCTCGTCCCCTATCGAGTAATGGTTTTGTTATCATATTATAGGAAATTATAGATTAGAAGGATTCAAGAATGTAGCAAAAAAGTATTATAAATAGAAGAGTGCTTCATTTGGCCAAATGAAGTGTGTTGTTGAAAATTAGGTGACTCCATGGATGATCTAAGATTAACTCCATAGTTGTTACTGGCAAATATGTTACCCCAATGGTAAATGCTTGACATAAAATATTAAATTACACACAAGTAAGGATGTATATGGGTCAGTTTGGTTAGGTTTGACATTAAACCAAAAGCCTATATTTTGGATTTTAGTTTTTTTTAAAATTGTTTGGTTTTGGTTTTTCACTTTGGTTTTTTTTTTTTTTTTTTTTTTTTTTTTTTTTTTTTTTTTTTTTTTTAATATTACCATTTGGGCTTTAAATCTTTTGGAAAAACCAAATTGGTCCATAATGAATTTGGGCTTAAATGTTTAAGCATGCATCATTTCTTAATATTTAAAAATAATCTCTATGTTCTTGTAAGATATTTAAATAAAAAGAAATGTCATACAATAATAATTAAGTTTTAAAAGTATTTTAATTTGGTTGCTCATACATATTTGATTATTTTCTCAAATTGAACTATTAAACTATCAAAATGAGCCATCATCAAATTTTCTTATGTCAAGAAAACAATAAGGAGAAGGCATGGGTGTTAGAATTTTCAATGTAAAGAAATTATATTAAAAAATATGTTAATTATATTAAAAATAAAAAAAACCTGAAACTCACGTCACCATTTCACATCAGCATAAAAAATTATTTTCTAATTGAAACAAAAAGAGAAATATACTAAAAACATGTTAAAACTTATAATTTAAATAAAACCGAAAAACTAAATGAACTAATTAGAACATTTTTTAAACTTAAGTTACATAATTGGTATGCTTTTAAAATTTGATACTATTTTACAAAGTTACATCTTAAATAAATTATAATTAATAAACTCAAACAACAAACAATAAAATAAAACAAGTTAATATTTCAATTCTAACAAAAGATTTAATGATTATTTTTCTTACTATCATATTAATTTACTTACTAAAGTTCATGTAAAATTTTGATTTATTATATTATTTATATTATTGTAATAAAACAGACAATTATTGGATCTTAATATAAAATAAAATTATATGTTCGGTTGTATGTTTTGGTTTGGTGTTCCAGTTTTGGTTAAAAGTAAAACAGAAATCCAACCGGAAATATCCGTTTAAAAAAAATCAAACCAAACTATCAATTTTGATTGGTTTCGGTTTTATTTTTTCAGTTATTTTTGTTTCATGCACACCCCTAAAGACTAGTGGTTGAAGCAAATACGCTAAGTACAAGATGACAAGCGGGGCTTGATCATGAAAGATGCTAAAATTGAAATGGGCAGGGCAGACCTACCTCTACCCGAAATGTAGCCCCTTGTACCCCTCAACTTTTTTCGAGTAATGTAATAAAAATAATCGTTCTATGTAAAAAAAATCACGGTTTAACGTTACCCCTAAGAAAAAATTACGTTACCTTTATTTTTAAAACTCAACACTTCATAGAAAGTTTTAAATATTATAAAAAAAGTCTAATAATTTATAAAAAAAACAATACATTTTTATAAAATTTAGGCTTAAAACAAATATTAAATACCCATATGCCATTGATCCATTACCTAATAACATAAAACCTAAAATACTCATTACCCATTACCCATTACCCAATACATTAATACTCCCAAAATCAAAAAAATAAAACATGAAAAACAAAAACAGAAGGTAATCGAGCAACAAGTAGTACTTGCACCACCACCCACCTATGCCACTACCAACCGGACCACCTACCTGCGCCATCGCCCCCCGGACCACCCATCTACACCACTCAAAGTAATAGTTTTTTTTTTATTTTTATTTTTATCTTACCTATTACTCTATTAGATTATGAAATTGAGATTTAGGGTTTATTATGTTCAGATTCTAATATTTTTGTATTATTTGTTATAAAATTAGGGATTTAAAAGATGAATTATAAATATGATTTTTAAATTAGGGATTAGAACTTTGTTAGTTCTAAGTGCAATTTCTAATCTTTTTGTGTTATTTGTTATAAAATTAGAGATTCGAAAGATGAAAAAAATAAATTTTTATTGGCAATTTTCTAAAAAAGAATTTTGCTAGAAGGATATTGGTTCTAATAATGATAATAATTTGCAACCAATTGAAGATGATATTGGTTCAACTACTCCTTCCGGTTTAATTTCTTCGGGTTTAATTCCTTCGAATGGAGGAGGGATATTTGAACAATGCTCTAGTATATGCGGTTGAAAGAAAAACATTTGATGAAGTAACAGATGAGAATGTAATGTTTAGTTTTCAAGCTATGAAAAACCGAAAAGGAGAGTTCTGAGATATATTAGGTATTTATTTAACTTCTTTTTTTATCGTGCTTTTTTATATTTATATAAATGTACGGTGATTTTTTTTTACGTTACCCCTGCTCTTGTCTTCTAAATCCGTCCACACATACATTAGGGCCCTCCGTGGACAAGATAAAATTAAAAAATAATGAAGGCATACCGAGGACATCGTGTTTTAGGTGATGAGTATATATATTACGCCCCACCTAAATACAAATTTTAAGAACTCTAGAATTACTAAAAGTTTGATATTAATCTTAGAAAGAGAAGACTTGGTGGGAAAATTTGAAGCATATAACGTTTTGATGGAATTTACCATATTGATCATTATCTTTTTTATAATTATTGTCAGCTTTGAAGTTTGAACTGATATTACATCTTTGAATAAATACAAAGATAAAATGTATATATAAGTGTGTTTTACTATTAAAATTTAAATAAATTAATTAGAAAACTTAACATGCTTTACTTTTAGAGGCAAGTGGATGGGTGGGTGACACTTTGGTACGCTTTTGAAAGTGAGATTATTAATTATTTAATTTTCTTAATCATGAGTTATTCCCACTATGAATGGTGGACTAATCCTAGTTAATGTAAGACCAACAATTTTTTTAATTTTTTCTTTTTCATATTTAACAAATATTTCTAGTATCCTTTTTTGATTGTTGTTGATGAAGTTCTATAATTAATGATTTTTTTATTTCAAAAATTGAAATCATGTAACCTATAAATAAATTATTAGAGTTATTGCTTATTATATAAGAGAATGTAAGAGGTTCTTGATAAAATACTTAACAAGTGATATCTGCAACTAGGGGTGCAAACGAGCCGATCCTAGCCCGAGCTCGTATGTGCTCGAGCTCGGCTCGTGATGAGTTAGGAGAGCTCGAGTTCGGCTCGTGATGAGTTAGGAGAGCTCGAGCTCGGCTCGTTTCGAGCTTTATTTTTAAAGCTTGAGCTCGGCTTGAAAAATACCTTTTCAAGCTTGAGCTCGGCTCGGGCTTAGCTCGTTTATTTATTTAAATATTATTTTTAATATTTTTATATTTAATTTTGATATATATATTTATAATTATATACTTTATATAGAACATTATTCATATTATTTAATTGTGTTTTTTATCATAACTGTATATATAATAGATATTATTTATATAATATATTAAATAAATTAAATAAAAATATATATATAAAAAGCTCGTTTAGGCTCGCGAGCCGGCTCGAGCTCGATACGTGAAGCTCGGGCTCGGGCTCGATAATTAAATGAGCTTTTTTTCAAGCTCGAGCTCGGCTCGGGCTCGATAAAGCTTGGCTCGTTTCAAGCTTTTTATCGATCCAATTTCGAGTAGCTCACGAGCGGCTCGGCTCGTTTGCACCCCTATCTGCAACATTGGGATTTCTATATAATCAAATATCTATTACTAACATATATTTTATGCGTTATGGAGCACACTAATAAAAGAAGTTAAAATTGAATAATTAGCAGTTAAAAATTATTAAGTAAATAAGTAAATGATTACAAATTTTAGAAATTAAAAAACTGTTATAAATAATCATAATTATAGACATATTTATAACCATCATTATTTCTATTTATTAATGAAAGTTCCGGCTTTATGGTGAAGACTATAAATATATGTAACGAATATGATTATACTTAGGGGCTGTTTGACAATATGTGAATGATTAAGTGCTAAACCAATAAGAGGTCTGAACCATTAAGTGCTGAACCATTAAGAGATCTGAACCATTAAGAGCTAGTATATCGCTTAACTATTTAAAGGCAAATGTCTGACCAATTCAGATAAAAGTTCTTAACCATTCAGCATTAGACCTCTTAACCATTCAGCATTAGTATAATGCTTAACCATTCAGAGGCAAATGTCTGAACCATTCAGACATTTGCTCGCGAAACAAACAGTCTGAACCATTAAGCGCTGAATCATTCAAACATCTGAACCATTAAGAGGCTGATTAAAAGACTGTCAAACAGCCCCTTACTCTAACATAGGAATGAAATGACTCTCCATTCTCTTTATACCAACATTTTATTTTACGTTATCAACACGATAGTCTCTAACAGTCTCATGATTTTCAACCCCCATTCAAATTTTTTAAAAATTTTCATCTTCCTGATTCCCTATTGGAAGCATAGTAGATAGCAGTGGCAACACACGTAAAACGCTGATGTTGACTCGATCGCACATCTGTACGACAATAAAGAACTGCCAGAACCCAATTGGGGTACCACCACTAATGTACCTCTCGAATTTTACAATTGCTTACAAACCAGTCATAGATTTTGCTGACGTAACAAACACCACCAATGATTGAGAAAACCTTCATCCAATATTCTTCATACTCGTTTCTCTAATGTGTTTAATTGTTTATCCTTATGCGGGGAAGGTGATATTAAATCTTAATTACAATTGTTACTTATGATCTAATGGTTTAGTGGTATTGTTGTTACTCTTTATAAAATAGTATGAGTTCAAATCTTTGCAAGTGATAAATAAATAATACATTCCCCTATAAAAAATAGATGCTAAAAGAAAAGAAACAAGAACTAGTTGTTTACAATCCCACTGATTGCTTAACTTGCTTGTGGTTGATTAACTAATTCTTTTTAAAGATAAATTCAATTTTACTCCTTGAGATTTGTTAAAAATAACTATTTTCCTCGAAAAGATTAAAAACATTAATTTACTTCTAAAAGTTTCATAAATTGTTTCATATTTTAATTCTAAAGTTTCATTAGTTGTTTTAATTTTATCTAAAATAATGAAACTTTTGGAGTGAAATTGAAACAACATATAAAATTTTTGAAGGTAAATTGATGTTTTTAATCTTTTAGAGGGAAAACTGTTACTTTATTTAAACCTTAAATATTAAAACTGAAATTAACTCTTCTTTTTATATTCAAATTTACTTTAGTCAAATTCATAATTTGTCAAATAACAGGTTTCACTTTTATTTCAATGTCATTTTAATAGACTAATTAATCCATTCATTATAACCATGCATAAAATGTCACTTGCTAGCTATTCTTTTATAGTTGTGGCTTTTTGATGCGGAAATCTTTTGATTTGGTTTGCTGAACACGTATATATTATACTTTTAGTGGGTGTGATAAAAAATTGTTGAATATATGGACACCATGTAGGTAATGAATATGCTCACTCTCATAAACGTGTGTTATGATTTAGTTTTGCATTATTATTTAATCATTATTATTCATTATATATATATATATATATATATATATAATTTATTATTTGTAGAATAAAAACATAAATAAAATACTAATATTAAATTAAAAAATTACATTGTTAAAATAGAAAACATAATAAAATAATTACAAACCATACTTCTCCCTAATTGCTTGTTTTATCTTCTCGGTATTTTCACGACCACTTCCCGTCAAACAATTAATATTGGTCCAAATTAATCTCATTTCCTTATTTTTTGGCTTTATTTTTTTTTCTTCAACTCGAGCTTTACCTTTACCGATTGAATGTCATTAAACCGTTGCATCCTCTCTGATATCGTATCCAAAGCTTTTTTGTAGTCCAGATCTTTAGAATATGCATGATGTTGTCCGTTTTCCTTTGTTGTTCCACCTGGGCGTACGAATCGGTTCCTCTTTGGCTTCAAACTCGTCACAAGTGTCATTGAGGTTTATTTGACAACGACCACAAGAATGAGTTTGACTAGTGCATTCTTTTTATTTATTTATTTATTTATTTATTTATTTATTTGGTGTGTTTTTGTTTTGTTGAGCTCAGTTGTGGTTTGGGAACTGCCTCTGGTGTGTGTGGAGATTCGTTAAAGGTAGCTGAATTGTGTAGGGTCGAAAAGGATTTGATTGAACGAATGCTAGCAATTGTTTGGGTTAAAAAGGTTCATGTTTAAATGGTATTTATAAAGTCTTTTTTAAAAAAGAAGTTTTGTTTATTATTTATATTGAGCACAACGACTCTATCCTTGATATATGGAGCCAACGGTTCTAAAAGGTATTTATGTAACTAATCATTTTAATTAATCTTTTTCTATACGGCAAATGTTACATTATTACTAACTACATCATAACTAAATTACATCAATTCTTTTTAGATGGGGCTTGAATCTTTAACCTCAAGATTATACTACTCTAATTCTAATATTTTGTTATCAGACTCAACCCCCACCTAATCCTTTTATTTAGTTACATGTTAAATAAAAGTACAATAATAAGTATTAACCTAAAATGGACAAAATCCGAAGATATATATTATTTCTTTTTTATAAATAATACTATTTAATTAAAGTGACTAATAAGGCTTTGCGGTCCAACTTTACCTTAATCTTGGGTTTCTAATTGATTCCATCACATCAAAAACTATTAATTTATCTTATTACTTTTCCTTTGCAAAGCCTACATGCCTCTTTATCTTTTTGAAAATGTATGTGTTTAAATTGTAAAGAAATTTGAACCGCAAGTCCGTAATTAATTATCACTAAAACATATACTAATTAATTATCACTAAAACACATGTTAATGAGAAGGTTAATTTACATATCAAGACCACAATTATTAGTTTTCTATTAAACTTGCGGGAATCAATAGTCTTCTTTTGAAGAATCTTAAACTTTAATCGTTTAGATGTTTAGCCGTGTTTTATGATTGAAGTGTTTGTTTATCTTTTGAGATTTTTAATATATAATTTTGACTAATATCAAAGGACGACTACTTTAGTCTCAATTGGCTATTATTTTATATTCATACTTTTCAGCATTAATATTTCTACACTTGCAATAACAGAACGAATTTACCCATTTCTGAATTTGCAATAATAGAACGAATTAACTTTTGTAAATACTATAAGCATCATGTGTTAAAAGTTATAGCTAAAGGTATATATGTATTTGTTTAAGTGAAAGAAAGTGATAGCCTTGTAAAGATATATATGGGAGTATCATTCAAATGATGAAACCCTCACCACATGTTGTAAACTTAGAATGCATGCATGGTAATGTTTATATTATATTATTTATAATAAAAGCTAAATAATCATGATAGTAACATTTTTTTAAAATCATTAGGTGATGTGCTTTTTATTGATTAGGAAAGTAGATTTTTATCCAACAGCTTTATATATAATAGTTATGTTAAAGTTAGTTAAAAATTGTAAAATCACTAATATTATTTTATTATAATAATCTTTTTATAACTAGTTAAAGCTAAGTTTGAGAAAAAAAACTTAATTATTGCCATTAATTACCGGTGTAGCCAGGTGATAAGATCGAAGTAATTGTTTTCTTGGCAGAGACCAAGGTTCAACTCACAGGTTTCACTATCTGAATCTAGCTATATCTGAAATTTTGGATACAGTTTCGGATCGTGAACCAATCAAAAAATAATATATATATATATATATATATATATAATATTATTATATTATAAATATAATAAAGTTTTTGAATAACAATAATATATATATATATATATATATATATATATAATATGCCATGTTTTGATTAAAATTTTCTTATATTCATATAATTAAAACAATTACAAATACATAAGTATAAAATTTTAAATAGTTTGAATATCCGTACTATCCAAAATTTCTAAAATCACTATTCGTTTCAGAAAATTCAATTATCCAAAATTTCAGATATCAAAATTTTTGGATAACTTGAGTTTGAAATTTTGGACTTTCTTAGTTTTGCTCTCTAGCCTTTTCTTAATAGGAATTAGAGTTGTCTCATATTAATCCCCTAGATACCCCCCTCCCCAATTCCGAAATTTACAATTTTAGCCCAAAATTTTAATAAGGAAAATTTTATTATTATAAGAAAAATAATGGATTGTTACGTAAACATATAAGTATGTTAGTTTGATGAGTATTAGTGCACATAAATACAGTCATTTGTGTGTAAGAAGTTTAAAATCTATAAAATACGAATGATTAATAAAAAAAATATACAATTAAGGTTTATTGTTTATTACTCGTAATAATTTATCAACATGTAGCAAACATGCTATCTCTTCACCCATAAATAGGTTTGTTTCATGTTTCTTCTAATTCTTAAAGATTTATTATTAATTCTTTAAAATATTTAATTTAACATTTTTTTATTTGCATGTAATATACTAATGTCTAGCCTAGCTAGCCTAGTTATATATAAAGAATCCTAATTATTTGAATTAGTCAAGCAAATTGTACTCTTCGATAGTCCTCCCCTATAATTATGGTCATGTTTAATGTGCTTTAACAACTCATATCTTATCTTAATCTTCGAGACAAACTATTAATTATATTAAAAAAACAATTTGAGAAAACTGCTTAACGAGATGTATATATATTTTATGTAGTAGGTGTCGACTTGTATTGTTCATTAGGATGCTGCATAATCCGAAATGACCTCGAAAGTAGCTATTCTGCTTTTACCAATTGAAGTTTTCTAGCTTTTGTCTATTTTTGATATAAGTTATATATTGTAATCAACTCCACTAATTCTTACTTACAATATATTTAAACCCTTAAGTTTTAATACAGAGACAAAGAAAAGTTACCACTCCAACGATCCCTTTTGACAATCATTATTTTAATTAATTTTAATAAAATTTAGATATCATTTCCTTTATGCATTCTAACATCCCAAGCATTTGAATCGAATATAATAGTTAAAATATAAGAAATATAAACTTTAGGTTTTATATATTTTTAAACGGTTAAGTAATAAGTAAAATGACTATTTGAAATTGGGTTATTGGATTTTAATATTTTTAACTTTTATTTATTGGCCGGGTTAACCCCAGTTTAAAAAATATTTACAGACACTTCCAACTCTAAGCTTATATTCCTCCAATGATCCCTTACTAACTGAGAGTTAACATCCGTTAATTTTTTTGATACAATTGGCCAACTTTGAGACCTTTTTCAACTCCGACGCCACCTAGCCTCTATTAGCTCCGTTTTTCGTCGTTTAGCCTTTATAATAACCTGAAATCTACCTCCAACGAGTCAAGTGGTTCAAATTAGGAGGTGGATGTTGACGGGTTTTAGGGTGCGGGAGTTTCAGATTAACCGACCTGATGATAGATTTCAACTTTTTACTTAGTGTTTTTGGCATCATTTCATAAAAAGAAAACTAACGGATGTTAACATGCAGTTAGTAAGGGGCCGTTGGAGGAAAATAAATTTAAAATTAGTAATGTCTGCAAACATTTCTTGAGTTGAAATTAATCCCCGCCAATAAATGAAGCTTAGGATTATTAAAATCCAACAATCCCTTTTAAAACAACAAAATTGTATATGTACAACCTAAAAAAAAAGGGTAGAGATGAAAAGAAAAAGATGAGGAGATCAACCAAAAGCTAATACCATATTAGATTAGTTCTCAATGCTTTAATTAAATAAATGGGTAGAGATATCAATTTGTAGAATAGAGATTTACCATGAGTAAATATAAGAATTAATAAATTACATAAATATACAATGGAAAACTATAACCATCTTGGTTTAATAGTTATTTAAAGAAAACTAAAAGTTTTTCTCTTGTGACCATTCCCCACCTTCCTTTTAGAGGGTTACTAGAGATTGATACCATGCTTAAGTAAATTTTAATTCTCAAGTTATAAGTTATTATTCCCAATTTTTCACAAGTAATTATATTATTGGAATAATAAAGCTAGCTAGTCATATAAAAACTACTATACTAAAAATAAAATAACCTGGCAATGTAAAAATAATTTTAAAATAAACGCATGATGCATGCGTATCATATATTCTAATATACCGCCAATATTATGTCAACTATATATGTACAACAAACAAATGTATAAAATCTGTACGATCATAAAACGCATAAAAATAAACATTTGTCACATTGATATATACGTGAACACAGATAATTAAGTTTGATGTTAGAATTTAATACCAAAATAGTTATTATTAATGTTATCGATATATTTATATAAAAATTCATCAATTTTTATTGAAACTGAAAGTTCTATCTAAGTATTACTTTATTCCTCATGCTACCATAATCATAATATCATATTAAACAAAATATTTATGTACTTGGTTTTGTTTAAGCTGCATAAGACTATGAAGAAGATCGATTCTTTAGTTTTCTAGTATAGTGACATGTATACGTTAAGTTAGATGTTACGTTTTAACTACTAATTTGACTTCCAAATGCATGATACCATTTTTTTTGTTTGTTTTATAAAAGCTCTTTCTTTTTTTTTTCTATTTTTCTTTCTTTTTTTTTTCCGGTGACCTATTTAACTGTTATTATATATAAATACTAGTTTAGTACCACGTGTATTACATGGGTTGAATATATAAATTATTAAATAATTAATAAAAAAAATTTATGAATTATAAAACTATGCTTAAAGATAAAATATGATTATAATTACTTATAAATAGCTACTTTAAGTAAATAAATAATAATATATTTTTTTAAACTTTTATTTTATAAAAAATTTATGGTTTGTAAATATTTTGTTTTAAGTAAAATGATTTTGTTTAAAAAGTTTATTGCTTTTTTGTTTTTAAAAAGTGTGTTTTTAATTTAAAATAAAAAGATTTTTAATTTATTAAATTATATATTTTTTTAATTTGAAAATGGTATGAGTAATATTATTAGCATTCAATATAAGTTTTAATAATAGAGAAAAATGAGAAAGTTAGTATGATAAAGTTTACGATTGTGTCACGTATTATCTTATTTTTTTCTTATTATAGATAGATTGATAGACAAACAGACAGATACATATATAGATAGATATATAGGCTAAAAACCCATTTATTAAACGGATTATAGTTAATAATAAACACACATATTTACAGTACGATATTTTAATATAAGATATGAATTTTATATACGTAATAGTTCAAGAAAATAAAATAATTATATTATTATTTTTAACTCTTTTATCTAAATAGTTTCAATTTTAAACATTCGTATTAAGATTCTTTTATAAATGAATTTATTTTTATAAAAATCTTGTTTATTAAAACTCTAGTTTGTAATTATTCTGGTTGTTTAAATAAGATTTATTTTAGAAAAATTTACATTTTTTATATTTTTCTAAAAAAAAGACGGATTTAAAATATTTTGTTTCAAAAAGGTTTAGTGTTTTTGAAAATTTCATATTAAATAAAACTTTTTTATTATTATTTCTATTTTAATTAAAAAATATGACTTTTATTTTCTTAATAAAATCTAACTTTAAAAAGATATATTGATTTTAAAAAATTTAGATGAGAGACAGAAATATTTCAATTAATAAAATTGATTTTTAATAAGAGAGAAAAATTAGTTTTAATGTTTAAATTACTATAATACGCTTTTGAAGGGAAAAATGAGATGATAATATCTAGAAAAATGACAAGTGACAAAAAGCTAGGTCAAGAGAATGACATGTGGCTTTAAAAGCTTGCTTTATTAGAATTTATAAATAGTATTATGCAAGTGTGGGTCATCCTGGTTCCCATCACACGATCTCTCATTAGATCATATTCGACGAGTGCGTGTGGCCTCTGGTGCATTGGGTACAGGGCAGTTAGTCACTGGCCAGTTTGCGTGTCCGGTCAACATGTTTTTTTAGTAGGGAACCAATATCACTTACCTTATATAAATAGAACATATCTATTAACTATAATAAAAGAAGGTTTTTACATAACACGTGTCAACATATTAGGCATTTTTATTTTTATTTTCCCGCCTCTCTCTCCTAATTAATGATATTAGTATATATAGTAATTATATTATTTAAAACATTTCTAAATTAAAAAAAATAGATATCATAAAAATAAAAAATTAGATTTTTAATGAAAAACACACTTTGAAATTGTATAAGACACGACAAAATTCTTAAATACGAAGTATTTTAATACCATTTTTCTTAGTTTTATAAGATGATTAGTTTTTTTTAATAAAGTTAAAAAAAGACCAGAATGTTTTAAAAAATAATTAAAAAAACACAATCTTATAAAACGATATTTTAAAATGATATTATTATTGCTTTTTACTTAAAATACTTATATATACATAACTCAATCATATCTTATTTACAAATATTATTTATAATTTTTAAATTTTATTTAAAAATTATCTAATATTTTATTTATTCAACACGTGTATTACACGAGATACTATACTAGTATGATATAAGATATATGTTGGGATCGGGTACTTGCTCATATTGATTATAGATGATATAAAGAAAGTACAATTTAGAGCGTAATTATATAACCTAAATAGTAATCAAGAATGATAAGATCAAAACATGAAAATATCATCACAGATTGCACTAATCATTAGGGTTTATTACAAAATGCATGAACTCTCTCTCAAACCCAAATCCTCACAATGAAGATGAACAATTTCACACACACACACACACATATATATATACACACACACACACACACTAGATCTAGAGATCGTTATCACACAAATTATATATGACAAATTATAAATGACATATCTTTAACAACATGTATTATTGACAAAGAGAAAGTATTATGTATGATGAATTCATAGAAATGATGGTTTGGTAGTTGATTTGTTGTTTTGAACATCCATATTTGAATATAAAAAGAAGCTTGAGAATAGGGTTTAACGAAGGAAGCTACAATGCAATTAAGACACATGAATAGTCAAATCCAACTAGAACAAATTTTGAATTTGATCGTGAGATCGAAATCCAAGTGATCTAACTCTGATACAAGTTGTTGAGATCGAGTACTAGCTCATGTCAATAATGATGTTATAGGAAAAGTACAATTTGCAACGAATTTGAATAAACCTAGCAATATAGTATTTTAAGATCAAAACTAGAATAACATCACTGTAAAATGCATTAAGGTTAATTATAAAAAGAGAAAATTGCATAAATAGTCCCTGTGGTTTAACTAAATTGCGTGTTTAGTCCCCAAACTTTAAAAATTACAAAGATAGTCCAAACTTTTGTGTAATCATTGCATGTTTGGTCCCTGGCACTAAATTCATTTATTTTTTATGAATTTTATAAAATTTAAATTAACTTTAAATTTACTTTTAAGGACCAAAAGTGCAACGCCCGCATAAAAGTTTGGACTAACTTTGCACTTTTGTAAAATTTGAGGATCAAATTTGCAATGACTACACAAAAATTTAGACTATCTTTGCAATTTTTAAAGTTTGGGGACTAAACACGCAATTTGGTTAAACCACAGGGACTATTTATGTAATTTTCTCTTATAAAAATGAGAGAACCCCCTCCCCAAGACCCAAAATTGAAAGTAAACAAATTTACATAGATACACAAACAAGATATGGAGATCATCACAGCAAAGATTACATGAAGATCGAATAGATATAACGAACCTATTCGAATTTGTTAAATTACGATGACATCATTATTCACGCAAAAGGAAAAATAGTTTGTAACTGATTTTAGGCTTCAGTTCAAAACAACCTCGAATTGGCTTAAGATGATCCCTCATGGAAAGCTTTAGAGGATTCTTTATTAGAAGATATCCAAGACTTAGAGGTAGCTTAATACATGGAATCTTCTCTTTAGAGTATTCATCAATGGATCATCATTGGAAGATATCCGATAATTAAAGAAAGCTTAACTACTTTACCTTCAGGATGTTTTTTCAAAACGGTAATACTAATATGTAGTTCAAGTTTTAATGCTTGTCACAAAGTTTTCCCTAAGTGCGTTTCTTTGGACATTGAAAAAGAGGTTTAGTATATAAAGTTTTGGGACCTTAGACTTGAGGGTTTTTTAATATTTTAGTTCAACCATTCAATTAAATTGAGTTGCACCAACACGTATTATATTGATATTACACATTTATTAGTAGAGCAATTTTATATATACTATATATTGGTAAGAGTACATTCTTTTTTTTAATTATGTTTGAAAAGCATTGTACACAGAGCCGATCCTGAGTATTTTAGTGCCCAGGACGAGCCGAAAAAAATGCATTTTGACGCTAACGAATTGAATTATATAAACTAATTTTTTAACAAAAACAAACGTTTTAGAAATAAACATAACTAAATCATAGTATTACCGATAACTCATGAGTTTCAGGCATTACAATAAACATAACAATATTATCTATTTTTTGCTGCTTAATTGACCATCTAAATAATTAAACAAGTAATAATAAACCATGACACATGCGATTTAAATATTTTATTTTCTAAAAAAGGGCTTTAATTGAGTAATTGAGTTGATAAAATGGCCCTAAAAATTAAATTGGGTTTAAAATATAATTGGGTTAATTTTTTGATTGAATTATAGTTTATAACTGTTTTTTTATAAAAATATATATATATAATATGAAAAATAATTTTAAAAAATTTGTACCCCTTGAGCGAGTAGGCCCTGGACGGGTGTCCATCTCGCCCCTCCTCAGGGCCGGCATTGATTGTACGTTATGTATTGAAAACTTATGTTTTAAGAAAATATGTAATTTACAAATTTAGAAGGGGATATATGTAATTCCCCCTTATAACTATATAGAAAATATTTTAGATATAATGCTAAATAATGTTAATTTTTTATATACTAGGAGATAAAAGAAAGAAACTTGAATTGGATTGATTGGTTTTATAGATAGGGGTACTCACAATCCGGTTCAACTGGTTTTATTGGGATATTTAAGTAGATCAACGGTTTGGAAGTTTTACATAAATGTAAACAAAAGCGGCCGACGGTTTGACGGTTCGATTCTGACATTACGTGTTGACGGCTTAGCGGTTCAATTTGATGACTTATACCAGTTTCTTTTTACTTCCATGTTTTAAAGCGAATGGCATGATTGAGTGATTGCTACAACATAAGAAAAAAAGTCACCAACATTTGATCTTACATTTTTTCATTAAAACTAAGCTATGAGTCAATCAGTTGCAATAATCAAAACTTTATCAGCCAAATATTTTCATAGTTAATAGTCAAATTTGATGTAGTATCACTCTTTTAATTAAGCTATAACAAGAATTATATGTTTCTAGTGAAGAACAAGATTATATAACAACAACTAAGATTAACATAATTAATCTTTATGCACCATTTGTAGCAATAAAAAAAGTAGCTTCGATCAGCATCCACTTAGACCAGTTGTTGGTAACTAAGATCAGTGCTTAGGGTTTAGTGTCATTATATATACACACAACAGGTTCGATTTATACGATTTAATCCAAAACTCAAATATTAAACCGAACCGAACTATCTGTAAGTTTTTCTTAACTCAAACGCTTTTTAGTTTTTCAGAACTCAAACGTACGTCAAACAACCAAGTTTTACACCGACCAAAGCAACCAAACCGCCCAAAATTTTCATTCTAGTCTGGTTGAATAGTTTATAAGCATCCCTATTTATATACCGTGATGCTCGCATAATTTATGATTATAATCTATTTTTCTACTACTTTTTTTTTTAGTACGTAAGCTGATACACCAGTATTGCCATTTCAAAATTTTATACTATTAATTATCATGCTTTGGTAATATTAATGATAAGCTTAAACCCCTTGATCTTATGATTTATAAAATATACCCCCACATATTATATTAATTACAATTATCATTATCATCATTTTATATATCATTATCAAATAACAACTAAGTCTTCCATAAGAACTATTGAATTCAATAATAAAAGGGGTGAATTCAAACATATAAGTCAAAAGATTCACAAGTTCAGGTATTATAAATTTAACATGCTTAGAAATTAGTTAAATCAAACCCTTTATAAACAAGAATATAATAAGTCGCACCCATATTCTTATAGCGTAATATGATTAAGAATCAAAATTGTTGAAGCTAAATACAGTTTCTTCTTCTTTAAGTTGTGGTTAATTACAAAAGCACCGATAATAGTTACATCTTAATTAATATCCTATGTTTCCAATTTGAAAAATATTGTGAGTTTTTTTTTTTAAATAGAGTTAAAACCATGTTTGACATGATTTCTCATAGAAGAGTAAAACTAGAATTGGAGAAAAGATGAACAAACTATATGTAATTGGTAAACTTCATAAACTTATACATTTTACAATCGCCTTAATATTCATGAATTAATTATATAAAGCAAAATAAAAAAAAACATAAAATCAAGTTTACAAAAATCAGTAGTTAAAAATTTGTACTTTTTTCATGCTTTTATAAAGATAATAGTGTTAAACAATGTTATATTTTATTTAACCGTTATCAAGAAATAAGGAAATATATTAAGAAACATACTGCACTTCATTTTGGGGTCTCGAGAAAAATTAAACTTAGCGATCTTTAAAAAGTTTGTGACTCTTATAATTAAAAACCAACCTAAATGACATATGATTAATAAAAATATATAACTCAAAACAAAGCCAAGAAATTAAGCTATACAAATGCAAACCTTCAAATGTTTATTTAATCTTTTATCCATGCATTGATTAATTACAAGATTCATCATTGTTAACGTATACAACATCACAATTCAACTAAAACTAATTTCAACAACATTTATCTAGCTATTGATAATTCATATCAATATTATATATAATAATATGCTTATTTTACTTGATATTAAACTTATTACCTTTAACCTCTAGTAGGGAGGCCGGCCATGAGCCCAACCAAAGGCTTCATGGTTCATCTGTCCACCTCCATTCGGGATCAGATTCGGCTGCATCCCGTAACCCGCCATCGGGTTCGGATCTCCGATCCCGAGCTGCGGTGGCGATCCAGCGCCACCGCCAGCAGCTAACCCTGGTGGGACAGTACTATCTGCTTCCTCCTCCTCCTCAACCGGGAGTCTTTCATATGTGGCGTTGGAGAACGTTGCGGCTATGACCATCACGGGCCCCGACGCCACCAAGGAGCCCACGACGCTCCCACCGACGACCTGACCCTGGCCCCCGGCTAAGTAAATGGTCAAACCAGTGGATCCGGGAGGGGCTGGACCGGGTAAAAAGGCCCCGGTTAGTGATAATATCTCGAACCGGCCCTGTAGAGTCATGACAGACCCAGGGGCTGATGGTTGCCTTAGGGTTACGTTCATAACCGTGCCACTAGCACTGATAACACATACGCCGCGCTGTCGTTTTCTGCTAAACTGCGCTATGCTCTCGGCTACATCGGTCCCGCTTGCGACCTCCATCACGTGGCTCCTGAGGGCGTTGGGGCTGTCTCGGGTGACAAATATAGGCGGTTTTGGCTTGTTTTTGGACCCAGGAGGGCGCCCTCGTGGCCTACGGTTCGATGGCTCGATGGCGCCTTCTCGTGGATCATCACTGTTATTATCTCTTTCATCATCTTCACTGGCGGGTGTGTTTTCATTCATTGAGATCCCGAGATCTGGCTTCTTGCCTGATGATGGTTCGAGCCCGGCTACGTTGACTTGACCGGTCCACCAGCGGTTCGACATGATCTTGATCGCGATCGGAGGGGTTCGATCGATGAAAAACCCTAGTGGAAATGGTTTGAAGATGGAAGCTAGAAAGAGAGATGAATTAATATGGTGCAATTAAGGTAAGAGTGTTGATGAAAAAAGATGAATTGAAGGTGAAGTTTGGGAACAAGTCTATTCGGTACTTTTGATGGAGCTAGCTTTTGTGTGTATGTGTTTGGTGGGTGTGGGTGTATCTATCAAAGGTTTATATTTTATATCAACTTGAAATTAAATAATTTACATATATATATATATATATATATATATATATATATATATATATATATATATATATATGTACACACACACACACACACATATATATATATATATATATACACACACACACACACTTGTTTATCTTCAAACGACTTGTAATTTGTAGGTTTTATTGGATGTAATGTAATATTATGATTTTATAGTTACTTTCTTCAATTCTCTCTCCATACATACATGATACATGCTACATGCTACATGCTACATGCTACATGCTACATAAACATAAACATAAATATATATATATTCTAAGGAAGATGAGTTTATTTCCTAATCTATCATGAAAAATTTCGTACTAATTATAATTCTAAGGAAGATGAGTTTATAAAGTCATGATTTAAATATAATAAAAAAAAAACTTTATAGTTATAAACCTTTCTACTTAGACTGCTAACGTACTAATTATTTATATAACTTAAACAAACAATTAATTAATTCACTTCACATATGGTTTTAACTTAAATAGTTAACCCACCTACAAAAAGTTATTGTTATAAATCCTCCTGCTTAATTATCTTGTTGGCTAAACATATATATTGTTGATCAAACATGTGTTTCTTTTAAAAGAAGATTTGAACAATATAAAGAGTAAAAAAAATGTTTGTTAATAGGTTCCGTGAAAGCAAGTTGCTTCTCTTGATTATATATAAGTGGTTCTAAGTTATAAGTTAATAAAGATTTGATTTGCTTAATAATTTTAAGAGGTTTAGGGGTAACATGTGTCTATATAATATTCTTCTACATGAAAAAGAGTAATTCGTTATAACATTATATAATATTCTTCTACATGAAAAAGAGTAATTCGTTATAACATTTTATTCGCTTGTTGGTACTTAATGTGAGGCTAAGGTGGTCAAGCATTGGCCCTAGATCTTAAGTTTCATTCGCTAGGTATAATCAGAAAGGAGGTCTAGTTATTTGAGTAACAATCAATGATTAAACATAAAAAGTTCATTCACTAGTAGAAAATTAATGATCATACGCCTAGATGATGTTTCAATTATTTGATTTGAGCTTTAGCTATTTGCTTTCATTTGTTGGTTAGATATTAATTTAAGGTAATTATCGGTAGCTTTATATTTACAAAACCTCAATGTTTTGTGAGAATAACTTGGTTCTTACCCTAACTATACTACTGATACGATTGATATGCGTGTCTTATCATTGTGAATAGTTGGTTATTTGGTAATTATTAGTTTCATAAACTTAACTAAGACTTGGTTAGACTAATCACATTTTAGCTACATTAAGCCATCATTCCCAATTTAATGTGTATTATTTTTCGGCTGAGATGTTTGTTGTACCTGCATACACTACTTTGGTTAGTTACATTCTTTATAAATGTCATAGATTCCTATAATTATTTAAGTGGTATTTTACTAACTAATCAACCAAAGTATAAATCTTGTTAGTTAGTAGAAAGAATTAAGTTTCTTGATGGATTTTATCTATATATATGTATCGTACTTAGGTATGTATTTTCAATCACACATAATTCATACTTCAATATTTATTACGTTCTTAGAGCATTCACAGCCCGTTCTGTATACTTATGTGAGTGTAATTCTTATATTATATGAAATGGTTGTAAGTGGTTATGAGTAGAGCAGATAGAAATGTTACTATATATTCAATCTGTAATTCTAAAAATATATTGTTCAACCCTTATAAATTTTTTAATATTTTTAAAAGTTGTTGTGAGTAGATAAGATAGAAAAGTTAATGATAAAGGTATAAAAAAATATTATTTAATTGAAAATATGAGAAAAAAATAGTTTGTTTAGTATAATTATATGAATATGGATAGAGATCGTGTTGTTAAAGCTCTAAGTTGTTTGTGTTTTTTAGTACTTTCAATTTCATATTTCATTATATATAAGATAGTATTTCATTTAGAAAAATAAATGTTTATTTACATCATGGTTTAACGAATTCTAATTTCAGTGTTTTGATCAACCTACACATATGTAGTTAATTATACATTTTAATAGCGTATACTACTTTCTGTTACACCTACATATGTAGGTTTTGGTTTAAGATTTTGTCCTCTCGCATAATATATTACAATAATCCTTATTTTAATTGATTTACTAGCCCAATATGTTTGATAAATGCTTGAAACAATATTATTAATTACGCACACACGATGTTTAAAAATATTTAACTGCAATTCGCTAATATAGTTTTAAGAAAAATACATAAACATGATCAGTGACGGATCGAATCAAAAAAACCAGGGATATCCTAAAAAAATTCTGTGATACATTTTGTTAATAATGAAAAAAAATTACAGTACATTCATTCAATAATGAATTTTATTTGCAAATAATAACTTGTTTAGAATGAAGTTTTATCTTTAGTGGCGTACCCATAAATTTTTTACATGGGGTTGGAAAGTTTTAATGGTCGATTATATATCGCTAATTATTAAATCTTTTTTATATGATCCGATTGGGGTCAGACCGGATCACATAACAAGAAGACAAAAAATCAAATTAAAACAAATAACATTCAACACCAGAGTGTAAATAAGACATGCGAAGTCGTGAGTTAGTCGGAACCGGCTCATCAAAATCTCGGATCGTACCGAACTTAAACAAGTTTGAGCTCGAGCTTATAGTATTTACCATTTAATAAACGAGCTTGAGTTAGAGATTCACGTATCGAGTCCTCTCGAAATGAACTTTTTCTATATAACTTTTACTTAAGGTATTAAATATATATTTATATAGATAATTGGTATTATATAAAAGAACTATGACAAAAATAAACAAATTATAAACAAGGGGATCTCAAGCCGAGCTAGAGTTACAAAAATTCTGAAGTAAAGCAACTCAAGTATTAGATTAAAAGTTTTACACGATACGAGCTCGAGCATTACAAATAACAAGATAAATGACTTAGTTATCCAAACTAATTGTTTGATATTTTTTTGCTTATTTTATAGGCTCATTTCATAATAGTTGGGTTGGTCTCAAAATTTCTTAAAGGGTACGTCGTATAAACTTTTTTTAGGATTTGGCTTATAATCTTATATTAATTTGAACTTTTTAAATTTGAGAGTATCTTAATTTTTGTTCAGAGGTATCCAGATACATACAACAATAAAAAAATATTTTTTTGCACTTCGAAACGAGAGTATATGGGTAGTTTAGGGGTAACCCGGTCTACACTGCATCCTTATTAAATCCGCCCTTGAACACGATATAAAGATATTTGGATTTTGAGGTTTCAGCCTACACATATGCATAATGCATGTATATAGTTTAATAGTATGCTTTAGGTTTTCTACATAATTGTATATGTGTAGATCTAAATAAGTATATTATATTTGCTCCTATCAAAATAATTCAGATTCTATAAAAGAGACAAGCAAAACCCAAAATACACTGGACAGTTTAAAATAGTGGGTTGGATTAAACATGTAACATAAAGATTGAATTTGTCAGAGAAACAAAATGGAATTGAATACATTCAATCTTTCATGTATCAAATATGTGCAAATGTTTAGTAGATGAGGATGCAATGCACTACTTGAATATGTGAAGATAGATTACAGACTGAACTATGTGAAGGACTTTGTGGCTATAACAGACAAAAAAAAAAAGGAAAAGAAAAAAAGGCAGTTGAGAAATAAAGTAATGAATTAAGGAAATTAAAGTATATGGAAGCATGGAAAATGATCAGAAGGCACTTGAAAATCCTAGAATGAAATAAGACAATATTATTCATGATTGTTTGATCAATGACATGTTTCGAGAATAAATCTGAACAAGAGAGATAGACTTATAATGACCCAACTTTTGACAAATAAAGGTTATTGAGTTAAATGTGTAGCTTGATGAAACTTGGAAGAAATGAAATGGCAAATGGAGAATTATACCCTAATTCTCACCTATAAATAGATGAGCCCCCATCCCCCCACCCCACCCCACCCCCGGGCTTCCATTTCATGCCTTATAGCTAGAAAGAGAAAGTAGAGAGAGGAGTTGATTGTAAAGACAAAAAACACGATCTAAAGAGAAAGCTCAAGAATAAGAAAAGATATAACTTTTATATGGTAATCTTGTCCAAACCATAAGATCTAAACATGAAATCATGTTTAGATGTGATTTAGAGGAGTTTGAATTAGTAAAGCTTACACCTATGTGTGTTTTTGATAGATTTCACATGAAGAACCTTTCATTTCTAGGGTTTATTCGTATTTACTAAAGGTGAGTTCTAGATTTTCATGTTTTACATAGTTTTAAATGTTTTTGGCGTTGGTATGCATACGTGATAGAAAGCGTGCCACTCAATAGCCTAAAAACAAACGACTCTAGTGAAGGGTTGTGCTGAGGTGCTTGAAAAAACACTGTCTAATTTGAAAACAAATATGGATTTTTAAAGGAAAGTTTTAAAGAAAAGAATCAGAAAACATTTTAGAGAGAAATAGAAATTAAAGAAAAATTAAAGGACATCGGATACTTATAAGTTTTGATTACAGGTGTAAATTGCATTAAATATAAGTAAAGCTATTAAATTGCACATCGAAATGGGTTGTATCCTTTGTTTGTAGGTTATTGGAAAACAATTAAATTACATGTTATGCTGCAAACTTCGTTTGGGCATAAATTAATCAATGGTGCAAGGTTTCCTTTATTTTTGCCTTTACATATAGAGAGACGTTGGAAATTCACCTAAATGAAGGTTGTTATCGGAGAGTTGTTCATGCTTTTATTCTTAATTACTACACGTTGGTGCATCTAATTAACAAGTAAGAAATGAGATTAAATTCATTCACAATACAGTATCCTTTTCGGTCATGAAGGACATTAAACTCCTTAGATAATTGTGGTTTAAAAATAGATTGAAAAGATAAGTTGTAGTTTGTTATACTAGGTGCCCTTTTAGGTTTAGATGATTGTGTGTTTGCTTATGTTGTAACTCACGATTGGGGGTGGTAATTTTTTTTCTTGCCTTTGTAATCTTTGGGGTTTTTAATTATATGCTAGCACTTTTTAATGTAATTTTGGGTGTTAAAAATCTATACTAATAAATCAAAATATGTAACAACTACATGATATCTTTCTAGGCTGTCCACCTCATCATCACCTAAGCTCCGTCTGCTTGTCATCACTAGAATGAAAGTTACAAATGTTAAATCCATATTTACTAAAAACACTTGGACCCTTTAAACCAGTTTTTTTTTTTTTTTTTTTTTTTTTTTTTTTTAAATGGATCTATATTTATATAATATTGAAAAATGTTAACTAACTTTAATAAAAACTCTTGCCATTTAAAATTTTATGCAAATATAGAAACAAAATTAAGAAATTCTCGGTTAAAAAATTTATAATATGTGATTTGCCATTTTTAACCTTTGTACTTCAATGGTCGGATTATTATTTTTAGAAATATAATTGATATGGGAATGATTGTAAATGTTTTTCTTAGATTATTTTTAATAATTAAATTCTATGATCATATAATATTGAAATCAAGATTCGTTCACACATTATGTGCTAATGTGATATGGTTTACTTAAATTTTTGAAAAAAATGATTTTTATATGCTTTTATCTATAGATTAAAGCTACATTTTACTTCAATTGTTTGTTTTATATCATCATTGACAAGACGTTCTAACTTTTTTATAAAATGTTATTGTTAGATGTTAATATATAATTATTCATACTATTATAATTAATATAAAAAAAGTTAAAATCATGCAATATATACAAAGAAATATATACAATATATTCTAATGAATATAATTATCTTTTTTTCTTATATGGTTGTTATATATAACAACTAGGTTAGTACCCGTGTATTACACGAGTTCTATAAATAAAATATAAAATAATTAATAATAAAAATTTATAAATTATAAAACCATATTAATTTGAAGATAAAATATGAATATAATTGCATATCAATAGTTACTTTAAGTAAATAAATAATAACGTATTTTTCTTAAACTTTTATTTTATAAAATAATATGGATTTTAAATATTTTGTTTTAAGAAAAATAAATTTATTTTAAAAAAAGTTTGTTGTATTCTGTATTTTATAAAACATTTGTTTTTAAAAAGTGTGTTTTTAATAAGAAAATAGGTTTTAATTTATTAAATTATATAATTTTTAATTTGAAAATAGTATGAGTAATATTATTAGTATTTAATATCATTAATAATAATAAAAAATGAGAAAGTTAGTATGATAAAATTTATAATTGTGTAAAGTCTTATTTTTTTTTTTGTTATAGATTGATAAATATACAGATAAATGGATAGACTAGAAACCCATTTATTAAAGAGATTATAGTTAGTAAAAAATACAAAGAGTTATAGTATGATATTTTAATATAATATATGATTAAAATTATATATACGTAATAGTTCAAGAAATAAAAGAATTATACTATTTTTTAACACTCTTATCTAAATAGTTTCATTTTTAAACATTCGTGTTAAGATTTGTTTTATAAAAAAATTATTGTTTGTAAGAATCTTGTTTATTAAAAACTCGAGTTTCTAATTATTCTGGTTATTTTAATAAAACTGTTTTTAGAAAATTTCATATTATTTATAATTTTTTTAAAAAGGACCGATTTAAAATATTTTATTTCAAAAAGGTTTAGTGTTTTAGAAAATTTCATATTATATAAAAATTTTGTTTTTTTTTATTTCTATGTTAATAAAAATATGTGATTTTTAATTTTCTCAATAAAGTTTAATTTTAAAAACATGACTTGATTTTAAAAAAATCTAGATGATAGAGAGAAATGCATTAATTAATAAAATTGATTTTTATTAAGAGAGAGAAATTAGTTTAATGTTTAGATTACTATAATACCCTTTTGAAGGGAAAATAAAATGATGATGTTTAAAATAATGACAAGTGTCAAAATTATAGTTTAAGAGAATGACAAGTGGCATAAAAAATCTTCTTTTATTAGAGACTATAGATTTCATTGATTAAATGATATCTTATTTATAAACTATATCATATTACATATAGTTTTCCTATTTTCGTCCGTATAACAAGCGGATATCTAATCTAGTTATATGTATTAAATAAGGTTAAAGTCGTAAAGCAAATATAAATTAATTATCTTCTAAATAGTAATAAAACGCATTACATTGTTAAGATCTATTATTTTTATAAGTTTTTTATGCATTTATATATATATATATATATATATATTAAATTATATATAATTATTTCTGGTTCTTAAATCTGGTTCTGTAGGTTTGAACAATTCAACAAGTGAACCGGTAAAATGACCAATTTGCTATCTTGCGCGGTCTTGAAAACATTGTAAGCAACCAAGACATCGATTCAAATGTATAAGTGTGTATACATGCAAAAAGAAATTAATATAAAATACTAACTAAAAGACTTTCAAAGTTGAGACACAATGTGATGTTCCATCGAGAATGAGAAAAAGAGAAATTCTAGAGATAAGAAAAAGGGTTCTTGGAATTAGGGTTTTGTGGGCATATGAATGTGGGGTGTAACTTTTAAATTCCCATTATAAAGTTCTTGATTCTTGGATCGAAGTCAAAAGTTTGACTTGCTCATCATGTACCACACTTGCTCATATTATTATGATTTTTCTTTAAACCATAAATATGCAACCCTGATTCGAATAATAAATATTAAAGTTAAGTTTAATTTACTTCTTGAGATTTATTAAAAATAACTATTTTTCTTCAAAATATTAAAAGCATCAATTTAGCTTCAAAAGTTTCATAAATTGTTTTAATTTTAATCCAAAAGTTTCATTAGTTGTTTTTATTTTAACTCAACCAGAACTATTGTTTAATATTTGTAAATATAACTAAAATTATCTAACATTTTTATGCAATTAATTTCAAATCATGGCCATTGTCATATAAGATTATATTTGTTTGCTTAAAAGATTATTTTCATATTACAAGCAATATTCTTATGCATATAATACACACACACACACACACACACACACACACATATATATATATATATATATATTCAAATGCTAGATTTTGGATAATTTATCATATTTATATGTTTTATTAAAATTAAATAAAATGTATTGAGAGAAATCATCTTATGCGCTTTACTAACAAAGACATAATGATATATTACGTTGACACAGTTTTTATATTTTAAGGTTGTTAACGATATAATCATGTATCGAGATCTAAGAAGGTCCCAACATGACGTCGGTCTCCTAGAACGCCAAGATATGGCTACTAGTGGGATGCCCATCTTTAACATTGATCAATGCAAATGGGTCGATTAAAGTTCCACCATCACAATATCGGGCGCAATTAGCTGTTTTAAACTCAAAGAAGATATGAGGTCCATTGTTGTGCACACATTGTCATCATCTTCCTCAGTTAAGAGGTAAGACCGTAAGAGTACAAACAGCAGAATTTCAATTCCTTATAAATGATGTGACTTGGACCCAGATTTTATGGGCCTATATTAGGGTTAAGAAAATTTGGAAACTCGTTAACAAGTGGAGTGGGCTTTTAGAGAAGCCTCGTTTTAGGTTGGGCCTATGTCTAATAATCATGGGTAGGTCTTAAAGAGTAATGCGGTTCTCATTGTTGGTTCAGCCCGCAACATTTACACAAAAGAAACACATATAAATACGGCTGTAAACGAACTGAACGTTCAGCGAACAGTTCGTGAACTGTTCGGCGGCAAGTTCGTTTATGTTCGTTCGTTTAGTAAATGAACGAACACGAACAAGATAATTTCGTTCGTTTAGTTAAACGAACGAACATAAACACAAGCCGTGTTCGTTCATTTATGTTCGTGAACGTTCGATAATGTGTTCGTTTATGTTCGTTAATGTGTTCGATTATGTTCTTAATTTTTGTGTTATTTATTTTTATGACAATTATGTCTAAGTGTTTTTGGATATTTATGTTACATGTGTTATTTATTTTTGGTAATTTTATTATGAAAATGCCGATTTTATTCTAAAATAAATATGTGATCATTTGTATGTGTTTGTGTTTATAGACTTCTTTGTGTTCGTCACGTTCATGAACATTTGTTTGTTTTCGTTTGATCTTATTTGTGTTCGTTTGTGTTGTTTGTGTTCTGTAAGTGTTCGTGAACAGTTCATAAACATGTTCATTTCATTAATGAAAGGACACGAACAATAAAACCCGTTCGGTAAGTGTTCGTGAACAGTTCATGAACATGTTCATTTCATTAATGAACGGACACGAACAATGAAACCCGTTCGGTAAGTGTTCGTGAACAGTTCATGAACTAGTTTATTTCTTACTGAACGAACACGAACAAGGCCTTGTTTGTGTTCGTTCGGTTCGTTTGCAGCCCTACATATAAACTCACACTAACTCTGGAGAAATATAAGTGCTTTAACTGTTGTTTGGTTCATAAAAAAATACAGACTTTTAAATAGGAAAAAAACCGATTGACAACCAAATAAGACCACTACTCAACTAAACGTACGACACCTTGTTTCATACATGACATGTATTGTAACCGGCTTACTACTTACTAAAAACAATAATGATACTGGTGATGATCAAGGAATTGATCCTGTTCTAGAACGAGATCCAATTGGATCCAGTTTGAAAATTATTTAAAGATTTGAATAATAATTATTTCGTTAATTATCTTTTTTTAATTTATTTTTTATTTTAGTTTGTTTTTATTATGAGTTTTTTGATTGAGTTTGAATATAAGAACCGTTGGTTTCTTTAAAGTTTTTGATTATCAATTGCCTATTGATCTATTTGATTGCTTCTGATTCTACATCAAATAACAAACATGTGCTTAAATAAAACTTTCAACTAATTTGCACTCATTTGGCCTTACTTTAAACTGATCAAGATTAGTCTAACAGTCACCCCTCAATTTTGATACGCTTCTCTTGGTTCTTTCTTGCCTGCATGGTTTTTGTTTTTCTTGCTATACAAAAGGTTCATTCTTGCTACATGTTTTAAGAACTCACACTGCTCTTGTCTGTTGTTATTGTTAAATTTTTTACTTTAAACTTGTTATCTTGCTATTGCTACTCTCTAGTATGATGTTTTTGTCTCACAGAAGTTGTGTGAGTCTAAATTCTTACATATGTAATTAATATGTGATATTTAGCATTAAAAAAACTGTCATTTGATAAAAAAAAAAAGAAAAAAAAAAGCTAATGTATTAAACAGGATTTTAAAATAATATTTTTGAAAACAAGAGTGAGAATACTCGTATTATTTAGTTTAGACATTTGCTAATAGTATTTGGATCAATAAACATGTGATTAACAGATTGTTTAATGCTAGGATTATACGTCTATTTGTGTTAAACTGTATGAAAGTAAGGGTATCCGGGGTACTTGGTAAGCGTTGCGGGTATCAATGGCTTAGGCTCACACTGCCGCAAGTGGCGTGCATAGGGCAGGCGAGTTGGGTTGGGGGTTTGTAAATCAGCTATAGAAGCCGCATGATTTGAACATTGGGCGACAGTCTTGTGACCGTTTGAGCATAAAGACAACTTTACTTTTCTTTTTTCTACCATATAAACACACACACACACACACACACACACACACACACATATATATATATATATATATATATATATATAACTTTAAAAAAAATTACAAACAAACCCTCATCTTACTCTTAAAACTTATTCTACTCGACAAAATGAATTGTATTCCACCATTAGATTAATTCAATTCTAGTGGCCCAGATTTCTTGCCAAAGTGGTCTCCGCAGCAATCAAAGTTGAAGATATGACGTAATCAAGAAGAAATTATATGTCACGAGATCGTGAAGCGGCTCCGGCTCACAGAGTTTTAATGAATGATTACTTGAATAAAAAATTAAAATACAATGAAAGCAAGGTTTTATTTCTCAAAGAAATACTTTTTAAAGATTGTCGGGGATATAAACGCCAAATATTAAATGGTTTCAAAGTGGTTGAAACACTATTCACAACGGCTCAAAAAAAATGCATATTAGTGATTCGTCAACACCGATATGGTTCCGATATGGTTCCTGATGAATACAATGAATATATTAGCTATGTTTGATTTGATAGAAACACACGTAAATATCAATCCATAAACCGTCAACTTGACCTGAACATTTCGTGTAGCTAAACATGTTCGTGGGTTCGACCTAACTTTTACTCATTTAAATTAAATTCAAACCCACAGCTGTCATGTTAGGTTTATGTTATGTTTATATATTGTAGCAGAATTTCACACCCCCAATTGTAATCGTGGTTGCGGAACTCGCTAGCTGCTGCCAAAACTGTTGACTAGGGAGTGGCGAGTACTCGGCCTAGGCAAAAAGTACTCGAGAAGTACTCGGATATGGTAATTATAAAAAAATTAATTTGTAGAATATTCTAAATATGTCATATATCTTAAGCTTGTTAATACTTTAAAAAAAATATATATATGTGAATATTAAAAGAATACATATTCACATATCAAAATATTTCAAAAAGTAATTTTTATTCTTTAATATTATAGATGTAGGAATCATTTAATCTTCATCACTAAAGGTATCCTTATGAAAAACAACAAAAATCTAACAAAAAATTGGTGAAAAACAACAAAAATCTATTAAAAACGGCGAAAATTCAAGTTGGGCCGAGTTTGACCGATTACAAGTAATGTTGAACAAGTCGATGAAAATCGCCTTGCCAGCTTGTGACGAATCAAATACTCACCGAGTACTCGGCCGGCTAGGTCGAGTTTTACGACATTGATTGTAACTATAACTTTTATTTATTGTTTGATCACTTTATATATCTTAAAAACAAATTCCAATTTTTTTGTCGTCGAATGAACCATACATATATAGCACGTTGGTCAAACATTTAGTTATCTTAATTATGGTTCATGAACCCCACTCTACTATTTCACAGCTTCAAACAGAATAAGAATACCGTTAATACACAGGTCAAGCTTTCACTATATACTAACTATAGTATATGTCCCATATGCTTGTTTCTTTATTTGTTTTCAATAACAAAAAATTTTAATTTAACAATGTCTTCAAACAAAAAATAGAGTTCAAAAACTTTTTTATATCATATAATCATTATTAATATTGTTTTTAGTTATAAAATATTATCATTTTACTGACTGTGAATCTTTTTTAGTAGCATAAACGAACTCAACTAAGACGTAACCTTTTGTAGCATTTTAGAAATATAACCATCGGTAACTATCATATATATATTTTCAGAAATATCAACATATAATAACACTAGGTTACATGACCGTGTATTTCACGGATTAAATAAAAATATCAAATTAAATAATTAGGACTAAAAGATAAGTATAAAACATCTCTCGTATTTGATAGTAATAGAATTTTATAAAATTATGACCAAAATTAGTTATATTTTAAAAATGATTTATATAAACTAAATTTAATAAAATGGCATGAAACGAAATAAATTATTAAATACTTTCGGCTACAATAATATGATAAAAATGTCATGTGATTCAATAAATCATAACAAATATTGGATCTTTGAATATATAAAATTATAAATATATGATTGAAGGTTTTTTTATCCTTTTTGTCTATAAAATCGTTTTTTATGCAGACTTAATTATAAAACATATAATTCAACAATTTAATTGATAGATAAAGAAAATTTTGAATTAACAAATATATGTAACTAAAAATAAAAAATAATTAATTAATTTAATTGCCTAAATTAATTGAGTTAGGAGCTGTTTGTTTCAGCCTCTTAATGGTTTAGATGTCTGAATGGTTCAGGACTTAGGGGCTGTTTGGCAATATCTGAATGATTAAGTGTTGAACCAATAAGAGGTCTGAACCATTAAGTGCTAGATAAGAGTTCTTAACTATTCAGCATTAGACCTCTTAACCATTCAGCATTAGTATAATGCTTAACCATTCAGAGGCAAATGTCTGAATCGTTCAGACATTTGCTTGCGAAACAAACAGTTTGAACCATTAAGTGCTGGATCATTCAGACATCTGAACCATTAAGAGGCTGATTAAAAGGCTGCCAAACAACCTCTTACCCATTCATAAGTTGTTAAATAGCCCCTTAGTTAAAATGAAAATTTAATCTACTTAAGATAAAGTAAAAAAGTAATAAAAATTATTAAATTAATTAGGTAATAATTTTGAACGAGAAAACAAGAATGAAGATGCATCACATACATGACATGTGATATTTTTTTTACTTTTTTATTATATACGATAAATATAGATTTTTGAAATCTAATCTAAAAGGAATAAATTACGACCCTTTTCTATAGTTAAATTGTGAATACATTTCAATTTATCACGGGTGAGAATGTTTCCTTATGTTCATTTCTCTTTTTTCACCAATATCATTTAAGTTTAATCTAGTTTATACCATAATAGTTTTTACTACAAATAAATGCCTACAAGAAATCATAAAATAAAATTAAAAAAAAAAAAAAAAAAAAAAAAAAAAAAAAAAACTAGAGTTAAAAAGATCGAACCTATGTTACTCACTACTAGAAAACACTGAATTTTTCAGGAAGGTGGCGGTAATTTACCGTTCTATAATGTCGTAATAAACTTGACGGAAAGGCTTGCGAGAAAACTACCGCAATCTTTTGCGACTTGGGTTTTTGCTTCAAAATTTCTTATGTTGGAACTCGTCGCAAAATATAAATGGTGACAGAGTAGTGACATAATGGGTTGTAGAATATTTTTTTTCTAGTAGTACGTAACCAAGTTGCTTATGCATCAACTAATTTTAGAGATTACTCTTTTATGTTTTTATAGTTAATAGATGCCGATTAATCGAGTCGCCTTTTTTCTCCAACTTCTCGTACAACTTTTGATTTACCATTTTACATACAAATACATTATAATAAAAAAAAATAAAGTAGAGTTTTTATCATTTGCACATACCAAAAATTAATTTTAAGCACCGATGTAACATGTTCATGCCCCATGTATATAAATACAAAATATGCAGTGGTCCTTTTTCATTTAATGTTTTTTTTTTTTTTCAATTTCGGTTATAGTCACTCGCATATCATAATCCGAAAATGATATTAGCTTATGTATTATAATACATCCAGGTTGGGGCTTTGATTTATATGGAAGTTAATGTTGCAAGTTGAGGGTATGCTATGGCCCCCTCTAAGTGTGCATTGATATGATTGCTCATCTATTTAGAAAGTTAAAAATTGTTACATGTTATGTTTTTCATCTTGTTAACATAATAACTTCTTGAATGTGTGAACTATTATACCCATGTGATGGATCGGATTTTTCTTTTATCCGGGTCAGTCTTTGTACGTGTATAGTTACCGAAGGATTAAAAAAAATAAAAATTTGATTTTGCTGCCAATGCATTTAAAGAAGTTTCACCCGGACAGACCTTCGAGTCATGATCACAATTTCATATTTAAATAATTTTGGTGGTACTCTAAAATATTTAATCGGATAAAATGAATGATTTCAAAAATAAATATGTAAAGTGTAAACTGTGGTGAAATTCATACCAAATTTGTGATAAACCAATCCTTCAAAAAGACTAGATGTATTCTTCATATGCGTCCAACTACTGTTGCAAAATCAAAATTGTCATCTACATCCAAAATTATTTTCGAACTTTAGTTACCATTGATATTCATTTCCAATAACTTTCCCATAACCGTTTGAGTTTGAAATAATTTTCAATGCACTATAAACAAGTTTATATTGAAACAAAATATGTTTAAAACTAACGTTTATATTAAAATAATAATAACTAGGTTTATTACCCGTCGTGCGTTGCCGCAGCATTGTACGTGACGTGATAAAGTATAGACTGCAATCGACCCGACTCGTTTCCAAACTAATTTTACGTCAATACGTAGAGTAACTCGAATTTATACCGTTGACAAAAACGTTTAATATTTGACCTGACTTGTTTTCAAACAAAATTAATGTCGAAACATAGGCTTACAATCACTACGACGTTTTTCGAATTAAATTTACGTCCAAACGTATAGTAAATGAAAAAGTATTATATTGACCCGACGCGTTCCCAACAAATCAATGTCGAAACGTAGGTCAACTTAAAACGTACATAAAAATAAGCATTAAAACGTTTTATATTTGACCCAACTTATTTCTGAACAAAATTTACGTCAAAACGTAGGCGTATGTCGAAACGTAGGCGGTCTTAAAGTGTATAGAGTTAAGCCTGGGAATATTTTATATTTGACCCGAGTTGTTTCTAATTATGTCTAAACGTAAACGGACTTGAATTTATATTGCACAGGGGTAAACCCGAAGCTTTACAAACTTAAGGGGGTAAAAGTGATATTTTATAAAGTTTTTAAAAGGTACCGGGCTGAAAATGTGAAGATCAAAAGTAACAGGGGAAGAAATGCCGGTGGAAAACCCCACCGACCTTTCTTAAATTATAGTAAGTAGTTATTCACCAGCCTCGCTTTGCCGTGGCGGTGTAAACTTGATCACCAAACAACACCAACAACACATCTAACGTCATCGCCATTGTTAAACCAAAGTCTCGCAAACAAAAGGAAACCAAATAAAACGTGCACTAATCAACTCAAATTTGCATTCATTATCATCGATATAAACAAATCAAATTCCAAGAGGAGAAGAGAATGAAAGTATCGACTCAGATTTACAATCATCATCGTCATTGCCACGCAACCATCTTCATAATCCCCGTCAAACAGAATCGTTACCACCATAAGCACAGCCTCAGCAAACAAAAGAAAAAAAGCACAACTCAGATCCACATTCATCATCATCGTTGCATAAGAAAGAGGCTCAGAGGCAGCCATGGCTGCAACCCCCAACACCCACAACCCCACCATCTTCAGCTATAAAGACCATGCACGTTCCCCGAGGAGAAATGGAATAACTTTATACACTTATGTTTCAAATATTAACACATAATACTATTTTATTAATATATTGATATATATAAATAAACGAACATAAATAAACAAACATAAACGAACATAAATAAACGGACATATATGAACGAACATAAACGAACGTTCATGAACGCAAACGAACGAACAAAACATGTGTTCATGTTTGTTCGTTTAATTAAACGAACACAATTTTTTTGTTCATGTTCGTTCATTTCCTAAATAAACGAACATAAACAAACTTCCCGCCGAACAGTTCATAAATGTTTGGTTCATTTACAGGCCTACCATCGCAGTTCTTTTTTCATATATAGGGTAATACGATAGAAAATAGTAATCAAAACCCAAGCCATGTGACATATGTTTATCCTTAGTAATAATCCTTCTTTGAAAATTAAAATACAAGGCCCAGAACCCTATATGGGCAGTGAGGGGAATAATTACTATTCTCAAAATATTAATTTTAATACGTATAGTAATGACTTGTAAAAAGTTCAAGTTAAATACCATATCTCAACTAGGACTCCACACTCCTTACACGCTTGTGGGTTCCGAAGGAGTAAAGGGTATCAATATACTTTTTTGAATTATTTCTAATATTTAATTATGAAATCAAATTTTCACCATCCCTTTGGAACCATTGCCAAGGAGTCATTGTCCCCTTAAAGGCTTAAACCTTATAGTTTATTGGTGTTAGAATAAGAATAATTTAAAACGTGTGTGCATTCTACACATGTTAAGCCGTAACAAAAAATCTAGATTCACTTTTAGTATTAAATAATATAATTAATCAACTAAAATGATTTGATAATAGTAAAATCACTAGCACTAAAGTTAAATATACAGGATGCCACATTTTCCAAACAAGTAGCTACCATGACGAGTACTAATGGGGAGAATCACGTGCGGTCAGACAATAATCAACAAAATTTGAGAGATGATAGTGATTCTATTGGCTCGAACACCCACTTGTTTAAAGATTTAGGGTAAGATGGAACTTGTGGCTAAAAAAAGAAAGGTAACAGCCTTTGAAAAAAAGGACAGAAAGAGAAAGAAAAGTGATTCAACACAAATTGGATGGGTTTTCATGGTTTAATTTGCGGCTCGAAGCTCATTCGGAAAAATCTCGAATAAAGCTTGCTCAAAATGACTTAGTTTTGAATTGAGTCGAGTTGAGCTAGTTTGGTATGAAAATGAGCTGAACTCGGCTCGGTTCATGGGGCCAGCTCGAGTTGAGATTTCTAGCTTGGTGTAAATCTGAACCAAGCCAAACCGGTTTGGGTTAATTTCGAGCCAAGTTCGAGCTTGCTCTGACTCGGCTTGATTTGGCTCGTGAATAGTCGTTGTTCTTGGTGTTTGTTTTATTTTTTTAAGAGTCGTGATGACATGTGTCATCTTATTATTATTTTGAACGGTAAATGTACGACTCTGTATCGGAAAATATATATGTGTCATCTTAATCAGACCAACCTATACGTTTGCCAACCATGACCGCACCCTCAACCCCCTCGGAAGGAAACACACAAGTGGAAAAAAACCCTGGCTCAACTCTGAGCATTTTTGCTCAGAGTAATACTTAAACCCAAAATCATATGATATTTACATGTCTCGAGTAATTCACTTTAACCACTTGAGCTAACGATCATTGATTATTTTATTCTTTGTGAGCTTGTGTTTGAAGTTAAGGACTTTAAGTGCTTTAAAAGATTTTGTCTTTGTTATTTTGTCACAAATCCAGTGATTTTATTTTAGTAAAAAAACCTTTAATTTACTATGAATATTGAATGCTCTAAATCCTTCCATCACATTTTCATAAACGTTTGGCTAAATACATCCAAGCATCCTCTTAGTGATCTCATTAATTTGACTTTATATGTTGGTGTTTTTCCTCGGTTTCTCGTACACTGTAATATCATGTCCCTCATATCATTAGTATTATTTAGTTTCCTTTTGAGTGACTCGGGGATTTACTTTTAGTTGACCAAGTGAATACTTCCCGGTAGGTCACACATTCCTGGATTGCACGCATCCGAGCACATTAGACTATGGAGTTTTTCTCTCATACATAGCTAATGCATGTTGAGAATATTTTAGACAGATCATTCTTTATAAACCCAACAACATTTTTGTCTACGACCGATAAAAGATTTACCTAATATCTTACATAAACATTCACTCACCCTTGTGTATTCCTCATTAACGCCTGAAATATGCATGCATACTACCATCCTTTTGTTTTTATGCAACAACATATGATTTGTTACACGTTCGTAAATACAAGCTGTTACATTGAGTAAAATCATAGGTGGGGTTTACGTTTATGACAACCATTTAATTAGACATGTGTCGATTACGTATATAAATATTATAACTCTAGAATCTAGATGGTCAAGCCTCCAAGGTCACGAAAAAGAAAGTTGGGAAGTTTGAAGATAGAATAGTGTGGTCAACAAAACTGGTCAAAACTACTTTTACAATCAATTTCAAACATCAAAATGTTGTCTCTCATCCACAAATATATATCCAACTTGATCATCACATTCAATGCTCAACAATAATTACTCACTAGTCACAACTTCTTTGGATTGATGCTATACCATCACCAAACTATGAATAAGAGCCACTACTCTTGTTTTATTTTATTTTATTTTTTTAAGATAAACGGTCATAGTATGACTATTCTTACGACTTACAATCGTTAAAAACACTAAGTTTGCTAAAAGAATTTATACGCTCGTTATAAGCTGAAAGTCTATGATAACATTAACCACAATAGGATTAGATCTTTGTGACCGTCAAAACTTTCGACAAATCTTGGTCATAGGTGAATTTACATCATTTTTCTAAGATACGAAATAAAGTTGATTTTGTAGGTTAATACAGCATTTTACCATTTAAAACCAACATGCAATTTGTTGGTACCAAAACTACATGTGTTGTATTCAAATGGTAACAAAATAGTAAGCTTGTTCGTTAAATGACGTAAAGTTAAATAATCGAGTATGAAATGATACAATTGCAATTATTTCTACTATTTGGAATTAGCAACTGGTAATAAACACTAGTCATGTAAAAGTTCGGTTATTACCATAGCAAACACAGGTATAAGATTTTAAAAGACAAGTCACTGAATCTCAAAATTACTATTATTACATTACATAATATTAATTTTGCAAGTAAAATTAATAGTGGGTATGTCATGGTATTACTTTGGCCACAAAGCTTTTGTATTTTCGTTTTTATCCGTGCTCAGGTTTATAAGAAAGGAGACTCAAGAGAGACTGAGAGACAAGGTTTGTAAGGGTTCCACCGGGAGTAGGTGGTTGTCTCTTGGTTATGCAAGTTGTATTAGTAGTAATAGTTAGCATCAACCATCGAAGGGCAATGATGATGAATAAAGATGTCGTGTTTAACGGTGTGGCAAACGACTGTCTGCAACGCTAAACAGTTGCTTTGACGGGGTATACGAGTAGGGTTCAAACGAACTGAACGAACACGAACAAGACCTTGTTCATGTTCATTCATTAAGAAATAAACTTGTTCATAAACTGTTCATGAACACTTACCGAACGGGTTTTCTTGTTCGTGTTCATTCATTAATGAAATGAACATGTTCATGTACTGTTCACGAACAGTTACCGAACACAAACGAACACAAATAAGATCAAACGAAAACAAACAAATATTCATGAACATGACGAACACAAAGTAGTCTACGAACACAAACGAATACAAATAATCACATATTTATTTTAGAATAAAATCAGTATTTTCATAATAAAACATACCAAAAATAAATAACACACGTAACATAAATATCCAAAAACACTTTGACATAATTGAAATAAAAATAAATAACACAAAAATCAAGAACATAACATTAACGAACATAAACGAACACATTATCGAACGTTCACAAACGAACATTAACGAACATATTATCAAACGTTCACGAACATAAATAAACGAACACGGCTTGTGTTCATGTTAAACGAACGAAATTATCTTCTTCATGTTCGTTCATTTACTAAACGAACGAACATAAACAAACTTCCCGCCGAATAGTTCACGAACTGTTCGCTGAACGTTTAGATCGTTTGCAGCCCTATATACGAGTGTTTGCAGCTACAATGACTCTCCGTTTCTGAACCGTCTAGTATGGAAATATATTGTTACGAAACCCTTCTGCGAAGCGCAGGTAGATATTACCTAGTATCTTAACATTTTATTTACTTTTAAACATATTTTTTATAACTTTTAAATATGATGTTTTACAAAAGTTTTGAATGCATCATTATGTCGTGTTTGTTTTTATCTATATTTCGATATTTTTTTCCAAAACAAGCCCGGTTACAAGCTTTGTAAGCAGAAGACGAACTATAGCTTTGTAAACATGCCCCTAAATGTAACTCCCAGTGAAAAAAGTACAGAGAAAATACGACTAATTGACTAGTAGAGGGATGCTCATCTACTACTAAGTACAGAGTGTAGTAAAAAAATAATTACTAAATAAAGTAAAGAGATGATATGACTAGATTAATAGGAGGAGATGGTACTTTTGCCCAAACTATCACACAAATTGATAGATTTAGTAAGCCGATTTCTCTAGGTGATAGTTTGATCATAGATGGTTTTTTTTTTTTGAACTAAATGATTGTGTATACATGTTCAATGATAATTTTCAGGAAGTCCGGGCCCCAGGTGGGAACACCAACCTTCGAACCCAGGACCTTTCTTTTACGCCACTATCTAATGAAAATTCACTGGCTTCCACCAGACTCCTTAACAACCCAAAAAAGCTAAATAGAGAAAACGGGAAATGAAAAAAAAACGGGGTTGACACCATGTAAAACGATGAAAAACTAGAAAAGAAACTAAAAAAATGAGCAAAGCTGATATGACGTTAATGTGTCACACGTGAAATACAGAACAAGTGTCAGTCTCTTAAAAAAAATTAGTAACATGATGTCAGCATAAGTCATCAGACCACGCCGCCATAAAAGACATGAGTTATTTGACCCACATGTATTAACCAACCCTTCATTGGTCCACCATATAACACCCCTCTTAACACCATGGCTGCACCACCTTCTTGTATATATATACACTTCCAAATCAAAACTATTAACAATAATTTAAACTTCAATTCACAAATTCATTCATCATCTACAATACATGGATCCATTCTACAACTCATACTTCCACCACCACCCATTGCCGGAATTCCCACCGGAAAACCACTCCGACCACCACTCTCTTCCCACCGTAGACACCCATTCTCCGACGACAGACCGCGTAAACGATCAAGATCAAAATCAAGAGCCAAGCTACCGCGGTGTAAGGCGGCGCCCATGGGGGAAATACGCAGCCGAAATACGCGATTCCACACGCAATGGCATCAGGGTTTGGTTGGGGACATTCGACACTGCAGAAGCCGCGGCACTGGCCTACGATCAGGCAGCATTCGCGCTTCGTGGGTCCGCAGCGACGCTTAACTTCACAGCTGAGATGGCGTATGAGTCGTTGAAGGAGATGGGGTACGAGTATGAGGAAGGGAGTTCGCCCGTGGTGGCGTTGAAGAGGATGCATGCGGCTAACCGGAGGCGCGAGACGATGAAGAAGACGAAGAGGGAGGAGCGCGACGAATCGAACGATGAGAATGTTATTGTGTTGGAGGATTTGGGGGGTGATTATCTTGAAGAGTTGTTAGGGTTTGATGAGAATAATTACAGCAGCAGTAGTAGTAAAAGGTGGTGAAAAACTGAAAATTAAGAAAACATGCATGCATGAATAATATTATTGGGAACGTTAATGGACAAATGATTAAAAAAGGTTTTTTGAAGGTAAATAAATAATTGTCTGTTTAGTGAGTGTATCCATCTTTAGTGAATTTGTATAAAATATAATATAATAGAAAATTTAATTAATTAATTCCTTGACTGTTATCTTATGTCATTTAAGCTTTGTTTTTTCAAATAAAGTCACTTTCATTAGTTTTTTCAGTTTTGTAATTCTATTTATAAATGAAAAAAAGTGATTATTTTTTCTTGTTTTTCTTAAAGTTACAAAGTTGTTATAAATTATTTAGAGAAATTTTTCATCACTGTGAATCTTTAATTCAACTTAACTTTGAAAACTAATCACTAAAATTAATCAAAATTTATGTGTTTTATTTAATTTAGAACAAACTAAAGTGTTAAATAAGTTTAAGTGATTTTAATGGAATTTAGGAATAGGAGAAATTTGTAATTAAAAAAATGTGTAAAAATCCATGCAAACCGTTTGATATTAAAATCACGTGCATAGAAAGCACACACGTGACTAATATGGAAAACCTTTCACTAGCTTCTTTTACTTGTTTAATATGTTTTATCATGAAATTATAAGTATTATTTGAAATGCACAAAACATGATTCGAAATGAACACATATGCTACCGATCTCTATCTATGGATGTTGAAAACGAGATTAATAATTAATGTTCGATGGGTCCCAAGGAGCAAAAATAACTATAACTCTCGTGAACGACATAACCTTTTTTGGTGCTATACTCATGTTGGAAGCAATAACAAGCTGTCATCACAAACTTATTTTTGTTTTAAGAGAAATTTCTATAACTAAAAAGTCGCTGATTCATTTATAACTATCACTACAAAATTTTCGATCAATAGTGGTGACAAATGTCGCCGCTATTACCAAGTAAAATTGCCACTAAAAGTATTAGCGGCGACGCTAATAGTTTGCCGCTAATGACTCATAATTCGCAGCTAATGATGTTGTCGCTAATGCCCTTGTGTACGATACAATATCACCCGTTAGATCTAGACCATGATCAACGGCCAGATCTATCTCTGAACGGGTGAAACGGATCGGTCACCAATAGCGGCGACATGTCGCCGCTAATGGTGTCGCCGATATTAGTGGGTGTCGCCGCTATTGGGGTCGGCGCTATTGGCGACAATTCTTGTAGTGTATTTTTATTAGTTGAGTATGAAATCTTAGGATTCAAGTGACAATTAGCCACCACGTCCACGAACTAATATTTTATCGGGTGATGAAGGTATTAAATGCATGTTTTCATCATAAAAATAAATTTTATTTTATTTCATAACTAGGTTCATACCCCGTGTATTACACGGGTTGAATAAGTAAAATATTAAATAATTAGTAATAAAAATAAAAATTTATAAATTATAAAACCATGTTTGAAGATAAAATATGATTATAATTGCATATGAATAGCTACTTTAAGTTAATAAACAATAATATATTTTTTAAACTTTTATTTTATAAAAAATGTGGGTTTTAAATATTTTGTTTTAAGAAAAATGAATTTATTTTTAAAAAGTTTGTTATATTTTGTATTTTATTAAACTTTTGGTGTTAAAAAGTGTGCTTTTAATAAAAAATAGATTTTAATTTATTAAATTATATAATTTTTAATTTAAAAATGATATGAGTAATATTATTAGTATTCAATATTATTAATAATAATAAAGAGAAATGAGAAAGTTAGTATGATAAACTTACAATTGTGTCAAGTCTTATTTTAGATTTTTTTTTGTTATAAATAGATAGATATATAGATAAATAAATAAGCTAGAAACTCATTTATTAAACGGATTATAGTTAGTAATAACATGAATAGTTACAATACGATAGTTTAATATAAGATATGATTAAAATTATATATACGTAATAGTTCAACAAATAAAACTATACTATTTTTTTAACTTTTTTATCTAAATAGTTTTATTTTTAAACATTCGTTATAAGAATTTTTATAAAAAATTTATTGTTTATAAAAATCTTGTTTATTATAAACTTGGGTTTCTAATTATTTTGGTTGTTTTAATAAAACTGCTTTTAGAAAATTTCATATTTTTTGTAATTTTTTAAAAAAAGACAGATTTAAAATATTTTGTTTTTTTATTATTTCTATTTTAATAAAAAGCTATGATTTTTAATTTTATTAATAAAATTTATTTTTAAAAGCATAGCTTGATTTTAAAAAATTTAGATAAATGATAGAAATGTATCAATTAATAAAACTAATTAAATTCTATTAAGAGAGAGAAAGTAGTTTGAGTGTTTAAGTTACTATAATACCCTTTTAGAGAAAAATAAAATAAGAATGTTTAGAAAAATTACAAGTGTAAAAAAGATAAGTTAAGAGAATTACAAGTGACAAAAGAAAGTTTTTTTTTATTAGATACTATAGATATGTTTGTGTGGTTAAGTGCTAGGTAAATCACATATGTTCATAACTATTTAAGTTGGTGAATATCATATAAAAGAAAAGGATGAGTGCTAGCAAGAAGCAAAAACTCCATTTTAAAAAACTTCCAAACAGACAAGAAAAAGAAAATTACATGTTATCGAAATAGAGCATCCTATTGCCTCGACAACACTTTTTTAGCTTATCTAATTAAGCCGGATCTATTTTGATCCACAAAAACATAATGACTTTAGTTTCTTCCATTGTTTTACTGTTGTCATGACTTTTTTAATTTGTTTTGAATATCCTGTCATTTCTTGCTCAGGACTCGACACAAACTTCTATTTGTAAATCTAGTAAGTTATGTCAGCGCTTCACTGCAACTCAATTTTGTAAGTATATAAGTACGCTTTTAAAATAAAAAGTTCAATCTGACTAAAATACTAAGAAATAAAAGTCATTAAATTTTCTAATCTAACACTAATAAAAGGTTAAGATTCAAGTGGATAAAAAATTAAATGGAGAGGTATATTTGAAATATACATCTTTATTGACTTTTTTCAAATTACCCAACATTTTTTAAGCGTTGATAACTTTTTCATATAATATTATTTTTTTAAAAAAATTATAACACAAAATCAAGCATGTTTTTCTCTTTAAATTTAGTATAGTATTGCTATACTTTTTTAAGAAAAATAAATCTGGAGTTTACAATTAATTGTGCTGTTTTATACGAAATTGTTTTGTTTTCCATAAAATAGCACTTTTTAAGAATATAACAAAATATAATTTACAACAAAAAACACCAAATTTATATGGTGAAATACTAATTATAAAACAACACTACTAAAAATACATATTTTAGTATTATATAATGTTAAAACAACACAAAAATAACATAACAGCATAAAACGTAAAACGTCACAATATATTTTAAGTAGTATAAATAACAAACCAACAAAACAAAACATTAAATACAACACAACAAACAAGAACAACAAAACAATACAACAAACAAACACATCTAAACAACAGAGCAAACCAACACATCTAAACAAAACAGCAATGTGAAATGTATTAAAAAATTAAATTGTTTGTTATTAGTAATTAGTATTTTTAATCATCTTATTGGGTGTTTATATATTAATAAGTTGTTAAACAAGGTAGTGAAAATATTTAAGTTAGTTGGATATATCAATATTAGTTTGTTCAATATACATGTGTGAAGAAGTAGTAAGAAATAGTTTTACGCCCATCATACCTTTATTTTTAGACTTTTTAGGCAAAGTGATTTTTTTATTTGAACCACCCCATATTTTATTAACCAGGTCAACTCATTATATCTGTGTGAACTAAATGGAAATCACATTACTTGAATTTGAATCAGGTAGTGGTTAGCATAATTTTTTTATTGTACTCTTAAAAGAAAATTTAAAAATCAAATTAACTAAAATTTTAACTTCTTTTAAACCAAAATTTAAACTTTCGATTGTAATTTTTATTTTTTCTACTATGTAAAGTAATTTTTTTATGAAATTGGTTTAGACTCATATAAACGATATATGCTTTTTTATCAACCGTGTAGTGCATAATAACCTAGTACTTTTATAAACTTGATATCTTTATTAATCTTGATCGTTATATTTTAAATTTCTATTTCTTGATTTTCTCTTTGGTTTTGTCGGTTTTTGTTAATTCAAACCACTGAACAATTGAACCTTATGTTTTGGGCCCAGTTCACCGTGGGCCTACAGTAATTAGTCTGTCATTTTAAAGTTTTAAGTTGGCTAAGTGCTATCCGGCCCAGGCACATCTTAGAAAAATACTTCAATTTATTATATCATCATTTTATTTATTGTTTGGCCGAAGGTGGTTTACTTTATAGACATTATCATATACTCTGGTATTTTTAATAATGGTAACTTTTTATGATAGTAATTAATTTTTAAAATTATTTTAATTAGATAACTTAAGTTTAAAAAGTGTTTCAACTAAGTCATTTGGCTTTCATGTTTTATTTAAATTATAAGTATTAATATGTTTTTTAGAATGTTTTTTTGTTTCAATTATAAAATATTTTTTTTCTTTGTTTTGATGCTGATGTGGAATGGTGACATGCATTTTAGGTTTTTTTTTTAATTTTTAATATTATTAATATATTTTTTTTATTTTTTAATATAATTTTATATATTAAAAATTCTGACATCCACGTCTTCTCATTCATTACTTTGTTGACATAATACAATTCAATGATAAGGGTGTAAACGAGCATTGCCGAGCCGAGCCCGAGCCTTGCCCTACTCAAGCTTGGCTCGTTGGATTTTTCAAAAGCTCGAGCTCGAGCTCGTTCGAGCCTATTATTCTTAGATCGAGCTCGGCTCGAATAGTGAAACTAAAGCTCGAGATCGGCTCAAACTGACTCGATCTAATCTGCGTACAATGCAAATAACGAGCCAAAGCTCGGCTCAAGCTCGGTTACGGGATAGCTAATAGCTTTAAGCTAAAGCTCGGCTCAAGCTCGAGCTCGATTTTGGTTGCACATTTTCGTATCCTCTGTTTCATTAAGGATCGTATCAAGCTCGAGATCGATTATGGTTGTCTTTTTCACTAAATATTAGTAGGCTCGTTAAGGCTCGCGAGCCTTAGCGATACTCAAATGCAAGGCTCGAGCTCGGGCTCGACAACTAATCGAGTCATACTTCAGGCTCGAGATTGGACTCTAGCTCGTCTAGGCTCGGCTCGTTTGAGCTTTTTTACCGAGTCGATCTTGAGTAACTCGCGAGCCTTAGCTTTTTACCGAGTCGACACTATATTGTTTTATGTTTTTAACCTTTTTCTTGCATTACGTTACTCTATAATTAATTGACAAGCCAAATGAATAGTAAAGTTTTGATTTTTTAGATTTTAACCACATCAGTTTTAAGTATTTTTACTTTTAATCTTAACTTTTGGTTATTTGACTTTGGCTACTAAAATTTAGAATTTTAGAGTTTGGCCACTAAACTGTTCATTATAAAATTCTACTTTTTTGAGTTTGGTCACTAAATTTAGTACTTTTGAGTTTTGCCACCAAAATTTGATTTTATGATGACCGATAGTGCAATCTTCGTGTAGAAAAATTGACTGTACTTCTGTTGCATAGTGCTTGACTTTAATCACTAAAGTTTAGAAACTTATAGTTTGTCCATCAATTTGTGACACCCTACATACTTCCCACATCAGCCGTGGACTGGGAGATTCCTGGTTCATAAGTAATGTCTGGTCTCTAATATCACCAACGCATTTTGGGCGTATTGGCTGTGGATGAGAGGGTAACTCCACAGTTAAGCATGCTCAGTAGGGAGCAATCAAGGGATGGGTGACCTCCCTGGGAAGTTTTCACCCGGGCAACCAAAAGCAAATCCGTGAGCTTCTCGTGGGCAAAGCGAACAATATTGGTGGTACGAGAGGCCGGGTGTTACACAATTTGTTTTTTTTTTTTTGACTTTGATCACTTAAGTTTAGAATCTTAGAGTTTGGCCACTAAATTATTTATACTGAAGTTTTTTTTTTTTTCCGAGTTTGATTATTAAACTTTAGTATGTCCACCGTATCGCGTGGGGAGAAAAAAAACTAGTTTTAATATTATTATTCACTATTTATCTTATTTTCTATTTTCCATATATATTTTTAAATATTTATTTCTCACATTTTACAAATTTATCACTTACTAAATATGAATTAAGAACTTGATTTTGTTTAAGATTAAAATTCTTTTAGTACTTTTTAAATCTTTATTATCAACTATTTAATATTTTTTTATTCAACCGGTATTACATAGGAGTTTCTAGCCTAGTGTTTAACAAATATTAATCCTCTAAAGATAACATCTGAAAATTGATAGGTAATGTCATGATTTTAATATTTTTTGACAAAGCTTTGTTTTTAATAGGTGTGTGAATTATCATTCAAAATAATTTAATTGTTACTGTCTAAGAGCATTCACAGCCTATTTTTTAAAATTACGTGAGTCGGTGTCCTTATATTATATGGAATGGTTTTGAGTGTTGTGAGTGGAAAAAAGAGAAAATGTTACTGTTCATCTATAAATTTAAAAATTTACTGTTCAACTCTTATAAATATTTTAATACTTTTTAAAGTGGTTGTGAGTGGAGTAGAGAGAAAATATGATGAAAAATGTATAAAAATATATTATTTAATTGAAAGAAAAGAGAACAATTAGTGATTTTTAATGTAATTATAATGATGAAAATAAGGAAAGGATGTGAGTGCTCTAATGTGCAATTAGGGATGCAAACGAGCCGAGCCGAGCCCGAGCTCGTATGGGCTCAAGCTCGGCTCGTGAAGACTTAGGAGAGCTCGAGCTCGGCTCGTTTCGAGCTTTATTTTTAAAGCTCGAGCTCGGCTCGACAAATACTTTTTCAAGCTCGAGCTCGGCTCGGGCTCGGGCTCGGCTTGTTTATTTATTTAAATATTATTTTTAATATTTTTATATTTAATTTTGATATATATATTTATAATTATATAATTTATATAGATCATTATTCATATTATTTAATTGTTTTTTATCATAACTTTTTATATAATAGATATGATTTATATAATATATTAAATAAATTAAATAAAAATATATAAATAAAAAACTCGTTTAGGCTCGCGAGCCGGCTCGAGCTCGATACGTGAAACTCGGGCTCGATAATTAAATGAGCTTTTTTCCAAGCTTGAGCTCGGCTCGGTCTCGATAAAGCTCGGCTCGTTTTGAGCTTTTTATCGATCCGATCTCGAGTAGTCCACGAGCGTCTCGGCTCGTTTGCACCCCTATGTGCAATAGTATTATAAAAGGTTTGAGGGTAATAGACATAGACTTATCAACCAATCAAATTACATTTTGATATGGCCATCCGGTCTAGTATTTTTTTTATAGTTTGACTCCTAAGTTTTCACGAGTAGATGAAATGTAAAAGAAAGAATATTATGATCCCCTACTAGCTTTAAAAATAACTTACTATAATTTGTATATGACATTATATATTAATTAATATTTATAAATAAAATGTGAATGGTTTAGCTTAAAAACATATTATACCTAACAAAATTTGGAATGAAACACATGTTTTAACATTTTCTCAACTATCATGTTTAATTATTTTATATGACTACAAATACAAGAATCAAACACATGGGTATAAAAATAATCCACTCTTTTAACATGCAATGCTTTATTGATTCTCTGTAGGGAGAGAATTATATATTGACCCCTATAATATAGTTTTACCTAAAAATATCACCATACTTTGGATTTATTCAATTAAGACCCTTAACGTTACAAAACGACAATAAGTTTAACTTGAAAAAGAGCATACTGATTTTCACTTATAATTTCAAAGTTTATTCAAATCTTGGATTTAGATAAAATATAGTGTTATTATTGTATAAAATTATTAAGTTGAATATAAAAGCCTTAAAATGCAAAATAAACCGAAATAAAAGGTATTGGTGTCGACTCACCTCTATTGGAATTCATAATTTTTACTTTAAATTTGTCGATATCAAAGACCCATGGTTGGAAATTGTTCATCTCCCTCATCATTGACCACCACAAACAACGCTAAGGACCTCGCTTCTCGACGATGAAGACGAAAAATCACGAACCTGTGTTTGGAGCTTCATTCGCACTGACAAAAGGAACAAACATGATGATTAGATGTTGAGTTGGGGAGTATGGTTGAGGCGTTGACAATAAGGAGAACACAACATATGTTAAAGCTGTCCACGTGGAGCAATTCTGATTTAACATTGTTTGCACAGATATTAAATGCTATATTGTATTATAAAATTATTTACAGTACTGTTACTTGTAAACTTTGTATCATATTTAATTCATTCAATTTTTATTTAAATAATATTTGATGTGTATATAAAGTATAAATACAATATGTTTAACACAAAAAATTAAAACTATGATATAGACAGAATTATATTGTGTTACACACAAAGATATAAATTCATAATTATACATTTTATTACTTATATTTCAAATTCAAACCAATAACCATAATTCCTTAAAGCCATCTGACCACACATAACCGAACCATCATAGCTCATCAATTTAAACCATTCGAACCAAACCGAGCCCCGCCCCTCTTTATCTGTTGTCATAAATCCATGACTCCATGAGTCATGGCTCTCTTCATACATTTTTCTTGTGTCTCTAACACAAGGGGTTTTGCTAGCAAATTACCATAGCATAGGGGCTTAATATTCTTTCTTCCATCTTGATGGCTTATGGTGCTCTACGACCACCAATAGCCTACAAGTCATTGTCCACTTTCTTCACCATCCCACCAGGTCAGCTCTCCACGATCAAACCCTAACAGAACCTCAACACACAATTGACCTTTATACTCCATCTCTATCCGTCCAAAACGAATTTCCCCTTTACAATTCTTGTATATATCGCTCACCAATTGCCCCAAACTTGAGTTTTACAGATACCCTTTTGATCTTTTCCCCCAAAACACACAATCCCATCAATCTTTAACACAAATCTTGATCATTTACTAGGGTTTGATCGGTTCTTAAGTGTGTGTAAAGATGGAAAGATCGGTTCTTGATGGTGTGATTCGAAGGTTGGTTGAAGTTAGAGGGAGGCCTGGGAAGCAGGTGCAGCTTACTGAGGGGGAAATCAAGCAGCTTTGTGTTGTTTCAAAAGAGATTTTCTTGAAACAGCCTAATTTGTTGGAACTTGAAGCACCCATCAAGATTTGTGGTATGAATTTCTTGTTTTTGGTTCATGGGTTTGGTGAAATTTTGGGCTTTGTTGGTTGATTTTGTTGATTTGGTTATTATTTTTATGTGATTTGTTATGGGTTTGAAGTTTTGTGCATTCTTGATTCTCTTGTTATTAGGTTGAGCATAATCCTGTAAGAAATAGAAGTTCCCTTTTTTAATTATTCTTTTGAATAAAAGATAAAAGAAAATGATATTCAAGTTCATCCAATAAAAGATAAATTTTAGTAGAATTTAGGTGGTGGAAGGAAGTAGGCGCACTTAAAGTGCAAAGGGTGAGATTAGGCCTAGGTGCTTAAAAAGCGATTTGACTTTTTAAAGCAAGGCGCGTGCAAAAAGATCTTTTTAGGGGTTTTAGACATGCTTAAGGCTGGTTTAGAGTCCGTTTAGGTTGTTTTAGGATGATTCCAGACCATTTTTGGATTTTTTTAGACTAGTTTTAGTTGTTTAGAATTTTGGTCAAAAATTTCAGATTTGGCTTGAATCTTGATTATTCATTAGGGTTTGAGCGATTCTTGCCTTGCCTCGGCTCCTAGATCTTGCTACAAATGAAACAAGTCAAATGGGTCAAACGGGTCAATTAGATTGAAAATTTGCTTAAAGTGGCTTGTGAGTTGGTTAAAACAAGTCAAACTAGTAAAAACAAAGGTTAGTTACAAAGAAAACAAGTCAAATGGATCAAACAGGTCAATTAGATTAAAATTTGATTAAAGCGTATTTTGCTGCATAAAACCATCTAAATCATTTTATTAAAAGAAGTAGACTCTTACTTGAAGTACTATGATTTAGATAATCCTGCTTGCACGCGAATTATTTATAGAAGCATAAAAAGTGGCTCAGGTCAACCCAACATGACACAAAATTACCAACAGAACTCATTTTTACTCATAACCCTACTAGCCTGTTTTGCCAACTCTATTTTGTATGATATTTTTAAGTATGTGGGATTTTGACCTTTTGAATTGACCCTGGTTATCAGGTGACATCCATGGTCAATATTCTGATCTTCTACGCCTATTCGAATACGGCGGATTTCCCCCTTCTGCAAACTACTTATTTCTCGGGGATTATGTTGACCGAGGGAAACAAAGTCTTGAAACAATATGCCTTTTGCTTGCATATAAAATAAAATACCCGAATAACTTCTTCCTTTTACGTGGTAACCATGAATGCGCCTCAATAAACCGCATATACGGTTTCTATGATGAATGTAAACGAAGATTCAACGTCAAGTTATGGAAAATCTTCTCGGATTGCTTCAACTGCTTACCTGTGGCTGCTCTCATTGATGAAAAGATTCTGTGCATGCATGGCGGGCTTTCACCTGATCTTTACAATTTGGATCAAATTAGGAACTTAAGGCGGCCTGCTGATGTGCCTGATAGTGGGCTGCTTTGTGATCTGCTGTGGTCTGACCCGAGTAAAGAAGTCAAAGGATGGGGGATGAATGATCGTGGGGTTTCTTATACTTTCGATGCTGATATAGTTACCAAGTTTCTTCAGAAACATGACTTGGATCTTGTTTGTCGAGCTCATCAGGTTTGAATATGTTTACACTTTACATATTGAATTTGGCGAGCGAGTTGTTAACGGGTCAATACATGTTTAGGGTTGAAACATGCCCTTTTAAAAGGGTTTAAATGGGGCGGGTCAGGTTGGGTTGACCTGCATACACTTCTTTTGTTTGTTTTTAAGTTTATTATAAATGATTTATGAGTTAACTATCGCTATAGGAGCAAGTTATTACTTATTACAATTATAATATTATGCGCTAATGATAAGTCTTTGGATGACTTTCAGCCCGTTTGACATGCTTTGCATGTTCTCGTTTTAGCTATATATATATATTTTTTTATTTGTTATATTTGACCCGTTTGAGATTGAATAGGACTTGAATCGACCCATTTATGAGTTGAAATTGCCACCTTTATTTTTTTTACAACGCGACAAATTATTTTCAGGTTATGGAAGACGGGTATGAATTCTTTGCGAACCGACAACTTGTAACTGTATTTTCTGCACCAAATTATTGTGGGGAGTTTGATAATGCTGGTGCAATGATGAGTGTTGATGATACACTTATGTGCTCCTTTCAAATTCTAAAACCAGCAGAAAAAAAGTCAAGATTCAACTCTGGTATCAGTTTCTTTGGGAGCACAACTACAGCTAAACCTGGAAACACTCCACCCGGGATCAAGGTAAATCCGCAACCTTGGTAAAATGTCTGAAATGCCCTTTGTAACTGACACAATTTACTTATGAACCCTGTAACTCCTGACGTAACGAGAGTTATGCCCTTTTCTAGCCCACTTGGCTCTGACTAGCTGGTCCAAGTACGAGTCTGCTAGCTCTTAGATCAAGTTTACTTCTTTTTGGTCTCTTATTTAGCATACGTTTCGATAAAATGTAAACGACTTGGTGAAAACAGGTCGGGTTTGAGTCAATACGTTACTTATATTTATTTTTACTCTTATTATATTCTTTTTGAAAATTTGCAGCCTTATGTAGGAGCAAGAGTATGAAATTTGAAGACCTAAACGCATGAAGGCGACTGTCGATGGGTAAAATTCAAGATACATATATACTATAAAGGGGAATAACTTTTACTTTTTTTACAAGGTAAAGTCAAGGTTACGATAAAATGAAATGTTTTCTAGTTGTGGTTGATTGATGTGACGTTAGTTTGTATGGAGTGTGTTAATATATAGAGTTCGGTTTCTGCAAAAAAAGAAATAAATACAAAGGGTGGTAAGTTAATATGGGCATGACACGTGACATTTGACATTAGATGGGTAAAGAGAAAGAAATGGGTCAGGTGTCATGTGTCATGCTCACGTTCTTTGTTAACCTTCTTCTTTTGATCTCTTTTTATTTATATTTAATCCTATATGTTTACGCACACATATTACTAACCCTATACTGAAAATTGTATGGACCCATTCCCTGATTTGTTAAATAATACCGATGTGTATTTTGCTTTGATAATGTGTGTACCTATATCGCTTGTAATTTGTTTCGTGTTTTGGTGGATGTCTAGCGATGTTTGTGTGTTGTAGGTTCGATGTTGATATCTAACAACGGTGTTTGAAGTACTTTATGTAATGTACATCCCACCTTCGATTCGGTACACCTCTTGTGAGGGCCAAGGCCGATCAAGATTGTTAAAAGAACACTATATTAGCGTATGCAACCACTACACATAGCTTTATATATATTTTTTAACATGTCGTAGATCAGGACGTGCTTTTGATTCTCGTTCTTCATCATAACAATCTTCCCAAATCTATAATCGACAATGTGAACATCAGAATATGGAAACTGTCATTAAGTCTTACTCTAATAATCTTTAAGGTCCTTGCCTTTGTAGCCAAGGCCTCTATTTATGTTACCACTGTTGTTTTCATATATAGTACAACAACTGTCTGTCTATCTATTTGGCTTATTCTAACGTTTCGGTCGTTGACAAAACTGCTTAGTCAATGTTTCTTGATTTTATCCAAGAACTCTTTCGGGTTCTTCTTAGTACTTTAGTATCTTCGTTTAAGAAGAAATTTAACTTCATAAAGTGATTAGAAATCAAAGGGTTCCAATGATTTGATAGGCATTTGAATTGGGGCAAGGGCTTTGTATGCATTCGAACAAACATATTAAAGATAATGTCTTCAGGTAGATTATGTGTACCCGCCATTGAAAAAAGCCGGAAGGATTTATTTAAAAAAGGTTTTAAATCTAAAAAGTGTAATAACTAATTTCAACCATCAATTTTTTTAATAAATGGTTGAGATCAAATTGTAAAGAACAAGTTCGCTAGAGAGGTACTTTAGTCGTAGCCATTTTTGTTGATGTTTTTCAAGTTTCATCATTTTTTAAATGTTTGTAATTTTTATATATGACATTATTTTTTTATAAAAATTACACCATAAAAATAAGCGTTTTTTTATATAAAACAAGTACAGTTTTATTATATAGAAAGATTAAAAACATTATGTTTTTTAAGCTCATATGATTTTTGCTCGTCAATATGTCTTTTTGTTAGTTATTATATTTTTCTAAAGCGATGAAATTTTAGTAAAATAGCACTGTTGTATATTCTAGTATGTAAAAAACAATGATAAATTAACAACTAATTAATCTAATACGTTAAAAACAATCTCAAAATAACACAAAATGATATAAAACATAAAGCAAAGTCATTGTGTTTTTTGATTATCGTTGTGTTATTTTAAACATTATAAGTTTTGAAAAATATATTAGTAAAATAACATAGTTGTGTAATTCTAATTGTAAAATACAATGATAGATAGCAAGTTTATATAATCTATAAAAAACAATGACAAAAATAACACATTATGTTATATTGAACACTATGAATTTTAAGATACATTGATGAAATAATATTATTGTGTACTCCTAATCATAAACACAATAATAGATAACCATAATATTATATAATATACAAAAACAATGATAAAAATAACACATTGTGTATCTTGAACACTTAAAATTTTAAAAATACATTGGTGAAATAATTTTATTGTGTATTTGTAATTGTAAAATACAATGATAGATAACAAGTATATATAATATATAAAAATAATAACAAAAACAACACAAAATGATCTAAAACATAAAACACAATGATGAATACCCATATTAGATTATGAAAAATATATGACATATTAAACGGATATTTTATACAATCAACGTATTAGACACAATGAGCTGGCACATTTGACACAATGATCAAAATACCATTCCCTTTAAAATCATAAAAAACACATGTCAAACCCATAATTCTTCTTACGCTATTTAGATTAAAGACTTTTTTTTTTATCATAACCATACCATGAGATTGTGATCTAATTCTAATTTTAACGTATGTTTATTATTTCTTCCTTAATACAGAATCTATATTAATTAGGATTGAACCCCCCGCGCGTTGCCGCGGGGTGATCTTCTCGTAAAGCTATGGAAATCATATTAACACAAAAGAGTAAGAAATAATCAACATGTTTAAAGTGTCGAAATTTCATAATATTTTTTAACATAAGAATACATCGACGTCTTATATCTAAACGATTATACAAAAAAATAGTTTGATTAGATATAAACATAAAATACGTGATATACCGACCAATAATTGTAACAAAAGCATATCTATCAGTTTTCATATAGTAACTTACGTATAGTAAAAAAAATATAACAAAAACAATGTTAGTATTATAAATATTTATAATGAATTCAAATGTTCATTGAAAACCTATTTTATATATTATAGAAGAATAATCTTATCAATAGAAAAGAAAACATAAAAAAAGAATAACCAAAAATGATGGTATCAAAGATAGAACTCGCGTTTTGGGTAAAGAAGCATATGGAACTAGCCACTACATCAAAAGAGACATTTGCAAACTATTGCAAAATTTTATACTTAAGTAAAAAGCGAAATTTGAGAAAAGTAAAAAAAATACTGTAACAACTGACATGTCTTTTTAATATACATATATATATATATATATATATATATATATATATATATATAATTTCTAATGCTAATTTAATATCTTAATAAAAGAAGGCAGGGTAATTCGTTGTGTTTTCGGGGAAAAAAATTGGATAGAAAAGAAACCTCAAAAATATGTTCATTTGTTCAATTGATTTTATTGTTCATTTTAGGGTTTTTAGCTAATCTAGTCATCTACCAAAATAGAAATTCATATCATTTTAGTTTAGTTAATACATTTGAGAACCTGTTTATTTATAAATTTATTAAAAAGTAGGTTACAAACTCATATGTTACATGTGTTAACTAATAAAAAAGGTTACAATTTATATTGAAGCTGTTGTAACGTAATGCAAAGTTCAAAGTTGCTATGCTATAATACGTCTATATCTCAAGATTGTCATCTATTACATTGTTCACAAATCTTGCCACCCTTCACAAGAATAAAGTGTGCAACCTTTTTCATATTAATTTGCTCCTTTACCATAGTTCTTATGTTTGAAATAAACAGATGCAACTTCATCGTAAAAATAAGGGGTAACTTTGTAAGATAGTAATCAAGTTTCAGGATTGTTTCAGTTAGTTCACTCATAATTTTTTTTGTTTTAATCAGGTCACTCGTAAATTCTTTTATACCAATCAGATGACTAATGTTTTAGGATTATTCTAATTAGGTCATTTATAAATTGCAAAAAGTTTTAAATAAATTGAAATATTTAAAAAACTAACAATATTTATATAAAAACTAAATTACTTTAAAAAAATTGTGAATTATTTAAAGAAATTTTAAAATATATGAGTGACATAATTGGAACACTTCTAAAACTTTAGTGACATGATTAAAACAATTAAAAATATTAGTGAACTAATTGAAACATTTTTAAAACTGTTAACCTGATTGGAACAAATAAAAATATTAGTGACCTAATTGGAATAATGCTAAAACTTGTTTATTATTTTGTGAAGTTTTCTCTAAAAAGAAACCCCTACCACTTCCACCATGCATGATAATAACTATTATTAGCATCTTGAGGTTTGATAAAAATAATAATTTTTCTTTAAAAGATTTAAAACATTAATTCATCTCCAGTGTTTTTACAAGTTGGTTCAATTTTAGTCCAAAATTTTCATAAGTCGTTCAACTTGAATCTGAAATATGATACTTTTGGACTAAAATTGAAACAAATGATAAAACTTTTAGATTGAAATTAATGTTTTTAAACATTTGGAAGAAAATGATTACTTTTGTCAAACATAGGGCGAAAAACTAAAATTAACTATTCTTTTTACGTTAAAAACACAAATTAACTTTATATTTCATAATCGACTTGATAAGATCTTTAACAAATACCTCAAGTTCATCTAAAGATAATAAAAATTTCCATAAATATGAAACAGAAATAGTTGCATGTAGAGAGATGTTCAGCAACCACATAAACCACTGCTAGTCTCGTGGTATCTACCGGGCTTGTTGGTGTAGAATCCATCCTTGAAATGGATGTTTGCGCTTCTAAATCTGAGGTGGCAACATATAATATGTCTATAAATTCAAATGGGTCATAATAGTATATAAGGGCTTAGACGATAAGGTTCAAACTGAACAGAAGGCTTTTCAAGAGGTAGTGGTTTTCCTATAGTACCAAAGTGCTTGATTCTTGGATTAACTTGTAGAATCACCAGTAATTGAAGTTTTCATGTATGAACTCGGTAGATTTTTGTAGTACATTCTAGACCTTTCCATGCTTCTTGAAGGCTGATCTAGTTGAACCAGAATCATCTAGGCTATTTTAGAGTCTTCCGGGCAGCCTTGTTTGCTTCAAAAATGTCCCTAATCGTTTAGAATTAGGGTGTTGCGACCTGATCTTAGGTCGGTCGTGACACTCTTCCCCGCCTGATGCCATGACATCCTTGTCGTATTTCCTGAACGCCCCATGAGTTGTTCTCATGAGTAGTATGGTAGAGATCGTTTTGTCTTGATGCCTTGTATCCAGCTCTAAGGTAACAGTATGCACTTGCTCACCTTTGAATTTTGATGATGTACATGGTGTTCATAAATGTTACTAAGTAGGCTTTTGTCTTTGAAAGAAATCCATCCAAGTATGATATCATAGTCGTCTAGCGAAACGACTACTAAGTGCAACTTGCCTGTCCATGTCTGATCTTAGACTTAAACCCCATGCTACTCCTTCGATTGGTTTGGCATTTGTCGCAACGACCTTGATCCACCTTCTTGTGTTGTGATTCATAAGCCAAGTCTTTTAGCCTCTTTAGGTGAGATGAAATTATCACTTGACCCAGTATAGACTAACGCCTTTACAAGTTGCCACTTGATTTCTAAGTTCACGAATCAAAGCCCTATTGACTCCGTCTTTGCATTTCCCTAGATTGTTGTCAAGTTAGGTTGGTTAGCCATCATCAAAGGCTTGTCTTAAACTGTGCTTAATGCATTAAATAGTTGAAGTTGCATTGCTCCTAGATGAACCTCCTTTGGTTCGGATGGTTCCTTACCGGTCTTTATCAAGGCTGTTAGCCTTGACTTCTTGGGCAATAACGTGCATCGTGCGGCCATCACAAAGGAGCATCCTTTATTTGTGCCTGCATCCTTGCCATACCTTGGTAGCTTTCGGATGTCATCTTTACTAGATTGAGTTTGGTTATTGTTAAAGGTTCTCACTCCCCTACCTTTTTCATTATTATTCTCATAATGATGGATTTTTATGATAGCCTTTCATTATGGTCGATCAGACTTTCAGCAACAATGATGGCCAATGACAAGTTTGAACACTTTCTTTGTTTTAGCTCGGTTTTTATCCATGTTCGTAAGCCATTAATGAAGTTTATCAGAGAGTATTCGGGCGACAAGTCCAGAATTTTAAGCACAAGGGAAGTGAAATAAACGCGGTCTTTTATTGATATAAATATAATATACAATGGTAATTTCTCATTCCACTTAAATATAGAAAGTATTAAAAAAGTTGATATAAGTATACAAATTGGCTGACCTGATCCATGAAGAGCAGTGAATTCTAGAATTGTGTCAATCGTACAAAAATAACACTTTGTACTGCATCTAAGATATTATTAAAGTCATCAGCATAATCAAAATCACAGATATAACATCCCAAAATTTAGGTCAAAGTAGGCTTAAGTGTGACAAAGATAGAGTAAAGAACTAAAGTAAAAGAAAAAAATAATAATTTTGAACCCTAGTTTAATGAGCCCCAAAATGAGCTAGTGATTTACGAAAATCCAATTTGATTTTATATTTTGAGGTATTTACATATTTTCCCCTTCTAAAATTATTAATTACATATTTACCCAAATCAAAAAATTAATTACATATTTTCCCTTTCTAAAACATATACATTACATGTTTATTCATTTTATGGAAATTATTTATTGAATGATTATATTACTCGTATTTTCACTAAATTATTTTTACGCATTTTACTTTCTAATACTATCAATTATGTAGTTCTTTAAGTTCGAGACTTTTATATAAATGGAAACAACAAAATTTCAACTCATTTAAAATTTTATTTCAAAACAACAATAACCGCTAATCAAAGTTAGATCTCAAAATACAAACATAATTGTCACAAGTTTTAAACAATTATTATAATAAAACATCAATATGTAAAAATTATTTAGTAAAAACAAGATAAAAAAGTTATTCAATAGGTTAAGTTTAATGAAATGAATAAATATATAATATATATATTTTAGAAAGGAAAAATACGTAATTAATTTTTTAGCTTGGGAAAATATGTAATTTATTGTCCGAAGAAATGTGTAAAAGTTCCTGTATTTTAACAGTAAACTAAACATAAGGACTAAAGATGGACTTTAATCATAGCTTGAGACACAAATTGAAAATTTCAAAAGCACATTTTCACAACCCAAAATCGCAGGGGAAAGTTACCTGCCATTGTTCTTCAGATCAAAACCAATCACCCACGCAAGAACTCTCTGTTAGTGATCACACCCTTTCTTTATATGTCATTCAATACTTATTTCATTCAATTCTTAGGGTTTCAATTCATATGTTTGTAATATAATCATTTTCTATGTATGCCCACCAACTGTTTGATGAAATGACTATGAACCCAAATTGTTTATTTTTCGTTAAAAGATTCAATTTTGATGGCACCCAAATGATCAAATGTGTAATGACATGTGTATTGTAACTTGATCTGTATGGATCATTGGATTTCTTGCAAGAACATTAAGCATTTTGTTGAAGTTAGGGTGTGATTTTGTTGCAGGTAAGAAGCAATGGCTGCCCGCTTACAGCTTCCGGGGGATGATTCGGTGCTTTTACGTGTGACGCATTCGAATCTCAAGACATTCTCTGCTGATGTTAGATTCTCACTTGATGTATGTTACTTGCTTCTTGTTTTCTTGAATTCTTTAACATTTATGATTAAAACTGATGTATTTGAGAACACTTAAGTAAAATGGTTGTAGCTTCTGTAGATATGGATATAATTGTTTAAAGTTTAAACTTGGGATATGATTTATTATATATGTAAAAATAGTTGTAGTATAAACCTTCAAAGGGTGGTAGAGGGGTAAGCACTTGATTCTCATCTAGCAGAGGTCTCATGTTTGTATCATGTTTCTACTGTTTTTGTAATAATCTATTAAAGGCCACTTCCTTGGCGCAAGCTGCAATTTACCTGTTGTTAGCAGGGTATTGGCGAGTGTCGTTAGTTTACCGATTAGAGGTTCCCATGGACAAGAACAACAAAAAAAAGTAGTTTTAGTGCTTCTCCAGATGGGTTTCTGGCTGTTGAAGCCTTCATCAGTCTAACCTAATTTCCTCTTCTTAGATCAAAATCAAAATTTTCACCAATAAAATCCCATTAGGTGCTTTATCGAGTAACTGAAAACCAAAAAGAAAAAAAAATTGAAATTGAATAGTTCCGAAGGTCTTTAGTAGTGATTTGGAACTTTGGTTTATGTTGTAGGGGACTAGTAATTGATGATCTACCTCAAGTTCATATATTTTTCCAATAAACATTAGAGCTTCACTATCATGAATCTTAGTGCTAGAAAAATGATATTTGCCATTTGTTTTTTTAATGATTTTCTCAGAGCACAATAGAAGCTGTCAAAGACAAACTATGGAAAAAATGTGGCACAGCTGTTGATTCAATGCGTCTTGAACTATATGATGATACCGGTGCTAAAGTGTCAGACGTAAATGATAATACACGACCTTTTGGATTTTATTCTCCTCTTGACGGGTTAGTTCTATAAGACTTCTTTTCAATATTTTTTTCTTTCATATTTGATATAAAGTGATTCCATGTTATGAATTGCTAATACTTATGTATTTCTGCTTACACATATTTTCTCATTTACCTGCTTAAACTTGTTTATGTCATTTGCATATTGTAGATATCGCCTGCATATTGTAGATCTTGATCCATCATCTGTAACATCTGGTGGTTGGCTAGAGGATACTTCGCTGGTGGAGAAATACAAAATTTCTGATGAAGCTTATGATAAACTTGACGGTATGCTTTTGAAGGAAAACAATCTCATTTTGCATAAAATGTTTATGTATTTAACTTTTAAGATAAATTTAAATATTTACAGGTACATATAGGAAGTTTAAGGAGAAGCTTGGACCTCGAATTACTGCCCAGGGATCTAAAGTGAGCGAACAAATTCTAGAGGGAAATCGTACTAGAAACATTACTGCATGTTTTACTTTTGGTGTGACTGTTTTTTCCTTCTTTTTTTTTTTTTTTTTTGCATTTTATGCAGATGAGTGATGATTATATGGAAGATATATGTGCAAATATTAAGGTATGTTATCTTTTGGTTCTTTATAGTGATTTTACATTGGCATTAGAACTTCCAAAACTCCCCCTTTTATAGTCTGATGAAATTTGCAACGTTTTCCATTCTATGAATATTCCAAATTAAAATTACCACTATCCATTATCTTCGTTTCAGATAAGCTAGTGACACTGATTCGGATCTACATGATTCCTAAATTCTTTAAATTTAAAGAGTATTTTAGTTCCTTGACAAATTATGCAACAATTTACTCAATTTGTAACGAACTAACGTTGCTATTTTATTGGGAGTGGAGAAAGTAATAAATTTGAATTGTCTTGCATTGCAAGATCTCAAGTTTAAACTATTTTTCCCTTATCATCATCTAGAAAAAATTGATGCTATTGATTTGGTCGCTTTTGGCACTTCTTGATAAGTCAATTTTTTTGTTTAAATCATTTATCAAGTCGAACTTAAAATATTTATCTTTTTTGTGCTGATATAGGTCGGAGATAGGTGTCAAGTGGAACCGGGCGAAAAGAGGGGTGTTGTGAAATTTGTGGGTCGGGCCGAAGCTCTTGGTCCAGGCTTCTGGGTTGGAGTTCAATATGATGAACCATTGGGAAAACATGATGGCTTGTAAGTGAACTATATATCACTTGCGATATTAGTATTAATTTATTTTGTTTATTTTTTTCCTTCCTCGGTATATTGAACACTTGGTATGTCTTTGTAGTCAAATCTCAAGTAATTTATCTTAAAAGAGGTTCAATTTTTATGACATATATCATTAGTGGTGGAAAAACTGCGGGTTTGAAAACAAGTCAAACTGGGTTCAGGTCAAAACTTTTAGCTTTTAGGTATAGGTCAACCATCTGGTCTGGTTGCGTACCTGTGAACCCACCCTTTTTGTCCATTTTTAAAATTTTAAAAAAACGTGTTAAATATGATTATGAACATATATTATTGAAATAATTATCTACTTATTATAAAATGGTTTATGAGTATTTTGGAAGCATCCGAGTACAATTTAGGAACATTTGACCTTTTTGACCCTTTTCTGTTATATGTAATTTTTGTTTGAATTATTTGTGCTTATGTGGACAGGGTGAAAGGGACACGGTTCTTTGAGTGCCCCCCACTTCACGGAGCCATGGTTAGACCAGATAAAGTAAAGGTTGGCGTTCATATCCGATCCTTTTCCGTTTGAATGGGTTGATGAGGTTAATGGTATCTCTAACGGGTCATTGTTAAAAAAAGCAATATATTATATAGAAAATGGTCAAATGGGTTGAACGAGCCAAATCAAGCAGATCGAAAGTTGTCCAATAAGTCTAAACTGTGTATCTAATGCATACAACCTATTTATAGTCAACGGTTGTTTCTTTTATATAATTTCTTAAATCTGTTAAGATGTTTTTCTCTTTTTTCTTATATGGTGTATGGTTTTGGATGTTTGCAGGTTGGAGATTATCCTGAACGAGATCCATTTGAAGATGAAGAAATCTAAGAGCAATATCAGTAAGTGTTATTTTCAAGTGTTAATTTTGAAATCTTAAAAGCTTCATATCATCAGTGTTCTTGAATTATGATCATACACTTGTTATAAAAACGACATTTTTTGCGCAGAATCTGTTACGTATTGTATCATATGAACCTCTTGGCTTTTCTGTAATTTGTATTACATGTACTTTTTTTTATATTATACGTTTAGAAATGTTCAAAATTGTGTAGTATAATATTCTACTTGCTTGATGATTGTTTTCAAGTCTTCAGAGTTTCTTTTATTGAAACCACTTCATCTCAAGACACTATTCAATGCACTCAAAGTTGAACAACCGTAGTCGATTCCTTCAAAAATAGTGCTGACCATATATGTTGGAGCTAAGAAGCCTATCTTGATAGCAGCTCGACTTGTTTACACCCTTAGACATATACCTAGCGATGAAGCAGGCAATGTTGACATTCTTGAAATGCTTGAGGCGATATAGAAGGTATGCTTCTCTAACATGACCATTTTTAGGAAATCATCTTTGCAAGAGATATTATACCCAGTGATCTCGTGTCATGCTCGTATATCGGGTAGGAGATGTCTACCACTTAGTGTTCCCTTTTGGATATTCCTGCAAAGGTGAAGTAGTACTCCTAGTGAGTAGATCTTCAAATTTAACTAGCATTTCTTCACGCCCACATATCGAGATATGACTAGACGTTAGTCGGTCTCTTTTGGACCTTGCATATTGCTCAAGCTAGACGTGCTAACAAATTAGACGTGTGTTAAGACGTGATTATGTGTGTTATGCGTGTTAACCAAAGTAGTTTTTCATATTGGTTTATCTGTTTTTCCAAACCTGTGAGTGTTTAGTATATTACCAAACATCACAAATTTTTGGCCAACAGACGTCGTGAAACCTAATAGATTTTCACTACTATGCGTATTATGCGAGAGACATACAACGATTGACGCTTGTGTTATTGAGCAAAGGTGATTTGTTTGTTTTTCCTTAGAGGAATGACTTGTGGAGTTGTGGGGAGCCTTATTTGTTGAAGTTTAGCTAGCTTGTTATTCCCTGAGTTAACAGATGAGATTGTGCCCATTGCTATGAACAAACACGCAACGGACAACCGCTAGCGACAAACAACCACAAGCAGGTTCAAGTGGTTGGACCAATTTAATCAAGATACACAAATGCTTACATCACTATCTTTTTTTAACGGCTAATAGGATTAATGACGAGCCACTGGTCCACACAATCATTTTCATTACTTAAGTACGAAACCTGAAACCATCTTCAGGACTAAACTCATATTAGGTGAGAAAATTCTTTGGCCCACCTAAAATCCTCGTTTATTTTTGCAACAGTTGGAACTTACATCCAAAACCTCCACCTATTTTTATAAGATGTTGGAATACCCACGACTTGAGCTAAGTATGTTTGAAAAATTGGTCGAGCAACACACCAAAAAGATGATTATTTGTGACCTACTCATAAAATCACAACAATTAATAATAAAAGATCACACATAAACTCGATACAATGTTTCTATTTATACTATACAAGACTTGATCACTAGTTCAACCATCACTAATTCTATCAATAATAAACTATATATTATCAAAATGAATATCCTAAATCTTCTAGCCAATACTTATTCTTAATATTTTAGAAAATTACATAAATAGTTCATGTGATTTAACCAGATTGCATATTTAATCCCCACACTTTAAAATTACAAAGTTAATCCACACTTTTGTGTACTCATTGCATATTTGATCACTGATATTAAATTCATTCAATTTTTATGTATTTTATAAAGTTTCGACTAACTTTTAAATTCAACTTTAGGGACCTAAAGATTTGAGGACTAAACTTACAATGATTATACAAAAGTTTAGTCTAACATTGCAATTTTAAAAGTCTAAGGATCAAACGTCCATTCTGGTCAAACAACTGTGACCATTTATGTAATTTTCTCTTTGTATTTATCTCAAACTATTAATTTTCATCTTTGACCCTTTATCTTTCACCTATGCACAAATCCTACATTATAGTGTTCAATATGCGATATTTGCACCTCTACTTCTGAACGCGCACCAAGAAGTGATAATGGCAATATCTTTTTTAAAAGAAATAAAATGACTTGTATTTAAGTGAAAATCTAAGAAGATGTCATATATGAAAATTTTAAAAGACAAACAAACAAGGACTCACTTGAGAATCCAATTTTCTCTATATTAACCCCCTAAAAACTATATGAAAAACAAGTTGGTTAACTTTAACTACTAAACAAGATTAAAATATTCACAAACTCATTGAGAATGGCTCTTTACCCTGCTTTATATTGATGTTAAAATATTGTTTTAACTTTTAACCTTTGACCTTTGATATTTACCCATCTACTCTATGTAAATCTCATGATTCAGCCTTTAACATTCGCGATTGCCAGTATTCTTCGCACACGCGATACCTATCAATCGATTCAATGCCCTGTTGAATGACATAACACTATTAGATGTGTACCAAAAAGATAATGATAACCTCAAGTTTTGCAAAATCAAGAAACTGGTATGATTTCATGAAGATTTGAGATTACCTGCAAGATAAAAGGTGATGAAAAACCAAACATTTCCATGCCATTGAGACTCCCAGAAGCTTGGAAAGGTGGAAAATTTAATTTTCCTGATTTTTGTTGTTCTGAGATTGAGATTTCACGATTGATTCGTTCACGCACCATATCCCAACATTTTACGGGCGATAAATGGATAAATAATTCACTCTCACAATTCTCAAGAGAAACCTATGAAAAGAAAAAAAAATGGCTTTTTCATATGTTTTGGGGTATATATGGTATTTTTGACCTGTTTGCTTATAAGAGGGTCCATTTAGGTTATGATTTTTTATCTCAAAGAGGAGGTCAAGGGGGGTAACATAAAACAAAAAGAAACGGTTCAGATGGGTCGAAAGTTGCTCAAAATGAACTTTTACTCCATAAAATTTCTAAATCATTTTATTAAAAAGATCAGATGATTACTTGAAAGACGGTAAGTTTTGTAATCACATTTGACACACAAAATATTTAGAAAAAATATAACTTTTGCACAAGAACTGATCCTGGTGAACCCAACCTGACCCATTTCCAGTTTTGAGTTTTGACAGGTTAGCCATCCTGTAGAACCACCCGTTTTCCACCTCTAGTTTATGGTTTATGATTTAGGGTGAAGTAAATCTAACATAATATCATAATTTGCAAATTTCATTAAAATTGAAAGAATTTTTTTCATACCATAAATAAAGGTCTACCCAATCCAGCATCCAAAATTTGTGAAATGTAGTAGCATGTATTGCTGGGATCAAATATATCCAAGTATTTAACCCTACTCTTGAATCCTGCAAAAGATACAACAGTCAATATTAGGTTTTTCTTGAGGGAAGCAACAATTTCCACAGAGCTTGCGATTTCGACCCATTTACTTATCAAGGGGACATGGTTTAGGTTTTTATCTCTAACAGGTAAAATAAAAAAATGGCTAAAAAGGAAACATGTCAAACCGGAAGAGAGGCTCCCAAAGGGTATTAAAGAAATAGATTATTAGTGAAAGATAAAATGGTTACGATTTACGAATCACAATTGGTGTATAATTGTTTATAAATATATAAAAACTTTAGACAAAATGTGTTTCGGGCAAACCTGACCCAGCCCATTTTGAGCCCTTTTGACCCTCACCCAAAAGTTACCTATTTGGACCTGTCACCAAACGCATCCTCCGAGATAATTTCTCCACCTATGTTCCCAAGAGTAAAAGTCTCATTTTGCATCAACACTTACCTTTAGGATAAATCGCCCGATTATCACACCAAAGCTTTCCAGATTGCACAACTCCAAATTCCAAAAGCTCAACATTGTACTTCTCGTTTCCACTAAAGTAATCTCGTGTTTCTTGGTGGGATCCACAAGCGAGAACCGTGGGCATATTACTTCTGTAAGAAATTACCTTTTTGTCCTCATCATCACCCTCATCATCACTAAGGATAATAACATCGCTTTTTCCCACAGACAAACGACTATTTTGAGAACTCGATGTCAAGAAATCCTTTTGCTCTTTGGGTGGTGATCTGGTGGAATGTGAGATGTCTTTATTTACATAATTAGTTAATGAAAGCCCAAGATCATTCTTAGCCCATCTGTAGATGGAACTTAATTTGCCTTCTAAAGCTTCAACCAAAATTCCTAAATCCCCCATATCATAACGGAATAAAAAATATTTTGAACCCGATGGACATGCACAAAACTGGTTTGCATGATTCAAGCAGGAATATTTTTCAGGCGAACAATTGCGACAACCAGCAGCTGATAAATGCAGGTCAAAATAGCAAACACTGCACTCTCTCTCGCTTATGGCGTCAAAATTGGCATCCATTTTCAGAGATTGAGAACCTTTGCAAAGAAAATCTCGTCTCACACGCTCCATCTCCACACGGTCCTACACACAAAGTTTGGGGGTAAGAATGTTACAACCATTAATAACAACTTAATAATATTCACATTCACTCTGACCTTAAAGTCAAACTGTTCACTAACAACTCTTAATTGTTTTTACTCGAATATTTAAAACATTAGAGTTTAATTTTTTTTCTATTATTATAATTAAAGCAATAGTTATTAATAAAATATTAAAAATGGGCAAAAGAGTGATCGCAAGTAAACTCAAAGTCTCAAATCAACCCATTCCGATTCAACCCATACTACGAACTAGCATGGTTCAAACTGTTATCCAACCTGCCTGACCAGCCCATCTTGCCTCCTCTGTTCTATAGCATACAAAAACAAAAAGGTTTGATGTTTAAGGTCAAACAAGAAATCTAACCGTTGACAAATCCTTAGATTATATAAATAAAGCCAAACAAGAAATCTAAATCGTTGACATATCCCTAGATTAGGTGGTTATTATATTTTGTATATGCTTAGAAAATTAGATCACTCTAAGAAGGTTTGACCTGGTCAGTTTGACCTCAAAAGTCAAACTAGCTAACTAGAAAACAAGCATAACAATAATGAATGTTTGACATGGAAAGCTTGACCTCAAAAGTTAAAACAACTAACTAGAATAATACAAATTGTATGACAAGAAAAGTACCTTAAGCGCTTTTGTAAGCATCCCGTCTTTCCACAAACATCTTTCCATTTTAAGTTATCAGGCGTATTAATTCGTAGTAAAATAATTTCCCACTGAGCTTTTACAGCATCTCTTGCAGCCCCAAGTAAAAGTTTATCATGAGAAATTGATGTTTTTCGGATCTGCTCACGATACAGCTCAATCGCATTATGCCCATGTGGCAGCCAATCAACTGGTGCTCCGTTGACAGCCTCTGCACAATTGAACCCGCAATTGAACCCCGAATGATATGACCGAGGAAAAGTCAACACGAATTCTCCAGGATTTTGAATGCAACGGTAAACAGGAACTCCCTCGGATGTTAGTATTGATGGTGAAAGTTGTGTGACCTGAAGTTTAAAATCATATATTGAATAATCAGAATCAGAATCAGATAATCAACTGCAGTAAAACATGACCGCCTCACCAAAGTATATGTAAAGTCAAACATAAAGATTATAATCTTGAACTTTTTTCTTAAAAAAAGCTATAAGCTTTAAAATTTCAATATAAAGATTTGAATCAACAACTCACCAACTTATGAAGCAAATCAGGTTGCTCTGCAAAAAGAGTTGGTAGATGCTTTCTCATAGCTGCCTCTAATTTAGTGGCATCTTTTCCCGCTACACCGTACCACATTTTTGGGGCGCCCCAATGCAAATAATTGATTGAATACATGTGATGGTCTTCAACATGCTGCAATAGTACAACATTTTTGTATGATTGAGGTGTATTTTAGACATTTGACTAATTATGTAGCATTTATGTAGAATAATTTTGAGCACAGGTGGCAGTTTCAACCCCTTGGTTTCTAAATGGGTCTATTTTGGTTATGTTTTTATTGTTAACATGTCAAATGAGTAAATAAGAAATAGCTAAAAGGAAACAGGTTGGAAGTAGACCCAAGTTTACTTTTAATGCATTTTAACCTTTTAACTTGATTTATGAAAAAAGATGAGATCTTTATTGAATGATATAGTCTTGTAATCATAGCACACTAGATATTTATAGAAGATTAAAAAAGGTGTTCTACCCCGTATAAAAATTAACCTATTTGACCCATTACCAGACCCATCCATTTTGCCATATCTCCACGCACGTATAGATAATTTTAACTCACCCAACAAAACGATGAAAAACACATTCCGATATACAACCAAGGAACCAAAACACCTGATATATCACTACTTTCATATCTGAGCAATGACCTCTGAAGCTTTGGGAAGTTATTCAAATTCCAACCAGATTTAACATATTTCTCATTTGAATCCAAATCTTGAGAAGACCCGGTGGGAAACCCGCTACCAAACATGCCAGTTTCCAAGTCCGCACCATAAAGCACCTACATGGAAAGTAGTTTACATGAGATTTTGAAATCAAAATTAGTTGTAAAAAGAACATTTATATAATTAGTTGTCAATAAACATTTGTAGAAGAGTGTCTGGATGTGCTTCTGATGTATGAAGTTGTAAGAATCACATAACCACATGTTTGCTAGTTTGAAAGATTAAGACTATTTAAGAAAATAATAGATAAAAGTTTCAAAAAGCATAATCTTTTTATCCAAATATAAAGAATTTCATTCCACAATGATCACATAATATGTTCCAAAACACAAATCCAAACACCCCACTAATTCAAATTAGCAAAATACCTCGATTTCTTCAGTAGGCTTTTCTACCATTCGCCAGTATTCACCCTCTATGTTTTCTACTAAAGGTTCCCATGAATCTTGGATAGCGGTTTCTCCCTCGTTTTTCCTAAAATACTGCCTTTTAAAGTCATCTGCATATTTCTTGAATTCATCAAGAGTAAACAGTGGACCAGGCTCAAACCCAAAATCAGCTTCATGAACCACCGCTTCAGCCGGGTTTGACCCATGGGTCTCATCGTCAAATTCAGCTTTCATCCCTCTTCGACATTTTTTCTTTTTGTGGTAATTTGGACCAAACATTTTTCTCATGGTATCCCTATTTTGAAGCTTATCAACCCTTTGAATTCTTGTAGCAAATGTTGAAGTTTCCCATATATTCTTTTGTTTGAGTGGGCATGGAGGTTTCCATGATGAAGGTGGAACGATCCGACATATGCCATATGATTCTGCTTCACTGCGTATGCTTGCAATGTATTTCAAAGTATCCTCAAACTCCTGAAACCGAATGAAAATAAGTTAATAATCTAACGTGACAAGTGTAAATACTTGTGAATTACTCGGTTTAGGGTGTGGTTTACGGGTCCATCAAAAAAATATAGCTAAGACGGAGAGGGTCAAACAAGTTGAAATTCAACCATGTTCTTTTAATGATTACAACTTCAAATCATTTATAATAAAAATTCAGACTATCATTGTAATGATATTGTTTTGCGTTATTCATAACTTATAGAGAAAATGGGCAATGTCACAGGACAACAACGCGAATCACACAAGAAAATGGGCCTTTCCAACACGAGCCCATTTTGACCCATTACCCAACCTGTTAGGCCCGCCCTTGTTGTCACCTCAAGTAAAACCAAAACATTTAGCTAAAACTGGCTCACTTAATGCATAAACAACCTGACTCGTTTTATTCAGAACATTAGATTATTTTTGAAATTTCAAGTATATATCAAATCTGTAATCATTTAATGCACTGATAATTTATCAGAAATTTAAATGTTTTCCTGAACCATTTGTACCCGCACAAAAAAAACCCATTTGACCATTTACTCAACCTGTGATTCTATCACCTCTAAGTCAATGAACTACAGAGAGAACGCCAAATACCTCTTCAGTCGGGTAAAATGCAGGAACCTCAAAAAGATTTGGAACCTGCGCTTCTTCCGGATGCCATTTTGCAGTGACCTAAACACAAAAAGCTTTGAACTTTAGCGCATTTATTAAAAAAAGATTTACGGGTTGGAAAAAGGATTCAACCTTCTGGCAGTTGCTACACTTTTCACACCCACGGATAACCCCCTTCGGGAGCTGAGATAGTGAAACTTGATCCTGCATCGCCAATATTATGTCAAACATTTGAACAACAAAACTGGGAAAAAAAACTTGCAAATTAGAGTTTAATTGGAATTACAATATGATCAAATGGATTAGAATCAGACTCGTCTCCAGAACTGCAATCAAATTGATTGCGGGTTATTTCTGACCTACGCCTACTAGACCTCCTCATCTTTTGATCCTGACTGTTTATTGGTTCCTGTTTGGCTGTCTGTGGTGCAGTATCACTTGTTCTGACAGAAGAACTTGATGTGATTCTGTTACCGTTTATTCTGAAAGCTGAAAAAGACTCGAAACCAGGTGGAATCGATGGAAAGTCAACAGTCTCTTCTTTGACTTGATGGTTGAGAAGTGTTCCCATTTTGTTAACTTTGCACAGAATGGGCTTCTTTAATTCAAGGATTTTCTGATAATCAAACTAGAAATAGGACATAAAATGAGAAAAATGCAAATCAACTAAAACAGGTCAAATCTAAGACTTTAGTGAGAAGATGAATGGATAAAACGGGTTGTAGTCGCCCAAAAGTCATTCTTAATGCATACAACCTCCTTTTGCTGTAACAGTAACAATATTGTTTTCTGACCATGATAACACGGTAATTATTGACTTTTCTTCAGAAAAAGACATAGATAAAGAAGGCGTTCAGGTCAACCAAATCCAATATGGCCTGGTTTGATCAGGCCCATTACAGCTTAAACGCATTTTGACCCGTTACGCAACCCCGTTTAACACTCGGTCACTCCCATCCTGCCTCCTCTAGTGAATTTCTATCAGAAATCAGTAGGATTTCTTGAATTCACAGATAATTAAATGCATTCGAGGAATTATACATAAATAAAACAAATTACACATTTACACCAAAAATGCAAGATTCAAACAATCATAGATCTAAAGGAATTGATACCATCTATGTTTGCCTAAGCTTATGTAACTTGTTGGTATATAAGAACAAAGAAATTTTATTGCTTGGAAACTCGCACCTTTCATTCATAATGATCAAGTACATAAATAGGAAAAAACTACATGCATGCTACATAAAAAGAGGAAATAACTACCAACTAAGACCTATGATCTAGACACACTACATACACAAAACTGATAACTACCCCACTATGAAGACCCACTAACCCATATTTTCATAACCCTACTTAAACTCATCAAGATTAGCCCTACAATCTAGTCATCATTATTAAAAAAAAAAAAACTTTTCTTTGTAAGGTTTGATAATATTATTGTACATTTTTATGAATAATAAAATAAGAGCATCTTTAATTCTAAAAAATTGGAAAATAAATAAATAAAACATAGTAAAATGTTTCAAGGACTTACATATCCTTTGCCCAAAAATGCAGCTCAAACCCAGATCATGAAGATGGTTATAATCTTGAATTACCCCTAAAAATCAAAGAAATAATAAACCAGTAAATTTGATATTCAAGAACAAGTAATCAATCCAGAAGATCAATAAATCAAACACAGCAGATCCAATCTCACATAACACGACCCGACCCAAAGGCCAATTGTAATCAAACAATTAATTACAGACTTATAAACTTAGAATTATCAACTCTTAAGATCGCAAGAAACATATGGATCAGGAAACATCATATAACCCAACCCGACCCGACCCGAACCATATGCCCAATTGTACCCACCAAGCATCAAACAATCAATTACAGACTTATAAACTTAGAAACTTAGAATCATCTAACCCTAAAATGGCATGAAACATATGGATCAAAAAACCTCATATAACCCAACCCGACCCGACCCATATGCCCAATGCTACCCATCACGCATCAAACAATCAATTTGGGCAATTATAACTGATCAAAGAGAGCACAAACTTCTAGACTTTTAAACTTAGAATCATCAAATCCTTAAATTGCGTGAAACATATGGATCAAGAAACCTCACATAACCCGACCCAGATGCCCAGTTGTACCCATCAAGCATCAAACAATCAATCTAGGGCTACAAAACCATAACAGATCAAACTAAACACAAAATTACACACTCATAAACTTAGAATCATAAAACCCTAAATATTGCATGTAACGGATGGATCAAGAAACAGTAAAAAAACTACAAATCAAATGAAAACAAGAAACATAACAGTTTCATAATACCTAAACCCTATGTAACAACACAACACACAATTAACAAAAAAAAGTTTATATTTATACATGTGTGTGACTATATTAAAAACCCCAACAGATTTTTTGGATTGATATGAAGATAATCAAAGTGTGAAAGAGAAAATTATATATGTTTGGTGAATATTGACCTACTGTAATATTGGGGGTAAAAGTTATGTTTTTACAGGTAGACTAAATATATGTTACCATAAATCTATCATGAAAGAATCAATTAGATAAGATCTTGATTCTTGAATTCACTTTTTTTTGTGTTTATATATCAAAGATAAATATGGGATTTGATAAGTGATTCAAGAAAGTAATTCTTTGACGATAAATTGAGGAGAAATTGAAAAGGGACCCCGGAAGAACTGCGATTGAATGGAATTTGATCTTTGTTCCTTCTTTATCTAATCTTGATTTTGGAAGAATAATAATCCAATCAACAAATAATTATCAAAAAGTTGATTGAATAGACGGTCAAAATAGAGACATTGTCGTGAATTCTTTCAAGATTTTGATAATATCGCGCGACCCACAAGGATGTAATACAATGGGCTCGTATTTGCTTGTTTCATTGCAAGTTTATCGGCCTATTACAATAAGAAAAAGCGTTTAAAGCTAGAGAAAACCGTAATCGAATTGATAAAAGAAACATTAAAGTAAGACGTACTTTTATATATTTTTAATACTAGGCTTCTATATCGTGTCTTACGCAACATAAAAAAAATATATTAAACGGTAATGAAAAATATAGGAATTATAGAATTATTTTTTAAGATAAAATATGATTAATTACACATATATTAATTGAGGAAGAAAGAAACAGTAATAACATTCCTTGCTAATAATAATAATTATATAATTATAAATTATATTTATTGAATTATTTGTCAACTTTGATCCTCTTAAGTTTTTAAAGTTTAAGTTTTATCCCAGAATAATTTTTACTTAAAAACTAATTTTGCAAGTCGGGTTAAACATAAACATTTTCGTGCATATTTTTATATAAGGGTCTGTTTGGTATGAGTTAATGGAATGGACGAAGGAATGAAATGAATAAGGTAATGGAATGGATGGGAGAATGAAATGAATCATTATATTCCATTGTCCTGTTTGGTTACCCTAATCAATGAATCATTACTTTATGTTGTTTATTAGTTATGAAAAAACAAAGGAATGAAATATAAAAGTAGTTATGGTGGTGATGGCGGCCGGCGGTGGTTTCCGGCAGCGGTGGTGGCCGGTGGTGGCGTCCGGCGGCGGTTTCCGGCGATGGTGGTGGCCGGTGGTGGTTTCCGGCGGCAGTGGTGGCCGGCGATGGTGGTGGCCGGTGGTGGTTTCAGGCGGCGGTGGTGGCCGGTGGTGGTTTCCGGCGGTGGCGGTGGCCGGCCGATGGTGGTGGTTTCCGACGACGGTGTTGGCCGGCGATGGTGGTAGTCGGTGGTGGTTTCCGGCGGCGGCTGTGGTGGTGGCCGCTGGTGGTTTCCGGCGGCGGTGTTGGCCGGCGGTGGTGGTGGTCGGTGGTGGTTTCCGGCGGCGGTGGTGGCGAGCGATGGTGGTGGCCGGTGGTGGTGGCCGGCGATGGTGGTGGTCGGCGGCGGTTAGTGGTGGTGGTCGGCGGCGGTTAGTGGCGGTGGTAGCTGGTGGTTGGCGTTGGCGGTGGGTGAGTGGGTGGCGTTGGTGACAAATGATTAAAGAAGGGATGGGTTGAAAAAAAAAGAAGGGGGGATGGATGGAATGAATTTGAGGGAATGGAATCAACTATGTAATGGTTCATTCCATTACCTTCACCAACCAAACATATGTTTATTCATTCACCCTTAATGGTTCATTTCATTCCGTCCCTTATTCTTGCGTACCAAACACTACCTAAGTTTTGAGATTATCTACATTTCGATGTTCGTCTACGTTTTGACGTAAGTTTTTTAAAGAAATGAGTCTGGTAAAATAAAAAAAGGTTTTTATTCGACGGTATAAATCCAAGTTACTCTATGTTTAACATAAATTTAGTTCGAAAACGAATCGTGACAATTGTAATCTATGTGCGTTTTGATATAATTTTGTTTTGAAAAGAGCATGTGAAGTATAATGTATTTTCACTTAACGGTATAAATTCGAGAACTTTAGGGTTTGACGACGGAAACAAGTGACGATTGTAATCTATATGCTTTTTTACGCACGCTTTGATTTGGTTTACGTTTCAACATAATTTTGCTTGAAAATTAGTCAGGTCAAGTATTATATGTTTTCGTTCAACGATATAAATTAAAGTTACTTTGCGGTATGACGTTAGTTGGTCAGAGACAAGTCGGGTCAATTGTTAATCTACATTTTATCATGTCGTGCATGATTCCGCTACAACGCACGACCGGTAAAAAATCCAACTTAAAATGAACGTTTAATAATAATAATTAAATTATAAGATTTTTTTTCGAATTATATAATATTAATATAATTAAATAATAATATTATTTATTTATTGAATTATATTTGTTTATTGAATTCAAATTTATTGATATACGTTTCCACTATAATATGTTGTTGTTTAACGGTATACATTCGAGTTACTTTACGGTTCGATGTGAATTTAGCCCTTATACAAGTCGGATCGATTGTTAGTCTATATTTTATCATGCCGCGTACCATGCCGCCACAACGTGCAGCCTATAAGTAACTAGTTTATGTATAAATAAGTATCTTGAGTAATAAAACATTAATATTATTTTTTAACTTTTATATTTTAAATATTTCGTTTAAAAAGTGTTTTTAAAAACAAGAATTTCTATAGAAATCTCGTTGTTTAAGAAAAAAGAATTTTTTTTACAAAAAACTTTATTCCCTCGAAGATGTTGATTTTAAAATATTTCATAGTTTTGGAAATGTTAATTGTTTTAAGCATATTTTATATATTATATTTTATAAGCATTTTTTATAAAATGTGTTTTTAATAAAAGAATATAAGTTTTAATTTATTAAAAAATCAATTTTTTATGAAATATCTAAATAATATTAGGGTAAGGTTATAGTTAAAAATGTATTTAATGTAAAAAGTGTAAGAAATATTATGAGTTTGACACGTGCCATTCTATTGTTTCAAAGAGGAATGCATTTTTGTTATTGTGTCATATAAATCAGCTAATTGTGTCATATACGTAGAATGTGTCATATATTTTTGTAAGGATTATAGAAGAGGCTGATGCACTCAAAACAGTCAAGGTATCTCCTGCATGCATGCACCTTGTGCATGGTAGAAGTTACTTCGAAAGTTTTACACACTACAAGAAAATTACACAAGTGTAAAATCTTCCGAAGCCAAAGATGAAGTCTTCCGAAGCTTAGAAGACAAAGTCTTCCGAAGCCTCAAAGATAGAAGACTGATTTCTTCCGAAGACAGAGAAGACATGCTCTCTGTGATCAACAACTTTTCAGAAAAGCTGACCAACTTTCCGCTGTCACTCTGCAAGCTTACCAACTTTACACAAGTTGGTGAAAAGATCCATGCTTTAGGAAGCTGTAGATTAAGGTCTTGAGTCTGTAACTTTCTACTTTATGTACTTTTATCCTTTTTGTATTACAATAGGATGTGAGCTATGGCATGTCATAGTCACATGTCAAAAGACAATCTGCCTTTTGACTTTTCATTGATCTTGTTGTCTAGATTAGTGATTCCAGCTGGCTTTCAAAGTATGGCCGGCTGTAGGAGGTATTATAAAGTATCTCAGGTTCTTGTATTTTATTTCTATGCTTCATAACACTTGTAATAGAACTTGAGAGCAATATACATCTTCCTTGAAAACCAATTATCTTGTTCTTAAGCTTTCTGTCTCTTGTTTACTTGTGTTATTCTAGTATCATCTTAACCTGCTAGTTCTCTATTTGATCTGTTAAGTGTTTTAAGTCTCTCCTCATTGTAAAAACTGAGTTGCTCACCCTTCAAACGGTCCTGCAATTGGTATAAGAGCTTTCTAGGCTCTTGATTGTAAGATCTCACCATCTTAGATCTCTTAGTTTTTCACAAAATACTTAACAACTCAAATGGCAGCTCTTTCAAAGGCTGATATGGAAATTGGCACAATGACAAAGTCCCCACTGATCACTCCTAAAGACTTTGATACTTGGTGTCAAAGAATGGAAGGCTTCATCAAGTCTCAAGACTCCAGGATATGGAAATCTGTTTTCTCTGGACCTTACATTCCATGCCCCTCTTTAGCTGCTGCTGGAGGTGGCATGATCCCAAAGGAGGTGGCTGACTTTTCTGAAGAATATAGAAAGAAGATAGATATCGATCAGAAGGCCATGACTGCCCTCCAAACTGCTCTTCCCAACTCTATCTACACGGGCTTCAAGAAGTGCAAAACTGCCAAGCAGTTATGGGATGCACTAAAACTCATGTATGAGGGATCCTCTAAAGCCAAAGAGAACAAAAAGGACCTCCTGAAGCAGCAGTTTGAGAATTTCACCTACAAGACAGGTGAAACCATGACTCAGCAGTACTTCAGGTATGTTGAGATTGTGGATACTCTAATGGATGTTGGAGTAACTCTTGAGAACAGGGATATTATGAGGAAGTTCATGTCCTTTCTTCCCAGACAGTGGACTCACTACTGTGTTGTCATCAAAAGGACTGAGAATCTCAGGACTCTTACTCTTACAGAGTTGTATGGTATCCTCAGTGGCTACCAGATGAAGATGAACATGCAAAATCCATCTGGTAACTCCAACAATCAGCAAGGTTCAGCCCTTCATGTGGTTGAAAGGGATTGCAGAGAACCACAACATCATTTTATCTGCTATCCTGACAACTCACAAAAGGGTCCCTTCATCACCTGTCACACCCTCAATTTCCACAAACGGGGTTTTACCGTTAGGCGCGTGACATACCAGGATCTCAGCCGATAGTTACACCAAACGACACATTAATTACAAAACATAGCATTTATAAATGTCAGACAATGTCAAAATATAATCTGATAATAAGTTTAGGAAAACGTTGCGGAAGCGAAATCAGTTAAACGTTTATAAATTCAAATAGCGCAAAACACGCGCAACCCAAATAATTGTATTTGCAAAAAAACATCGTTTGACTGTTTCAACAATTCAGATATGCATGAAGATGAGATGCTCCTAACCGTGCGTACCTTAAGAACCTGAAAGAAACATGCTAAAGTGTCAACATAGGGTTGGTGAGTTCACAGGTTTTAGTAAACGGTAATGAAATCAGTAAACAGATCCAGTAAACAAAGTATATCAAGTAGATAGCTAGTCTACATAGCAAGTTACATAGTGTATGAAGTTCGCAACCGAAGCTGACAAGTAATGAATGCCTCGGCTGTGGTTACTAGACCACAGAAACAGAAATTAGGTCAATTAAACACCCGTTTGACATGCAGTCGTGCTAGCGCGACTAGCCCGGGTGGGGTTTGTCAAACCCAGTAGATCTACTCAGAATTGCCTCGCTAAAAATACATAAATTAACAGTTCGAAAGTGAGGACTTAAATTGGTACAACACTAGTAAACAGGTGATTATACAGTCTTACTGATCTAACGAATGAATAATTTTGAGAAAACATGTTTCCTTCCCCAAAATAGTAAAAACAGAGAAGGGCTGTAAACTCACCTCAAATAGCACAGCTAAATCAGTAATTGCAAGCGCAAATAGTTAGGTTTCCGAATAACCTGGATTTACATTAATAGTCAACTAATTTTAATATTTATGATTGAACAAATTATAAAAAATGTAATCGTACGGTTTCGCGTTCTCAACTCGGTTACGATGCGAGTTATCGATATCCCCCATTCACAAACAAGCACGACCATACACAACCCCATGCATGCACAAAACACAACTATTTTCACGCACACTTACTACATGACATACAATACATATATAATATATTTTTTCACACACTTTTAATGGATCACCCAAATGATACAACCCACTGTCAAATTATATGAATACACAATTAATTACCCATCTCACAATACCCATGCATGAACCATCATACCATACATAAGCACACATCCACTTAAAGGCTAATGCTCACCACACATTCTCACACATAAATAATTTATAAATAATCTTGAAAACCCACCAACCAAGATACTTAAACAACCAACCCACAATACATAAAATATAACATGTACGCATTCACATGCACCTTCCCTTTTTGTTCCATAAAATCACTCGGATGACCCATTATTATATATATAAACAAAACACACACACATATAATATATATGAAAAACACACATATATATATATAGCTATGTATACATATGCAACACATCCACGCTGTCATGGACAAACCTGTACATATCTACACACACACCACCACATGTATATGCACACATACACGCTCAAACACAGACCCACATAACCCGATTACCACATCCCTTTAACCCGCATATGTGAACGTACACCGAAACCGCAGCCGGTAATCATAATGTAACGAACATGAAAAGAATAGCAAAGAAATTCGTACCAAACGGGCTTCCTTGAAATCGGTTTTCGTGATTGCCGGGGTGGTTTCAATCGTCGAGTGGTCGCGATTAAAGAGAGGAAAGCCGACGAAGATGATCGGCCGAGAAGGCTGCCGAGAGTGATGACGGGTGCTGTGAGGTTGCCGTCGGTAATCAAGGGAGGATGGAGATGCCGGTTTTCGAGAGAGAGATGATAATTGAGATGTGGGTTTAAGGCTTTTGGGGTAAAATTAGTTATAATGAACCGATTAGGGGGGCGGGCGGAGAAGTCGGTTAGGGCCATGAATTTGATTTAGTCAACCAATAATTTATATAATGATTTAAATAGATTATTTGCTATTAGTTAAACATTAGGACTAGATAAAAGAATTATTATTATGAATAATTATTATTCACTTAGTTTGTTAACTATCATTAGTATAAATTTAGATTTAATAACAATTGTAGATTATTATTATTTTCATATGACGAGTAAGGTTTACTAATAATAGTTTGAAGGAAAGGAATAACTAAACGATAGAAAGTTAAGCTAACGATGTTAACCTGGAACACAGGGTGTCACATCATCCCCTTGTTGAAGAAATTTTTGTCCCGAAAATTAAAACACTAGGTTTATCGAAGAACACCAAACACCACGATCCGGAACATGCTTAAGATATGATTTCTTGGAGATTCTGAAACAACCCAGATGAAGGAATTATGAACATTTCGCGAGAGTTACGACATCATTCCCTCGTTGAAGGGAATTTCGTCTTTGAACAGTCGCGGATACTTCCTTTTCATTTGATCTTCACGTTCCCAGGTAAACTCTGGTCCACGTTTTGAATTCCATCTAACGCGCACAATAGGAATCTTGCTTCGCTTTAATGTCTTGACCTCTCGATCCATGATTTCAATTGGTTCCTCAACAAAACGTAGCTATTCATCGATCTCAAGTTCTTCCAATGGAATGATAAGGGATTCATCGGCTAGACACTTTTTCAGATTTGAGACATGAAACACGTTATGAATACCATCGAGTTTCTCGGGTAAGTCTAGCTGATAAGCTACCGGTCCGATTCTTTTGACAATTTCAAACGGTCCAACGTATCTAGGGTTTAGTTTACCACGCTTCCCAAAGCGTATTACACCTTTCCAAGGTGAAACTTTCAACAAAACCTTGTCACCAACTTGAAATTCTAATGGCTTTCTCCTTTGATCGGCTTAGCTCTTCTGACGATCCCGAGCTGCAGCCATACGGTTACGAATCTGGACAATCTTCTCAGTGGTTTCATGAACGAGCTCAGGACCGGTTAGCTGGCTATCACCGACCTCTATCCAACAAAGCGTTGATCTGCACTTTCTACCATAAAGTGCTTCAAATGGTGCAGCCTTAATACTCTTATGATAACTGTTGTTGTAGGAGAACTCAACCAAAGGTAGATGAGTTTCCCAACTATTCCCAAAGTCTATAACGCACGCCCTAAGCATGTCTTCCAAGGTTTGAATCGTGCGTTCTGTCTGACCATCTGTTTGTGGATGATAAGCCGTGCTCATATCCAAGCGATTGCCTAGTGATTTCTGTAGTGAATGCTAGAAGTGCGAAGTGAATCGCGTGTCACGATCGAAGATGATCAAGAGTGGCACGCCATGCCGTGACACAATTTCTCTCAAGTAAATCTGTGCCAATTTGTCCATTTTGTAGTTCTCACGAATGGCTAAGAAATGTGCTGATTTAGTTAAACGATCCACTATCACCCAGATAGTATCATTTCCAGCTTGTGAACGAGGTAGCTTAGTAACGAAATCCATAGATATGTTCTCCCACTTCCACATTGGAATCTCCGGTTGTTGAAGCAAACCCGACGGTTTCTGATATTCCACCTTGACTTTAGAACAGGTCAAACACTTTGACACATATGTGGCAATTTCAGCTTTCATGTTAGGCCACCGGTAGATGATCTTTAAGTCTTGGTACATATTGTCAGATCCAGGGTGTACCGAATAGCGTGACTTGTGAGGTTCATCCATTACTAGTTCCCTGAGATTCCCGAACAATGGAATCCATACCCGATCTTCGTAGTAACGAAGACCATCTGATTTCTCCTGAAATAATTTCTCAGCTCCTCTAAGTGATTCTAACTTAATGTTCTACTCTTGTAATGCCTCAACCTGGGCATTCTTGATCTGTAACGATAGATCTGAATGAATGTTCAACTGTAACGCACGGACACGACGAGGTTTTATGGTTTCCTTACGACTGAGGGCATCGGCTACCACATTAGCCTTGCCCGGATGGTACTTGATGGCACTCAGCAGTTCCAACCATCGACCTTGTCTCATGTTCAACTCTTTCTGTTCATATATGTGCTGAAGGCTTTTATGATCGGTGTAGATCGTACACTTTGTTCCATAAAGATAGTGTCTCCAGATCTTAAGTGCGAATACCACAGCTCCCAACTCTAAATCATGAGTTGTATAGTTCTTCTCATGCACCATAAGCTGTCTCGATGCATAAGCTATCACCTTCTCACGTTGCATCAACACGCAACCCAAACCTTGTATTGATGCGTCACAATACACCACGAAGTCATCTGTTCCCTCTGGCAATGCTAGGATCGGTGCACTGCAAAACTTGTCTTTAAGCGCTTGGAAAGCCGCTTCTTCATTACTGCCCCACTTGTAAACAATCCCTTTATGGGTTAGGGCAGTCAGAGGCTGTGCCAGTTTCGAGAATCCTTCTATGAAACGCCGGTAATAACCCGCTAATCCAAGAAATTGGCGCACCTCAGTGGGTGTTGTAGGCGCAGGCCAATTCTTGATTGCCTCAATCTTAGACGGGTCAACGTGAATACCATTCTCGTTAACTACATGCCCTAGGAATTGCACTTCTCTCATCCAGAAGTCATATTTGGAAAACTTGGCATATAGTTGTTCTGTCTTAAGAAGCTCTAAGATGAGTCTTAAATGTCTCTCATGTTCCTCCCTATTCTTGGAGTAAATCAGTATGTCATCAATGAAGACGATAACAAACTTGTCTAAATAGGGTTTACAGACACGGTTCATGAGGTCCATAAAGACTGCAGAAGCATTGGTCAATCCAAATGGCATGACTGCAAACTCAAAATGGCCATATCGAGTTCTGAAAGCAGTTTTGGATATGTCTTCTTCTCGAACTCTTAGTTGATGATAACCCGATCTTAAGTCAATCTTCGAGTAGTAACTTGATCCCTGGAGCTGGTCAAATAGATCATCAATGCGTGGGAGAGGGTAACGGTTCTTGACAGTGACCTTGTTCAATTCGTGATAGTCAATGCACATACGGAAGGTTCCGTCTTTCTTCTTCACAAACAACACAGGTGCTCCCCAGGGGGATGAACTGGGCCGTATGAAACCCTTGTCTAACAGTTCCTGCAACTACTTAGACAATTCTTGTAGTTCATTTGGTGCTAAACGATACGGTGCACGAGCAATTGGGGCAGCTCCTGGTGTTAGCTCTATTTGAAACTCGACTTGTCTGTGTGGAGGAAGGCCAGGCAAATCTTCTGGGAACACCCCTGGGAAATCTTTGACAATAGGGATGTCTTCAATTCGCCTTTCTTCTGTTTTCTTTTCAGTAACTAAAGCCAATATAGCAGGATGTCCCTTACGCAAGCATTTCTGAGCCTTCATGAATGAAATGATGCCAACCACAGCACCACTTTTGTCGCCCTCCACTGTAAGCATTTCTCCACTAGGGAGAGGAAGTGTGATAAGTTTCTCTCGACATAAGATTTTGGCTTGGTGTTTGGACAACCAATCCATGCCAATCACGACATCGAAGCTACCGAGAGTAATAGATAGGAGGTTAATGTCAAATTCATGTCCAGATAAACCTACCTTACAACCGCATAACATATGAGATACCTTTATGATCTTACCATCGGCTATTTCTATAGTATAGTTTGAGTCTAAGGCAGTGGGCGTTACCTCTAGAAACTTACTAACCTTATATGAAATAAAGCTTCTATCAGCACCCGAATCAAACAGTACAGAGGCAAAACAACCATTGATAGAAAATTTACCGGTTATAGTAGAAGGGTCATTTCGAGCCTCACCTGTGCCAATGACAAAGGCCCTGCCCTTGGCTCCACTACTTCCACCGCTGCCGTTGTCCTTCTTGTGGTCAGCACCATTACCACCTTCATGACTACCTTTCTTTAGTTTCGGGCAATTTCTCTTAAAGTGCCCAGTTTGTCCATAGTCGTAGCACCCTTTTTGCTGTTCTTGCGACTGGGGTGGTCTATTGGATATGTTCACCCTACAGTTCTTGGCAGCATGGCCAAACTTGCCACACCGCTCACAGGTATTTTTGTTACACGACCCATTATGATGGTAGTTGCACTTGTTGCACTTCAAAAGATTGCCATTGTAACCTCCTTGGTTTTATGAGGAGGGAGTCTGGTTGGAGCTACTCGAGTTATCAAACTTTCTAGACTGTTGTTGCTGCTGAGATGGGGTTGAAGATGATTGTTTGTTGTTGTTGGAGCTAGACTCCCACTTCCTTTTGTTGCTGCCATCGGTGGATGTAGATGTAGTTCCACGGGGGGGTAACTTGCCCTGAGTGACAGCCTGGTCGGATAACTTGTAGGCCAGCCTGATGGTTTCCTGTATAGTGGCCAATCGGGCAGCAGTGACCATGCTTTGGATCTCTGGGACTAGGCCATTGATGTACCTTTCAATCCTCATATGAGAAGGTTTGATCATGTTTGGGCAGAGGGTGGCAAGCTCATGAGAGCGTGTAGTATAGGCCTCTATCTCAGAACCTGTCATCTTCAGGTTCCAGAACTCCATTTCTAGTTTTTGCACTTCATCCCGGGAGCAGTATTATTCTTTCATGAGATTTTTGAAATCATCCCATGTAGTTTGGTTGGCAATCTCCACACCCAGCATCTGGACCTGAGTGTTCCACCAGCTTAAGGCAGCTCCATCAAGCGTACCGATGGCATACTTCACCCGGTTTGCCACTGGACAGTTGCACATTTCGAAGACTGATTTGAGCTTTTCGAACCAGCGAAGGAGTCCAACTGCTCCTTCAGTCCCGGCGAATGGGTGGGGTTTGCAGTCCATAAAGGACTTGTAAGTGCAAACCACTTGACCTATAACAGATTTTGATCAGTACTTAGAGATTTTCAAGAATTTGCTATCATTGGCAGGATTAACAGTGTAACTTTTTCGTGACATAATGAACTGCTGTTACTTACCAATTGGATTTGGTTGAGGATGGTGACTGGCCAGGGCATCAGCCACGTGCTGATTGATGAGGGCAGCAAGTTCTGCCGTGGTCATGTTAATACTGCCACGTCCACGTCCTCTTCCAGACATTCTTAACAATCACAACATACAAAAACAAGTGAATATCTAACATATCAACTTCATTTAAGTATAAGCAATTAAAAGAATTTAGCACAACCACAACTTAATATTCAAACAATAATCTCTGATAAAACAAATTGTAAGTACGTCTACAATTAATTTAACCAAACATCAAAATCTAAAAATGTCAGTCGGATGGGAACAACCCTTCCCATCTAGGTGCAGAATACGTAAAAGTCAGACAATCTTAAGAAACGAAGTGAACATAGAAATCAATGAGACGCAACAGATCCAGCGCTATTCTTGGGTTCGTCTTCAAGCTGTTCCTCAGGATCTTCTTCTTCAGGCTCCGGCACTACATTCAGTGCGATGACTTGACCCTCTAGATTTTCAAGTCTCTGTTCACCAACATTGACACGCTAGACTATACCGGTGACACGGTCCACATGATTGTTATGGTGATCCACCAACGAGTCGAGCCGTCTCTCTAATTGCTTGATTTTCTCAGTTGAATCCCGCACTACTTTCTTCAGCTCTCTGTTATCGTCCCACAATTCGGCAACGCGTTTACGCTCAAGATGTAGAGCGGCTGCCATAGCTGCCATGGCCTGATCGAGAGGACAAGTAAGGGGAGGTAAGGTAGGGGCATTAGGGTCCATGGTCGGAGTGGATCTAGTACGAGGCCATCTTTCAGGAGGTAAAGGAACATTCTGCTCCTGAATCAATCTAGTCATGTAGTGAGGATAGTATTCCAAACGATGAACAGGTGGGTACTGAGGCAAGGCAAAAGGCTGGTCATAATCAAACTCCTCATTATTATTAGGACGCATGGGCCACTCATACGGACCCGTAGGAGGAGGTATAGCATCATAGTAAATGAGCAACGTCAAGTAACCCAGCAAGCAAAACAAACAGACAAGGCTAACTAATGAAGTTAAACGTGTCTATGTGCGTAACTAAGGCATTAGGCTATAGTCTAAATGCAATGCAAATGAAATACAAAATTAATTTTAGTTCGCTATAACCATTGGCTCTAATACCAATCTGTCACACCCTCAATTTCCACAAACAGGGTTTTACTATTAGGCGCGTGACATACCAGGATCTAAGCCGATAGTTACACCAAACGACACATTAATTACAAAACATAGCATTTATAAATGTCAAACAATGTCAAAATATAATCTGATCATAAGTTTAAGAAAACGTTGCGGAAGCGAAATCAGTTAAACGTTTATAAATTCAAATAGCGCAAAACACGCGCAACCCAAATAATTGTATTTGCAAAGAAACACCGTTTGACTGTTTCAACAATTCAGATATGCATGAAGATGAGATGCTCCTAACCGTGCGTACCTTAAGAACCTGAAAGAAACATGCTAAAGTGTCAACACAGGGTTGGTGAGTTCACAGGTTTTAGTAAACGGTAATGAAACCAGTAAACAGATCCAGTAAACAAAGTATATCAAGTAGATAGCTGTGCTATTTGAGGTGAGTTTACAGCCCTTCTCTGTTTTTACTTGATATACTTTGTTTACGGCAATGAAATCAGAAAACAGAAGCGCTAGCACGACTGCATGTCAAACGGGTGTTTAATTGACCTAATTTCTGTTTCTGTGGTCTAGTAACCACAGCCGAGGCATTCATTACTTGTCAGCTTCGGTTGCGAACTTCATACACTATGTAACTTGCTATTTATACTATCTATCTACTTGATATACTTTGGTTACTGGATCTGTTTACTGATTTCATTACCGTTTACTAAAACCTGTGAACTCACCAACCCTGTGTTGACACTTTAGCATGTTTCTTTCAGGTTCTTAAGGTACGCACGGTTAGGAGCATCTCATCTTCATGCATATCTGAATTGTTGAAACAGTCAAACGGTGTTTTTTTGCAAATACAATTATTTGGGTTGCGCATGTTTTGCGCTATTTGAATTTATAAACGTTTAACTGATTTCGCTTCCAAAACGTTTTCTTAAACTTATTATCAGATTATATTTTGACATTGTCTGACATTTATAAATGCTATGTTTTGTAATTAATGTGTCGTTTGGTGTAACTATCGGCTGAGATCCTGGTATGTCACTCGCCTAACGGTAAAACCCCATTTGTGGAAATTGAGGGTGTGACATCACCTTCCCTGAGACACCAAGGGAGAGCTACATCCAAGGAAGTCCATTCCAAGAGACAAGCTCTTCTCATGCTTTTGTGTCTACTGATGAAAGTTCAGGCAGCTTTCTCTTCACCCTTGAAGACCTGGACTGTATCCATCCAGATGATCTGGAGTACATGGAGATAGTCCAGCAGATGGCTCTTCTCACTCACAGAGCCAAGAAGTTCTATAAGCGGACAGGGAGGAAGTTTCCTAGCAATACAGCCAGTGAAAAGTTTGGACTGGACAAAAGTAAGGTGAAGTGTTTCAACTGCAACCAAATGAGACACTTTGCTAGGGAATGCAAGGCACCTAGGACAAATGGTGGCCAAGCACAAGCCAGACCAAACTACACTAAAGGAGTGAACCAAAATAAGAAGCCAAAGCAGCAAGCTGCAGTTGCTGTTGAAGAAGGAGGCTTTGACTGGAGCTTTCAAGTTGAAGATGCATCTCCAAATCAAGCACTGATGGCTGATCATGATGAAGCCAAGGTATTGGAACATCTTTGCACTCCTGAATGTATTGCTAAAGTAAATAGATACAGGTCCTATAACTTAGAAATGAGGTCTGATCTTGAGTACTTAAATATCTTAAAATCTGATTTCAAAAGAGCTGAAAATAGATATAAACTAAAAATTGAAGATTTAGAGAAAACCATTTCAACTCTTAAACATGAACACACCAACTACAAGACTCAGATTAAAGATCTCATAACTAAGTTAACTGAATGCTAGGCTAAGCTTGTGATCAGCAAAGCCAGGGCATAAAAATGTGTTTTTGAAGAAGAGACCTTCAAGAACATGATATCCTCATCTCTGCATTCCAAAGTGTGTTATCAGAATAAGCAGGGACTAGGATCTACTGAGATAGCTCCTCCACACTCCTTACTATCTGTAAGATCTCCAAGGTGTGGAACTTGTGAAGATGAGCTTCCCTTTATAGACCCTATGAGTGAAAAGGATGAAGAGGAGATAGTGAAGGATGGATCTGGGAAGAGTGAAGAAGATCATCCTAAGAAGGGTCACTATTCTCCTGAGGAGAGAAATTCTGTTGGGTTATCAAAGTCCAAGAGGAAGAACTAGATCAAAAAAGCAAAGAGAAAGTCCAAGAAAGCTCAGGAGATCAAGGCCACCTTTGATTCTAAGCAGAAACAAGTATTCATTTCTGCAGGATTTGAGGTGGTAAAAGCTGAAAACTCAACTATGAATCCTAGTACCAGGGGTTCTAGTTCTTGTCAACCTCAACCCAACAACAACAAGAAGAAGGCTGATCTGTTGTGTACCACTACTGCACAACCTGAACCATCCACATCCAGCAGCAAGTCTCTCCCTAAAAGGCTTGCTACTTCATCTGTGAAGAAGAAGAAGGAAGTGGAAAGTGATCAAGACCAGTCTTGCTCTCAAAAAAAGGCTTCCAGAAGAATGCAGTTTGACTGTGTCATGTGTGGTAGTACTTCTCACGTAGCTAAGGATTGCATCTACAATCCTAAAAGCACTGTCCACATGATCAAGAAGAAATCTTCTGAAAAGATTAAGAAGAAGCCAACTTCTGAAGGAAAAGCTTTTCCTCTCGAAAGTTCCAAGGTGAAGAAGAAGACAAGTGAAAACTTGCCTTCGGAAGAAAAATTGGTCTCGGAAGAAAGGAATGCTTCCGAAGTACTGAAGTCTGCTGCAGTGAAAGCAAGATCTTCCGAAGGTCCAGTCTCCAAAACTTCCGAAGTTGACATAACTTCCGAAGTGTTGAAGGTCAAGTCTAAGCTTCCAAAGTTGGTGTGGAAGACAAAGAAAGACCATGTGACTAAAAGTTTTTCATCAACAACAGCTGCTGATCCTCAAAGCTTGAACATAGGACCAATTACTGTTGCATTGTCTTCTGTTGATATTGCTGAGCCCAAGACCAGCAAGGCTTGGGTTTCCAAGTGTAACTAATCATCTCTTTTTGTGCAGGAACAGCTAAAGACCAACAGGAATGTGTGGATCATTGACAGTGGCTGTTCCAGACACATGACAGGCAATGGCTCTCTACTCTAAAATTTTAAAAAGATTGATTGAGGGCCTGTTGCTTTTGGAGGAGATGCAGGAGGTTACATCACAGGAAGGGGCATGGTCATAAATGGTAAGCTCTCCGTTGAGAAGGTAAACTTTGTCAAGGAGCTTGGATACAATCTACTGAGTGTATCCCAATTTTGTGATCAAAAGCATAACATGCTCTTTACTGAGCATGAGTGCATTGTTCTCAAGCCCGGGGTGGTCATTCCTCAAGAGCACATTCTGCTCAGAGCCCCCAGGAAGGGGAACATGTACAAGATGGATTTGCATGAAACTTCTCTCTCTGGAGAAGTGTCTTGCTTTCTGTCTAAAGCAAATAATGATGAGTCTTTCCTCTTGCATAAAAGAATGTGCCATGTAAACTTTAAAAACATGAACAAATAAAGTAAGAATGATTTGGTAACTGGAATGCCAAAGAAAGAGTTTGCAAGGTTGACCATTGTGTTGCATGCCTGAAAGGGAAGCAGCATAAAGTGTCTCACAAGCCAAAGGAAAGAAACTCCATCACTACTCCCCTACACTTGTTACATATGGATCTTTTTGGCCCCACCAGTGTAATGAGTTTAGGAAGGACCTCATACTATTTGGTGATCACAGATGATTTCACTAGATTCACTTGGGTCTTTTTCCTTAGAACTAAGGATGAGACTCTTGAGATATTGAAGAATTTTATTCTGAAGATTGAGAATCAATCTGATCACAAGGTCAAGATCATAAGATGTGATCAAGGAACTGAATTTAAGAACCAAATCCTTGATACATTTTGTGATGAAAAGGGTATTTCAAGACAATATAGTGCTGTCAGGACTCCTCAGCAGAATGGTGTTGCTGAGAGGAGAAACAGGATACTAATTGAAGCTGCAAGAACTATGTTGTCTGACTTTAAACTGCCTATCACCTTCTAGGCAGAAGCAGTAAACATTGCTTGCTATGTGCAGAACAGAGTTTTAGTAGTCAAGACTCATGGTAAGACTCCTTATGAACTATGGCACAAAAGGAGACCTTTCATTGGTTTCCTCAGATCATTTGGATGTCCTTGCACCATCTTGAATACAAGAGATCAGATAGCCAAATTTGATGATAAATCAGATGATGGATACTTCATTGGATACTCTTCTCAAGCTAAGGCTTATAGAATGTACAATCTCAGAACCAAAACTATTGATGAGTCAGCTAACGTAACTTTCAATGAACACACTCCTTGTGTGAGAGGTGCTGGTCCTGATTGGCTGTTTGATCTTGATTTAGTTACTAACTGTTTTAACAAGTCTTGTGAGAATGTTTCAAGATCTACAGGTAACGGATCTACAGGTAACTAATCAACAGAAGATCCTGATCTAAGATTTGAGCTGAGAAGACCTTCAAGTCAATCTATTTCAGCTCCAGTGGTAACTAATTCTGCAGATGGAGCTCCTATCAGCACAACAATGATAAATCCTGCTGATACTTTGAAGTGCCTTCAAATTCCAGCTTAGAGGCACAGAACCAAAGGGAAGGAGTTCCAAATGTAGAAGAAAGTGGAAATGGTGACAGTGATCAAGAATTTCTTGATGCTGACTCCATGGAAGACAACATCATTGATGTCACACACTCATTGGATCAAGCTTCTCTTAAAAAGTGTGTTAATGTGGTGGGTGAATCTGCTTTGCCTGATCAAAATTTCTCAAATTTAGATCTCTCCAACCAACTTGCTGTGATCCCTCAACTAAGGATCCACAAGTCTCACCCTACCACAAACATCATTGGTGAAGTTGACAAAGGGGTAAGAACAAGAGGACAAACCCATGACAAAAATGTTTGTCTCTACTCTTGTTTTCTATCCCAAGTAGAGCCAAAGAAAGTTGAGGAGGCTCTAAAAGATGGAAGTTGGGTTGAAGCAATGCAGGAGGAACTGCTTCAATTCAAAAGACAGAAGGTTTGGAACCTATGTCCTCTTCCTCCTAGGAAGACTACTATAGGAACCAAATGGGTGTTTAGGAACAAGAAGGATGATAGAAGACTTGTCATCAAGAACAAGGCAAGACTAGTTGTTCAAGGGTATACTCAGAAAGAAGGAATTGATTACACTGATGTCTTTGCTCTAGTGGCAAGACTTGAAGCTGTTAGGATATTTCTAGCCTTTGCTGCATCTAAGAATTTCAAGGTCTACCAACTTGATGTCAAGTATGCTTTCTTATATGGGGTGATTGATGAAGAGGTGTATGTCAAACAACCACCTGGTTTTGCAGATCCTGATCATCCTGATTATGTCTGCAAGCTTGATAAAGCTCTATATGGGTTGCACCAAGCTACAAGTAAGTGGTATGAGACTCTATCTCAGTACCTATGTCAGCATGGTTACAGAAGGGGTACCACAGATGAAACTCTCTTCATCAAAGGAACAGGAAATGACGTGATGCTGGTTCAAGTGTATGTAGATGACATTATCTTTGGGTCAACTAATCCAAGGCTCTGCAAAGACTTTGAGAAGCTGATGAAGAATAGATTTGAAATGAGTGCCATGGGGGAACTCAATTTCTTTCTAGGAATTCAAGTGAAGCAGGTTGACAATGGCATATTCATAAGTCAGTCAAAGTATGTTCAGGACATACTTACAAGATTCAGCATGACTGAGTGTAAGGTTGCAAAGACTCCCATAGCAAGAAATCATTCCCTTGGACCTGACCTTAACGGGGAGTGTGTGGATGAGCATCTCTATAGAGCTATAATTGGGTCTCTCATGTACCTTACTGCCAGCAGGCCTGATATCATGTTTGCCACATGTATCTGTGCTAGATATCAAGCCAATCCTAGGATATCACACCTGGTTGCTGTCAAGAGAATTTTAAGATACCTCAAAGGTGCTCCATCTCTTGGCCTTTGGTATCCAAAGAATTCTGACTTCAATCTGATGCATATACAGATAGTGACTATGGTGGCTGCAATATGACTGCAAAGTCTACATCACGGGGATGTCAATTTCTTGGTGGAAGGATAGTCTCATGACAATGCAAGAAACAATCCTGTGTATCTGCATCAACTGCTGAAGCTGAATACATTGCTGCTGCAAGCTGCTGTGCTCAATTGCTTTGGATTCAGAATCAGATGCTAGACTATGGATTCAACTTCAAAGAGACTCCCATCCACATAGACAACAATAGTGCTATCTCTATTACATAGAATCCTGTGCAGCACTCAAGGACCAAGCATATCAACATCAGGTATCATTTAATTAGAGATAATTTTGAAAAAGAGTTAATCAAACTAGTCAAAGTTCACAAAAATGAACAATATGCTGATCTGTTCACCAAAGCCTTTGATGAACAGAGATTTAAGTATCTTATAACAGCTATTGGGATGATAAACTTTGAGTAGCTTTTTCTTAAACTTAAATTCAATATTATTTCTAAAATCTGTGTGTACTCAGTTGTCTATTTTATCACCTTTATAAGCCCCTAATTAACTTGGAGGAAGATTGTTTTAGAAAATATTTCTTAGATTTTTTAGAATTTTGAACTTTTTTTCTTCGGAAGAAACTAAGTTACCTTCGGAAGAAAATTATGTCTTTAATATCAACTAACTACTTATGACAATTTACCTTCGGAAGAAATTTTCTGAATATCTTCCGAAGCCAAATTTTCCTTAAGTATTGTAAATGATATTAAAGAACAATTTCCTTCCGAAAGTACTTATCTCTGAAAAAAAGAAGAATTCTCTAAGTATTTTTCTTCCGAAGCAAAATTTTCAAAACTCTTAGAAATATCTTCCGAACCCAAATTGGTCTCGGAAGCTTTTATCAAAACTTCCGAAGCCAAATTACTTTCGGAAGATTTCGACTTCCAATAAAACTACTTTTGGGCACTTTTTCAGAGGTGGGACCGACATCCGGATTTCAAAGTTTATCCTTTCGCATTAACTTTGTCTCAAATCCTTTTCATATATATACCCAATGGTTTCCCCCTCTTTCACTTTTCTCTCATCATCTGCAACACTTTTCTAACCTAAATTCATCCAGAAACCGACCCTGTTCTTACCTTTCTTCTTGACGAAGCTTTCTAAAATGGCCAATCTTAACCGCAGAAACCAACCCGATTTCTCCATGCAACTTCATAGGCAACACAATCAGGTTGCTCTTCTGGACTCTGAGAAAGATCCCGCTTTCTCAGAGATTTGCCGTTTTCTTTCTTTGTCCAACTACTTCACCTCCCTCACCATTGATCCTCCTCTCTATGAGGATCAGTTGTTAGACTTCTGGCGGACCTGCGAAGAGGTCACCATGGATGGGGAGAGGGCACTATCTGCCACAGTGCAGGGGAGGACAATCTTTATCACTCCGGCCATCATCAACAACCATCTTCAGCTGGATGATGCAGAAGGTGATTTGTCATTTCCCAAATCTGCTGTAAATCAGTCTTTTGCGCAGATGGGATATGAAGGAGACTTCTCAGTCAGAACCTTCAGAAAAGGGAAGGTCTCTTCCCAGTGAAAGTACCTCCTCCATGTCATCATACACAGCTTGTCCAACAAGCATGGAGGATGGGACCAGATTCCTGAAGATCTGTCCTTCATAGTCCATAGACTGGTTTAGGGGGTCAAGTTCAGGTATTCTCACTTTGTTTACCTTAATCTACTGTCTAACTTGGACTCCTTAGAGTATTACATGTTCCCTAGATATGTCCAGCACATTCTCAATTGTGAACTGGGCTCACAGTTGAGGGGAATAGGTAAAACTCTTAAATTGGGACAGATGAAGCTCAGCATCTTTAAAATAATGAGAAAACCAACTGTGAGATTCTCTAGGGTAGAAACAGCCCTTGTCCCAAAAATGTTAGAGCTCATTGCTCAAGGTGACAACCTAGCAGCACCAGCTAGTGTTAAACCCACACCTGTTGTTTCTCATCCACCCCAACAACCTACAATAACCATCACCTACCAAAGAAAACACAAACGAACCCCTGCTCAAGCTATTCAGTCTGAGCAGGCCCCCATATTACCACCCATGCAAGGAGAAGTGGACACTGGAGCTCCCACTTCTCTTGAGGAGCAAACCACTCCCATCTCTCATATTATCCGTGCTGAGGTTTCTCATGCTCAGCCTGATGAGCTCATAACCCAAGAAACCTCAAGCCTTCACTCAGAGTCTCAAAACTCTAGTGATCAACCTTCAGGGGACAGTTACCATCCCCAGCCTCTAGATCTTAACCAACCAATCCCAAACATTGAATTCTATGATGATGAGGATATGGGATTCAGTGAGTACCATGAGTCTCTCTTCTTCACCCCTACTCAAGGAGAGATGAGTGCTCCTGCCATCCCCATATCTAGCCCACATAATCCACCCCAAACTGAGGTGGATCTCCCTGAACATATGGAAGAGGCTCTCACTACTGCTAGTGATTACATCATTAAGACCTCAACCATGACAACTCAGCCCATTGACACTTCACCTGAAGTTGTCAGTGAGCAGAGGAAATCCAGCAGCCAAGAATTCTATGCTGGTGATGAAGGAGAAGACATCAGTCCAACTCTCTCACCCCCCCCCTATGATTCTTTATCTGAAGATGAGGGGAGTCTGAAACTAAAGGTGCAACAACTAGAAAACATATGCACCTCTTTGGTCTCAAAGGTTAGTCACTTGGAATCTCATGTGACTGCCTTACAGAAGAAGGTCAATGACCAGCAACTTGAGATCACCGATCTCAAGAGCAAGCTAGCTAAGAGACCATTACGACAAGCTCAACCAGGTCCACAAGAACATGTGGAAGTAGTGGACTTGACCTCCAGCTCATCTATGCAAGTGGGTGATGTTACCCAAAAGGGGGAGAAGGTCCCTACAACCACAGAACCTGGGAGTTCTGTCATGAGTATGGACAATGAGGATTCACCACCCTCACTTGCAGTTGTCCAGGCTCAACAACTTCCTCAGGCTCACACTGATGTGGAGGCCTTACTTCAACAATTATTTGAGGAAGGAATTCCAATGTCCATGCCTGCCCCATCCCATCTAGCTAAAAATCCAATAATGGGATGGTGGTATGACTCTTCAAGAATGGCATTGGCGCTATCAAAGGCTCAGGGGCAGCAGGAACTCTTCAACTTTCAGACCCTGAGTTTCCATGATGGTATGAACTTGGTTGGTCTGCCTTTCTTCAATTCAAGACAAAACAGACAGGCCGGCAGACTAGCTGAGGTGATCCAAGAATGAGTTATGAGGGAATTCAGACAAAGAGCAATTTTATATAGACAGAGGCTAGTAGGGAAAACTGTTGGTCAACTGGATATTGAGGCAGACCTTAAGATTAGCTTCGAAGGGGAAACCTCAGTTGAAGGCCCAGTAGAAGAACCTATGGACCTTGAGACAGGCTCACCCTCTACACCCAGTACCCTCAATGACACACCTGCTGGTGAAGGTGTCTCACAACCTCTCTCTGGCCAGAGCTCAAGCTCATCACAACCATCTGCAGGCCAAAGCTCTCTCCACCCTGAGTCATACAGGCTCACAATTGACAAAGGAAAAAGGAAGATGACTCCTAAGGAGATAGAGGAGGAGAAGAGAGAGAGGAAGAGGAAGGCCAGGGGAGAAAGATCAGGAGAAGTCCCAAGCTTCATGCAAGCTGCAATCAGAGCTGCCCATAGGCCTGATACTCAGAATGATGAGTTAAGGGCAGCCAGATTGAATTATCTGGGACTTAGAAACTACAACATTGATGAAATCATTTCTCTCCCCTTGGCAGAACTTGATAAACTAGCAGACAGGGAGCTGTACAAAGAAAGGAAGGAGGCTGAGGCAGCAGAACTGCTCCTCAAAATCAAAGAAGAGAGAAAAAGAAAAAGACAACAAAGAGCTCCTATCCTCTCTCTAGTTCATGAAAGTCCTGAGAAAGATTCTGTGGCTGTTGAAGAGGAAGAAACTCAGATAAGCAGGGAACAAGAAAGACAAAAGATGATTGCTTATCTGAGTGCCACAGGACTCTATCAGGCAGCAGCTCTCAATCCTTTCTCATTTGAATACATTGAGTTTGAGTACCTAAAACAACTTGATGAAGAGGCTCAAACTCAAAGAAAAGCAGTTAAAAGGAAAATGAGAGAGGAAGCTGCTAAAGCAAGAGCCACCATCAGAGCCCAAGAAAAGAAGTCTGCTGACAGATTGAAGATGGTGAGCTTCTTGAAGCTGTATGAGTTCTCTGGAAGGAGACTTGGTCTTATGTCTCTATCCATAATAGATGACCACATCAGGAGGATCAAGCAGAAGATCAAAGAAGGTCAGCTTGTGGACTTGTATTCTCCACCAAGTCCAGCTGCACCTGAAGTTGAGGTTAAGGTTGAAGAAACAACACAGCCTGAACCTGAAGCTACAACTGAGCCAAATTCATCTTCTGACCCCCAGCAGGGTTCTAAGTCCCCTCCTACTGATCAAATGGGGAGCAAGGACCCAACTGAGGAAAGCACAAAAAGTCAATCTAGTGCTGCAGGCCAAGCTCCTCAGTTAAAGTATAGAGTGAGGAAGAGGATGGCCATCAGAAGGGACAGAAGGAAGAAGAAAAAGTCCAAGGCATCCACCTCACCACCTTAGGATAAGTCAAAACATCCTAAGGATATGCAACAAGAGGCTGACCAATCAACTCCAATTCAGGTTGAGCCTCTTGCATCAGGAAGACCCATTATGTCCTAGACTTTTGCTACAAATCCAGACAGATGGTATGTAGTCAGAGATCAAGGTGGTCAAGATGTCTATCTCTGGCAGGACATGCTTGATCTACCTTTGCATGATCTCTTTGACATGAGAAGGTTCTATAAGAGTCTGAAGGATCCAGATCAACTAATGAAGAAGGGAATGCTTCTGATCCTAATGAGGACTATCAACTGCTGAAGAACTTCTCTGTTTTGGTAGCATCAACCTAGGGGGAGTTTGTAAGGATTATAGAAGAGGCTGATGCACTCAAAACAGTCAGGGTATCTCCTGCATGCATGCACCTTGTGCATGGTAGAAGTTACTTCGAAAGTTTTACACACTACAAGAAAATTACACAAGTGTAAAATCTTCCGAAGCCAAAAGACCATTTCTTCCGAAGCCAAAGATGAAGTCTTTCGAAGCTTAGAAGACAAAGTCTTCCGAAGCCTCAAAGATAGAAGACTGATTTCTTTCGAAGACAGAGAAGACATGCTCTTTGTGATCAACAACTTTTCAGAAAAGCTGACCAACTTTCTGCTGCCACTCTGCAGGCTTACCAACTTTACACAAGTTGGTGAAAAGGTCCATGCTTTAGGAAGCTGTAGATTAAGGTCTTGAGTCTGTAACTTTCTACTTTATGTACTTTTATCCTTTTTGTATTACAATAGGATGTGAGCTATGGCATGTCATAGTCACATATCAAAAGGCAATCTGCCTTTTGACTTTTCATTGATCTTGTTGTCTAGATTAGTGATTCCAGCTGGCTTTCAAAGTATGGCCGGTTGTAGGAGGTAGTATAAAGTATCTCAGGTTCTTGTATTTTATTTCTATGCTTCATAACACTTGTAATAGAACTTTAGAGCAATATACATCTTTCTTGAAAACCAATTATCTTGTTCTTAAGCTTTCTGTCTCTTGTTTACTTGTGTTATTCTAGTATCATCTTAACCTGCCAGTTTCCTATTTGATCTGTTTAGTGTTTTAAGTCTCTCCTCATTGTAAAAACTGAGTTGCTCACCCATCAAACGGTCCTGTAATTTTACATCATTTGTTATATGTATTTATCATTGTATTCTACGTTTTATATCATTTTGTGTTATTATTGTTATTGTTTCTATATACTATATAAGCTTGTTATTTATCATTGTATTTTATAATCATAAGTGCATAATAATATGCTTTCACTAATGTATTTATCAAAACTCTTAGTGTTGACAATAACACATTGTATTATTTTTATAATTATTTTTATACATTATATAAGTTTGTTATTATCTATAATTTGTTTTACAAATAGAAGTATACAATGATTTTATTTCACCAATCTATTTTTCAAAAAATATAGTATTTAAGATTACATAAAGACGATCAAAAAATACAATAACACATTATATTATTTTATCATTGTTTTTAATGTATTAGATTAATTAGTTGTTAATTTATTATTATGTTTTATATATTAGAGATACATAATAATGTTATTCCATCATTATACTTTTTTAATATTCATCATTTAAGAAAACATAATATTATTTAGAAAAACACAATAACCAACAAAAAGACACAATAAGTTGCATAAAAAGATATAATGATGTGATCTGAGCTTAAAAACATAATAAAAAATTATTATCTTTTTATATAACAATATTGTTCTCGTTTTAAAGATAAAAAACGCTCGATTTTATGGTGTAATTTTTACATAAAATAATATCGTACATAAAAGTTATGAACGTTTAGAGAATTTGATGAATTTATAAAAAAATCAACAAAAGTGTCGATTTCTAAAATACCTCTGTAACAAATTTTTTTCCTACAAATTGATTTCAACAATTAATTAATAAGATGAATTGTTGAGATTGATTCTTACACTTTTTAGTTTTAAAGTTATTTCTAATTAAACATTTCTTATAATAATATTATTAGTCATTACTATTTAGTATAACTATTTAATCTGAGAGTTAATATCGCTATTTAATAGGAGAGAGAATTGAATGATATGAGAAAAATATGACACAAAACCAAACATACGTGAGAATTTAACAAGTGACAAAAAATTACTTCTACATAGAAATTAGAAAATTTGCTATTATTATTGTCTTTTTGAATTAATAAATTAATATGTTTATTTTTCTTAAGAAGCTTGAATGGTGCTCATACGATGCGTGAGTGCCACAACACACTAGTAAAATGCTTAAACAATTAATTAGTGTTTATATATTTAATAAAATTTTATGAATAAAATAAATATGAAATCATATAAAATAAAAACAATTTTAAGTGTGTAATTAAATAGAATTGATTGTTTAAATGATTAGAGTTTAAGTAATTTTGTTATTAATAGCAGTGACTACAAAATTTAAAGGTGCACTCTAACTAATTTATGATACTTCAGTTACTTTTTTATATTTAATCATGTAATTTGCATATGCGTATAAATAGAGTGAAATGTTGTTTTCCTTCTAGTGGTTTAGTCACATTTGTCAATTTTATTAAAAAAAAGTTTTTTTTGCATTTGCCTCCCCAAGGTTTTTAAAAAATTATCATTTTCATTCAAAAACATTAATTTCATTAATTTGAGATGTTAAACATGTAAATTGAAAAAATTACCCTTTTAAATACAATACAAAATCCCTCAATCGCAGAATCATAATTGGGTGGAACTAAATCATAATATACGGGAGTTGACGACTAGAGGTGATGGTCTGTTTTATACAACTCATTCACAATAGATTCTCAATCGCATTCAGAAACCAGATCCATCCTACTCCCCCACAGATGAAGCCAACAATTTTGTGATTCAGTCATGATGAAATGTTTGAAGATGAAATAATGAAATGTCTGCTGTAGGTTTCGTGAATAGTAACACATAAATAAATTTTTAGCAGCAATACGTTAATATATATTAGGATTTTGTCTTTATCTGCAAAATCACATAATTACCTATTTTAGTGATAGATGGTTTAACATTTTAAATTAAATAAGTTAATTTTTTGGATGAAAATGACAACTTTTTAAAGCCTTAGAGAACCAAATGCAAAAAAAAAAAATTTGTTTTTGAATGAAAATAGTAAATGTGACCAAAGCAAAAAAAGAAAAACGACAATTCACTCGCATAAATATATTAAAGTGGTTAAACTCATAAATTACAATTTATTCCCTTAAACTCTTAAGGGTCGTTTTGTTCATAGAAAATCAACTCATTTGTCAATGAGCCGAGCTTGTACCAAGATAGGCTTGGCTCGTTCGCTTACTTGTTTAGGTTGTTTAAATTAAATACTAAACTATCATTTATATAATCATAACCCAAAAGTATAACATATTATCTAAACCTAAATTTGACTACTAGCCCGGTATTTAAAAATATTATAGGCGTATGTTTATTTTTTTACGTTTAAAAAAATACAACTACAAAACAGAAAAGATGACCATGGACCACAAACTACTTTCTTTTTTTTTTTTTTTTTTTTGAAAGTGTTTGTAAAAAAATATAAAAATTTAAGATAAACAAGCTTGCTCGACAACTCAAGCTCGCCTCAACCTGTTAAAGAAATAAGCAGGCTTGGCTTCGTATGTTAATGAGCCGACACCGATCCCACCCTCACTTGGCTTGACTTGATCACTCGTTTACAGCCCTACCACCACCGACCACCCCATTGTCGTCGTTGCCACCCACCCTCGTTATCGTTGTCATTGCCGCATCCTCCGCCTCCCCCACCACTCCCACCACCCCCAACGCCATTGCTTGAGCTCAGGGCCTGTCAATGGCATGTTTATTTTTAACATCGAGCCGCCGCAAATGGTTATATAAAGTCATAACGCATAAGGTTACCTTAATGCTTCATTTTTTACTCTAATGTTTTGAATATTATCAACGTTCCTGTCGTAACACGTATGGAATCGACACACTTAATTCTATCAATGTTTCAACGTTGAATTTTTTTATGGTTTGGCGTCACAGCCGCAACACACAAGCCCAATAACTACTTACAATAGAATGATAATAAAACGTATTCAGTAATTTGTTTGGTAAAGGAATTTAGACTTTCCAAATATTTAAATACAATTTCTACTTTTTATCTCGTATAACTCATTAACTTTTATACTCAAAATTGACATATTTTATGTTGGTGTCACTATAACTTCATCTTGACCAAGTGTTTTGTCATATTAAAAAGGAACATTCGTTGGATTTTGGTGAGAAAAACAACATAATATCATCAACTCCTCCAACCATAACCTACCCATCACAAACAACAATCAAACCTTAAAATTTTGAGCTCCTCAACTTTTGGTTCAAGTTTACAATTCATCTCAAATCTTGAATCTTGAATCTTGTTACAATTCATCTCGAATCTTGAATCTTGAATCTTGAATATTAACCTGACATTTAGACTCGTCGCGTTGCAGCAATGACATTAGAAGCACGTAAAACATTTTGTTTTACACCATGGATTCTTCTTAACTTTATGTTGGTGATCTCAGTGTCATCAAATTTTGCTCCAACTTCACGTTATACTGACTTCGTTTACAAGAAATGTCTAAACGAAACTCGCATTCCCCAAAATCTGGTGTCATCCCTCTTGCAAGAACTCGTCGAAAAATCCACCAAGTCCAAGTTTTACCAGACTAGCACTGGGGACGACACATTTGCAGTCTCGGGCAAGTTTCAGTGCCGACACGACCTCACCACTAACCATTGCCATGATTGCATAGTAAACATGGTCAGAAGATTACCATGTTTATCGGGTTCACTAGCTAGGGTTCAGCTCAAAGGCTGCTTCATTAGCCTAGAGCCAGAACCCCAGTCTGACCCCGATCTTGAGTTTCAAAGTAGAAGGATTGTTAACAAAGGTTTAATTGATACACACAAAGGTTACTTGCAACACAAGAAATGTGGTGAAAGGAGGTCATGGTTTGAGGGATTGGAGGAAGTTAGGGATGTGGTTTTTGAAACGATTGCTAAGTGTGTAACGAGTAGTGGCGTTGGCTATTGCGACACGAGGCGTGAGGGGATGTACGCGATGGGACAATGCGAGGGTGGTTTGGAAGCGTGCGAGTGTGGAGAATGCGTCAGCAACGCGTTTCAAGTGGCTCAAGACGAATGTTGGGGGTCGGGTTCGGGTGAGGTTTATTTGTTGAACTGCTTCATTAGCTTTAGTGACTACAAACTTCATGAGGCTGGTACGTTAATAATCTCATTGTTTTTCTTAAATTTATAGACGAAAAAATCTTTTGCGACAACTCAAATAGTGTCACTAGCAGGCATCACTTGATTCTCTGTAACTAACTATGCAAAATTGTGGTTAGAAATCCTTTAACACCAATATAATTTTTCATACTAGGTAGAACGAGATTAGCGGTATGAATTTATGACAGGACATGAACATAACATGAAATTTACGGTTTTGGAATTAGTCTGGTCGTGTTCTATTTAGTTTTGAGTCGAATATGTGAACATGTTAGCTAAACGAATTGTTTTGAGTTGACTAGTTTAACCTTTTATTTTTCTAATATTTGAAAAATGTGTTATTATATCCTAATATGAAATTGTTGTATTTATGCTAAGATAAAAAATGACATCAATTTATGCAAACGTAATTGTTTTATATAAATTTTGTGTTTTCTTAGGCTTGTACTTATAGAGTATTAGCATGTGAAGAAAAAATCAAGTAAAACGGATAATGTTCGTGTTAACCCGTAAATACATGTGATATGTACAGTGCGGAGCTTAGATATTTTTATAGGGGGCGGGGGCAAAATTAATTTATTTTAGGGGGGGGGGGGGGGGAACTCGTTTTGTATAAAAAAAATTACACTATCGGGCAAAAAATTAACGTTACTGACGAAAAAAAAGGGGAGCGGATGCCCCTCCCGGCCTCTTTAATGCTTCGCCCATGATCATGCATTCGTGTTTAGGTTTGGGTGTCTGACACGATTTTTTAAATTCATGTGGTTTGAATTCGTGTCGTATTCGACCCGCCTAACACATCTAACATGTCTTTCATGGCACACGTTCATATATTTGAATCACTACAAAAGTAGTGATTAGTGACATACAATATAGAATTAGTCAGTATTCATAGAGACTTACATGATTTGCTCTTAAAATGCATTAGTAAAACAAAATCTACGGGTAAAAAGTAAGAATTTGGTTCAAAAAGTGTCATAGAATATTATTGTCAATATACATCAGTCACTTTTCCTGTCACGATATGATCATTAGCGACGAACTTTATCGTTGTGTCGTGAAAAATAAATTCAGCCTCTCATGATGTCTTCATTTTATTTTGAGTTAAGTTCAATTTTACTCCCTAAGTTTTGACAAAATTAACCATTTTCCTTCAAAAGATTAAAAACATCAATTTACCTCCAAATGTTTCATAATTTGTTTCAATTTTAGTCCAAAAGTTTCATTATTGTATCAACTTAAATCCAAACTAATAAAACTTTTGGACTAAAACTAAAACTAAAACAACTTATGAAACTTTTGGAGGTAAATTGATGTTTTTAATATTTTGGATGAAAATGGTTATTTTTGTCAAACCTTAGGGAGTAAAATTAAAATTAACTCTTTTATTTTTTTTTACAGGGAAGCAGGGTGTTGGTGGCGGTTCGGCGAAGGTAGCGGCAATAGTGGTGGGTGTAGGTGCTGCAATAGGTCTATTGTTTACCCTTTGCTACTGCATCAGATCTTCGTCACGAAAACAAGAAGAATAGGTCACTATAACGTTGATTGATACTGTTTCTTTTCGACGAACACCATGACACTATAACATATAGCTAGAAACGTGTTCTCGTTGGTGCAGATTGATGAAGACGATGAATTATTATATATACCAGGTTGTAAACTCGCAGCGTGTTGTCTGACTTTTAGTGACATTTTAAAATTATATGAGTAAAACCTAAATTTTGTATAGTGTGGCTAAAAGTGAAGCTTTATATTGCTTTTCTTTGAAAGACCAAAGATAACGCGACACTTTTTGGTTTGTCACTAACACATTTACCGACACTTTTCTTATAGTATGTGTGTCATAATTAGTTCTTTGAAAAACACATTTACAACCCCTATCCTAAAGTAAATATTACCAACCGGAATACGATGTATATATGATAACTAATAAACCGACAGGAAAAGTGTGAACTAAAATTATCCTTAATCGTAACACATCAAACTATCAAAGTACAAGTTCATAAAAACAAAATACGACGATAAACGTTAATCATGCTGTTTTACCGACGGCACCTTTTTGCGCGCTTGCACAATACTCGAATAGGCTTCCATCGTAGCATCGCCTTACGGATTCTTTTGATAGAAAGCCTTCTGAATCCTTTGCAAGCATATAAAGAACTCCCCATTCTAACTTGCTTGCAGTCCTATACACGTAAAAGTTAAATCAAACATTACCGACAAAAGAAAGCTCATTTGTGACGAAAAAAACATGGAAGACAACAAGCGACCAATACTTGTCGCTAGGCCGCTGCTAATGCTTGCAGCCCTTGTTGCTATGCTAAATCTTGTGCAGTGAAAATTGAACTTTTAGAAGCGGAATCCAAATTTTTGCGACAAATTACTTTCTAGTGCCTTGTAAATATATGATTCAAACGAACACGAACAAGACTTTTTCATGCTCGATTGTTTTTAACTTTGAACAAATGGAAGACACGAACATTTAAACGAAGTTTAAACATGATTATTTATTCGTATTTGTTCATTAAGTAAATGGACATTGATTAAGTAAATGGACGTGTTTGTGTTGAAACTGACTTTCAACTCCTTGAGATAACTTTTGGTGTCACTAAATCAATTTTAGTGACAAAACTACGTACCAGCCAAAAAAGTCAAAGGCATTGCGGCTTGCATTGGTCATATGCCAAAGTTCTTTAAAACTAAGTTTGTCCGTCTTCGTGTGAGCATATTTGCTGAAAATGTTCTCGAGGTTTGCTGGAACAAACCTGCCAGAAAACAAAACGTTTGGTTAGCAACGCTTCATTAGCGACCATTTGATCGCTTTAAAGAAAAAAAAAGCCGTTTTTCCTCTCACCTTCCTTCAGTGTCATATGTGGCGCTATCACTTCCATGCTTGCACTTGTGTATGTTTTCTACGTAAATTGGGAAGAAAGGCGACGGTACCCATGTCTGCGACGAAAGAATCATATCAAACAACATTTCCCGACAGTAACACAAAGAAAGGGAGTATGATTATTCTAGGTATTTAACTACTTACGGGTAGAGTGGAATAACTCATAGCTCCGTGTATAAGCATCGAGAAGAAAACACAAGCAAAGATATTGAATCCGAGGTCACGAAATCCTGATAAATCAATCACATTCACTTATGTTATTATTATTATTTACATATCACTATTAGAAAACAGTACCAATTCATTTTACATTTTACTAAATAACCAGACTGTTACAAAATTAGTGACCGAAAACAAGTTTGTCTCGAAACATTAGCTAATTTAAAGATTTTAAGATAATAACAACCAAAAAATTAACTTGGTCAGAATATTTATATTAAAAACAAAAAAAAAAGTCATAAAATAGTAATAAAGTTTTAAAAATATTTTAATTTAATCACTCATACACATTTTCTTCAAATTGAATTATTAAACCATCAAATCAAATCATCAATTAATTTTCCTATGTCAAAAAAGTAACGAAGAGAAGATGTAGGAGTCTAATTTTCAAATATTAATTTATATTAAAAAAGTAAAAAAAAATATTAATTATATTAAAAATAAATAAAAGCACCTAAATTGATCACGCTACCATTCCACGTCAACATAAAAAAAGAAAAAGAAAAAATTATTTCCTAAAAACATGTTAAAACTTATAATTTAAATAAAACATGAAAGCCGGGTGACTTAATTGGAATATATTTTTTTTAAATTAGATTATCTAATCGGAACAGTTTTAAAAGTTGATTACTATTTTACAAGGTTATCAAAAAAAATAAATAAAAGTTAAGCAGGTAATATTGTCGCAAATTCAGTCACTAAAGATTTTGGTCATAAGTCAGTTGCAACCAAGGTTTTAGCGACCATGAAAACCGATCACAAAAGAGCATTTACAACTGTCTTGAGAGTTGCGCAAATGGTCATTTTTGTACCAGTACTATTAATAGCCAAAGTGGAAAAACTTGCCTTTGAATGTTTCCCAAGGGTAGATGATCCCGTTATCGTCTTGATCAAAGAAGGCTATATGCTGCTGAAGAACCGACATATTACGATGCTTGTTCCCCCATGTTCCATGCACGTTATCAGTGTCTGGCGCAGCAAGGGCGCGAGCCAAATCTAACAACCAAAAACATGATCTCAAGTCTTTCAAATCAAAATTGTACTTGAGGGGTGGGTAATAATACAAAACCACAAAAAAAAATTTTTTAAAGAATATGAGTACCAAATACCAGACCCCTACGGTACCAATAAAGGTATGACTCGAGTTTTAGCCTACCTTTTCACATAAAACATATCAGTTGAAAAAAGTATAAAACCTGTTTCACCCCGCACCATAGCATATAACCAAAACCCTATTGTTTCTATAACTTTACACTCATGGTTTATGTTTATTTTCTCACTGTTACATAAACATATATATAAATGTGACATTAGTCTAGTTATAAACGTGTAAGATTCGCTACTAGAAAACAAATTTTCACGAATGAAAAGGAAAATCATTTTTTACCGACGGAACATAATATCTTAAGATAAGCAATTGTTGGTGATCCGTCACTAAAACTCTTTGGCCACGGCCAATCCCCAATGGACTTTCACCGACGGATTTCCCACGGACTTTAGCGACAGTCAATCAAATCACAAAAGAAAAACAAACAAATGAAGTAAGAAGATGCATACAAGGTTTAGGGAGTTTGGAATCAAGATCTGATCGGAGTTTTCTCTGGGAAGTGATCGGAGCCTTTTCGGCGACGGTTAACATGGCGTCGGCAGACGCCTTAAACAACTGGTTTCCGGTGGCACTGTCTCCCATCTCAGTCAGTACTACTGATCGTCGGTTGAAGAAAGTGATTGAATTAGTGACAGTTTTATGATGGCTTTTGCGACAGAAGCGGAGGCCGGTTGGTTAATATAAGTTTGAATGTTTCACTTGGAGATCATATGCTCTCGATCTAGCCCTATTTTCGTGCTCTCACTCCGGCCTACTTTTGCACCTCATAATATTATTATGCTTAAATTTTAGTAACATTATATATTTTGCTTGTAATTATTATTATTATTTTTTTTTTGACGAGCACTCTTAATGTATTAAAGTTACCAACAATCTGAAAAGTTAAATAAATGTAAGAATGTAAGAAAAAAAGATATATGAAATTTATATTTCAAATATTGTTACATGAGTGAGTTTGAGGTCAAATGACCAATAAAATGTCTGAACTCTAAACGAATGTTAAAATCGTTTACAGTAGTAATAATAATAATAACAACAACAACAGCAACAATATTATATTTACATTTAGGGGTTAAATTTATTAAAACGAAACTTAAACGTTACATTGTTGACCGACTTTTGTGAAGAAACAAATAGTATGTTTGTTTTTATATGTAAAAGTTGGTAAAGTTGTGAGAAAGAATAATACTTTGACTAGTAGAAAATATAGTAATTTTATAGATAAGTGATCCTAGTTAAAGATAAAATCAAGTGGATGATTAAGCGAACAGGTGTTTCAAGTGAGTGTTATGTAGTTGACTCGGCTCGGTTCGTATATAAACAGGTTGAGCCCGAACTCTCACTTTGGGCAAGTAAAGATAAACAAGGTAGCTCGGCTTGGTTTGAATTCTATACGAGTCGAGGCTGCACTCATCTTGAGACGGCTTAGTTCGTTTACAACCATAGTCAAGTTGGCAAACGTTTATATTAAATAAATAAAAAAATTCTAAAATCCACCTCACCATTCCCTATTATAGCATAAAATGATATTTCATAGCTGAAACAAAAAAAAATATGCTAAAAGTCATGTTAAAACTTTTAATTTAAATAAAATATGAAAACTAAATAACTTAATTGGTGTAATCAAGTCTAACTAGTTTTTGGTGTATTTTCAAAACTTGATTGCTTGTCTAACTAGTTCAAACCTTCTAAGGGATCGATGTCGTTTTAATATCAAGGATTTAACATTGTTGGGCCGTTTATTATTTAATCATAAAAATATAAAAGAATTTGTCTTTCAAAATGGTGTAAAATTTATTAGGACGAAAATACGTTATTTTTTGTTATAATTTTTATATGTAAACATAAGTACTATATATGTTATTACTAATTTTTTGATATTAAAACATAAGTAGATAGTTTAACCTCTTTAAATATTTATCTCAGCTCTTTTGTCTTAAAAAAAAGTTATAGGTCACACGAGAAACAAAGTACACGAAAGCAAAACAACCAAAATGTAAAGCTAGTTTATCTTTTAATAGTTTTATTTGAAATTATTTCGTGAAAGGATTTTATTGTTTGAAAAATCATGAAAAGACTTTTATGAGATAATAAAAAATAAGTTTGTTTTTATATATGCAAAAATTATCAAGTGATTTTTGTAAGGGGAAAAAACAAAAAATAACATGTTAAGTTACTATAGTATTTGCTCTAGTTGAATATTCAAGTAAAAGTATGATTAGAATGAGACGTTAAATCAAATGATAATGGTATTTGGAGTTAGAGCGATGAAGCTCCCATTAAAATTAAGAAGCTTCATCTACAAGTTAATCTAAATTAATTTTGATAGACAATAGTTAAGTGTGTGAAAAGCAACCCAAATCACTTACTTCTCGTTAGTCCCTATCCTCAACACACCCCTCTAATCTCTTCCGTCCAATTCCCACACCATAAAATGCAAATTATGATAAAATCGAGCGTACAAAGAACCCAAAGTCCTGTGTTTTGTCTTTCATCAATATCATTTGGCTATTCATTTATTGCCACTAAAACATGTATTTCTCAAGCGTAGTATCTCATTTGCGTACCTGATACATGAAGAAAATGTTTACCATACAACTCAGTTTAACATATCATTAAATTTTATTGACAGAAACGGATATAGTATGCAATGAAGGGGTGTACAGGCCTCCCACTCAATTCATGTTTTCTAGGCTCTAATTTATAACAAATACATTAGGACCATAAGTAATAAAATACACGGCCTCTACTTTTATTAAAAACTAACTTAGAGTATTTACAGTAGCTTCTTTTGTCCTCATTCTTTATATTTAACAAAAAAAACTATTATTCCTTCAAAATTTTGTTCATTTCATAAAAGCATCTTACATCAGCTTTGCTATACCTATTTTTATTTTAATTAAATGATACTTCATTATTTATTATATTATTTTTTCTATTTCTTTCACCCATCATTTTTTTTTTGGTAATATAAGAAACACATTTACATATTTATAAGAAATTAACTATGAATGCTCTAAAATTACATTTTTTTAATATTATTTTGTATAATTTAGAGATGATTATAGAAATAAAAATATTGGTGTGATTACTCTTAGGCGCCTAGTGATTTACATAATATGCTCTTGATTTTAATCCAAACTTAGAACTTGCTACAGTTCCAAATGTTGAATAGACCTTCTCTCGGTCTCTCCTACCTCATATGTCAACTTCAAGCCTATTTTAATCCTATGTGTCATTAGCTATTTGATATTTTGATAATAACTATTTTAGTTTTGTATCAGGCATCTCTCATCATACTTAGCTTGTCATACTTATTAATACTATGTAAAAGAACACATAATATTATAAATTAGAAAATACAACGTATTTGATGAAATATTAATTTTAACTTAAAAGAATCTAGTTCCTAATATATGATTAAATTATTTTGTGAAAAATAAAATTATCTTTTGAAGTGAAATTTCTTTTATATAAATTAAAAACGAAAATATTAATATTTCTATTTCTAGTACGTAATAAATTTTTCCCGAAATTTACCTGATCAGATCCATTTCAAACGATCAGTTTTAACCTAGTCCGATTTAATTTGACCCATCTTTACATGTATTATTTGTGGCCCCCACTAACCAAAAAATCCCACATTCATCGTTATTTATCGGGCTAGAATGATAACAATAGATCGAGTAAAAATTATAATACTCTCACGTGTCTCAAAGTTTAGTATTTAAATACTCACGTATTCAACGAACATAACAAAGTTCCATTATATTCATTCAAATAAAAATTCGATTAGAAAGGAACCCAAATCACCTACTTCTCGTAAGTCACCATCCTCAACGCACCCTCTAATCTCCACCGTCCAATTCCCACACCTTAAACGATCAAATCGAGTGCCCAAAGAAGACCCAAAAGAAAGTCGTGTGCTTTGTATCTCATCAATATCATTGCTATTGCTATAATCCATTCATTGCAGATTGGAGATTTCAATTCGCTTTCGTTGCTCCGTACGTTACTCTTGCGTACGGCAATATTCTACTCTCTCTTCGTCTACATCAAGGTTTGTTGTCTGTGTTTCTTGATCTTTATAAAATCTTGTACCGTCAAAAGCGAAATTGTTGATCGGATTGTGATTTTGATCAGTAGTTGAAGATGGGTTTCGTTTGAATTTGATTGAAGTTAGTTGTTTGTTGATTTTCGATAGAAATTTGTCGATATGGTTGATGATGATAATGGTTTCTGAGGTTTGATTTTGTGTTGAAATTTTTAGGGTTGTTTGGTGTTTGGGTGAGGTTTTTGATTTGGGTGCAGGAATCTTTGATCAAGAAAGTTGATTTTTACTGTTTTAGCGTCGTGATGTTCTTTGTGTAGATATGTAGTGGCATATAAAGGTGAAAGCTTTGCCTTTGTTTGAAGCTATATAGAACATTAGATGGCATTTTGTTAGGGTTTATTGCACAAATAGAACGAAAAGCTTAATATAAGTAGCAATTAGAATCATTCTGTTAATACCTTAAAGTTCAAAAGTAATAACAACTCGCGAACGATCCGTGACATTTGTTGTTGACAATCACATCAGCAGAACTATCCAAGCTTTCGTTCTTGTGTTCATTTGAATGAAGTGCTTCAAATACCTATTATATGAGATGGTGGCTTTAGGGCTAAAGAATTCATGACCAATGGTTTGAACATTTAAAGAACTCCTAGATATTCAAAAAGCTCGCTTGAGCGCGCCTGTGTGCGTCCTTTTCTCATATAGTCATAGAGAAAGCCATCACCTTTTCTCTACCTAAGGCACAGTTGCATCACCTTGCCTAAGCGCCTTGTGTGCTTTTGACAGCTTTGCACCAACATCTATATTATTTTCACCTTTTTGTCATTGTAGGCAAGAAAAACCTATCTTTTGAAATTGTATTTACAAAAACAGTTTTTTGTTTCATATAATGACAAAAGGATAAAAACAATTACATTTTGGCATAATTAACCCTTTTGTTAAATCAAGTGTAAGTAGTATATGTTGCTTGAAAGTTCAGTTTATTATCAACTTGCAACATTCTTAAGTTGTCTCTATATTGAAGTCTTGTTTTTGGACTAAAGAGCCTTCACATCTACATAATGCTTGTATGTTATATAATGATCGTGACTTATTATTAATTTATCTTTGTTTCAGACACTTTACAACTGAAATGCGATAGTGCTGTAGAACAATAGCGGTTATTAGGGTTTGACTTTTACCTGTACGTTGACTTGGCTCCAAACGATCTCTTAACTTATTTCGAAAAAGATTGCTGCTGATTTTATGAATGGACAAAGATGAAAATGCAACCCTGTATGTCTTAAGCCATCTGGGAAAAAGCAGCTGAATAATATGGGTCCACCAGGAGCCATGTCATCACAAAAGTCTCCCTTACTTTCTAGGTCTTCGAGTGACATGGTGTCATTTCAAGCGAATCAAACATCTACTTTTTCAAATTCACAATCAGCAGCGTTAGTTGGTTTGACCGGTCAAAACAATGCAATCTCCTGGGCTCCAGAATCACTTGAAGATTTTCTTGACTTCCCTGAAAATGCTAGTGTTGGGAATTCTAAGATTGAACCTCAATATAATTTGATTCCAGCTGGAGATGGAGGAACAGGAACGGATTGGCAGAAATGGGGGGTTGACTTTATGAGTGTTGAGGATAATCTTGACTCAAATTGGAGTGAAATATTGGCTGATGTTGATGCTCCAACCTTAGAATCAAAGGTATGCCCCGTTTAAAATTTTTGCATATACATACATTATACATATTTGACCATGAATCTTGTGTCACGTACTCCGACGGTTGAATTGATTGTAATCTTTTTGTTGGATCATCATTGTTCTCTTGTCTGCTATTTGCGGTATACAGACATGGCAAAATGGATGGGTGGTTTGGTAACAACTATAATGGGCTGGGTCATAACTGGTAAAATGCTGGTATGGAATTGGTTGACCAAAACACTTTGTCCAAAATGTTAAAATATTTATTACAAATTGTGTGCGTCAAATAATAATGCAAAAAATATCTATATTCTTATAATGATAATCTAATTCTTTTAGTAAATTGATTTTGGAGGTTTTATACATTAAAATTGCAATTTCGGCAACTGTCAACCCAATTTGACTTTTCTATCTTTAGCTACTTTATCTATATATCTAATATGTTAGAGATAGAACATCACCCGAATAGATCCATTATAAATGGGTCAAAATCGCCACCTCTCAGGATAAAAAATAAAATAGTTGTATGTGTTCTTTCGCTTTTGTATAGTTCTAATATCATTTACAAAATATAAATAAAATTTCAAGCCTATGCTTTGCAGCCTTCTATTTGTCGTACGTTACTGAAGATTATGATATATTTTTTTTATGCTTTTACATCTCTGTTAACGAAAACCCTTTTGTTGAGATTAGGATTAAGCAAGATGTTAGGATACATATGGACCAATATATTATATTGTGATAAGGATGTACAATTGAGGCTGCAAATTTAGATAAGGAGGATGGTTGTTGAACATCAATAGAGAACTTGGTCCCAATGTACTAAAAGTTATGAGATTCTCAAGAAATATGAATTATTGATGGGGACTAACTTTATTGAGTGTCAAGTATCCTTTTCATTTTATGCCAATGAGATTAACAAAATAGTCTATTGATCTATTCTCTTGATTAGATGACTCAAGAAGAGGTACTAGGTACCTAAAAGGATGCCCTCGTCAACACTTTGGAATCGAATAATATTCATTTATATTTTTGGTCCTTGATTGCTTACCCACTTAATATTTAATATTCCTTGCTCATTATTAGACAATCACTTATTCACAAACTTCGTGTGGGGCTAATAATTTTCATTTCCTATCTCATGGAAAACCCTTTTTGCTCCGCTTGGCCTTATCTCTCTCTAGGGGTATTTTAGTGATAGGTTCTATAGGAATTGGATGATCAAATCAAATACCTAGCCAAAAACTCCTATCTTCCTTTCATTAAGGTATTTCTGAACAAGTTTCTGGATAACAAGTCTCAAGGTTTTGATGATATCGATATTGACGATATTGATGCTAGTAACAATATTGATACTAGTGGCGATAGGAACTGTTTTATGGATGAGTTCCATATATATCTTTTTAAGCTTCTAAAAGTTCAAAGTTTTATATTATGCTTTCAAATTCCATAATATCTTGTTACCCATCTAAAACACTTAAGTATCAAATAAACTCTTTTCGTAGTGAATAAAATAAAACAAAAAACAAACAAATAGGCAAAAAGTATTATTACTATGAATCATTTCAGCGCATAATGTTCTTCTCAATTTTTCAGTGAAAATTGAAACATGTTATAAGAATGAGATTAGTATTATACAACTATAAAATGGGTAGATGTACATATGATATTTTTAGTGTTTGAAAGGCAAAATATGATATTATGAAATTTAGAATTTTATAGGTGATACTTTTGGTAATATAATTTTGCTACTATTTCTTAGTAAGTTCTAAAATTATTAAAAAACCATGCCCTCTGTGCAGCAAACACAAACTACTCCACGCCCTCCTGTACCTAGTGTAGAAGCATGTCCAGTCAGCAGCCCATTATCAACTGGGCCAGCTATCAAACCCCGCATGCGTTGGACACCAGAACTCCACGAATCCTTTGTTGAAGCAGTCAACAAATTGGGCGGTAGTGAACGTGCGTATTTTAGTGACAATGTATATACATGTAGAGTATTTGAAACTATTGGTGCTGACTTTTGTCTTTGATTTGAAGGAGCTACACCAAAAGGTGTTTTGAAGCTCATGAATGTTGAAGGGTTGACTATTTATCATGTGAAAAGCCATCTACAGGTATGTCAGGAGATTATTTGTTTGATAATTGTGCTATCATAATGTTCAGTTTTGAAGTCAAAGGAACTACATTTCCTGGATTGAATCCTGGAAAATTTTGTTACACCTGGAAAAATATAATAGTTCATGTGAAAGTTTGTTTATCTTTTTCTATTCTGGATAGACTTTATAGGCATAAGACCAGTGATACTACGTCTTAAACTCTTGATCCGAAAAATACTTGTTTTGACCACTAAAGTCAAAGTATTGGCCTATTTCTGATTGATGTGTTTCCTGTTATTTTGATTTCAGAAATATAGAACAGCCAGGTACAGGCCAGAACTATCTGAAGGTAATATCATTTTCCTCACCTTTTTCTTTTGTTTTCCTGCTTTATATTGCTGAATTTTAAGCTATCTAATAACATAGTTAAATAAAAAGAAAATAAGTTCAACCACTTTGTCTAAAATAAAACTTTAGAAATTATTCATGATATTAATAATTTACAGTTTAAATTTGACGGATGTCTAATTTGTTAACACGATATCCCATTATTGTTATATTCTTATTTAATTAAGAGACTCTCAATTTAATATTCTTAATGCAGGAACATCAGAGAAGAAATCGACTTCTATTGATGAGATAGTATCTATGGATATTAAAAACAAGTAAGTTTCTCTCTCTACACCCCACACATATATTTGGCTCTATGAGTTTATCTTTTGGTGGAGAAAAATTTGACGTGGGTATTTTAGACATTTTACTCTGATCGACACGTTCATTTTAGACATTGCCAAAAGTAACCACTCTTATGGGATATAGGGGGTTTATTTATGCGACAAGCTAACCGTTCATAACTTCCAAGTTAATATATCAAAACACGATGATAATGTGTGTTTGTGATTTTTTTTTTCCTTTCAAATGAAAATAGCCCAAATTTGAAACTAATGTATATGGTTTTTTGATGACAGGAGTTTGGGGTTCACTGATGCATTAAAATTGCAGATGGAAGTACAAAAGCAACTTCATGAACAGCTAGAGGTATGCCAATTTTCTTTGGTTGAAGAGGTTTTTATATTTTCTTTAGTACGGGTTATAATGGGTTGTGTTAACCCAAAAACGTTTTATTTTCCCCTCCTATTAATGTAATGTTGTAAATATGACTAAAAAATGTCAATGTTGTTACAATAATTTTTACATTTTTCAAAATATAACAATATAGGAGGATCTAAGCATTAGAAGCTTGATTTTGGCCCCTTTCGACCCGTTTGACTTGTTTTCCTTTCAACTAAATTTTATGAATTGACTCCCTTTGGCCTGTTAGTAATAAATCATAATCCAAATGTACTCATTGAAAATCTGGTTTAGGCTATTGATTTTGAGCACTAACTACATAAAATATGGTCAAACTTGAACGGTGAACTGTCTCGTATGACCTTTTTCAGATTCAAAGAAACTTACAGTTAAGAATAGAAGAACAAGGAAAATATCTCCAAATGATGTTCGAGCAACAAAGGAAGATGGGAAATGAAAGGTTAAAGTCGTCATCTTCTAATCCAAATGACGATCCCGCCTCTCCATCAAACACAACTGAAAAATCAAAGGTTTTAGATGTTGATGATGATCAATGTATATCAGATAAAGATACCAAAAGGTCAACAGACCAAAATTGTCAAAAGTCAAAGTCAACATCTCAAACAGAAGAACCAGATGTTAACAAATCTAACATTGACGGTGGATGTAGTCCTCGCCCTTCAAAGCGCGCAAGATCCGATCAACAACTCATGTCTTGATTTGTAATATGATTAGTGTTAAAAATTGTTTGACCAGTTTCTCTTCTTACTGCTAAAAGTTGTTAAAGATTTTAGTGCTTTGGCATTTGGAGATCTGGATCTTGCAAATGATGTTAAATTATTTGTTTAGTAGAAATAATGTATGTCAGTAATAAACAAGTTTGTGTTCTGAAAGTTGTTTTTGTGTCTGGATTTGCGTTTTGAAAATGATTATCTTATTATTGTGAACTCAAATCATAATAAGCGGTTATGCTTTGGATTATTTGACTATTTATGGGTCAAGTAATCTGCTTTCAATGATAAGAATGATCTTTGTATTATACAGTAACATACTATGCTTTTATATTAGAGTATACCGTACCTTTAGTTGCCCTATCAAGCGTATACATACCCTATATGGCTATATAGGCATACAATCGCCCTATACAGGCATATAGAGTAATATACTATGATTTATATGGTTTGGTTGTTTCAAACATAGAGTATATAACACTCCAAACTCGTATCGGTCAAAAAAACTAAAGTATTCTCCTGCTTTCAAGTTTAAGGATGCTGAGTGATGTTACAACAAATATACGGTCTTCAAACAAAATATTACATACGGAAGCTCAAATTGCAACATACATCTAGTAAACCCATTAGGAAACGGTTCAACAGATTTTAGAACCGCAAAAAGAATATAAAAACCATCTCATTTTAAGCAAGATCAACTGATTGAAACAAAAATGAATAAGAAAAATGTTGCAAACGTACGTGAGAGTCTACATGATTTATGATGTAACGCTTCTATCAAACATGTATGTACTAGTTTGGGTTAATCATGCTCAATAACAGCGTCTGGAAACTTTACAGGCTTCTGTAGGGCAACCCGTTTTAACTTAACACTGCATATCCTAGTTCAGCTGCACAAAAAGTAATTTCAGGAAACAATATTTAGACTAGAGATGCACTAAATGACAAATGGCAGACAATCTCCATTTGGGATATTGTTTTTATCTCTAACAGGTCAAATATATCAAACGAAAACACAAACACAGGAACCAAGCCAAACATGTAAAAGAAATAATAACCCAAAGTGTGTTATATGCAAAAAGATTGAGATTGTTACTCTATTTTAGTTTAGTCCCAAAATATGTAAGTATGTCTAAACAAGCACCATCCTACTATCCACATATCACTGATGTGTTATGCTATACATAGCGCATGAGATGTTTTTTTCCACCTGTATGAGGGTTTTTCTTCTAGTTATACGAGCCATATGGGAGAAGGCTATACGCTACATAGAAAGTCCCTCACGGACGTAGAAGTAACTGATGTGACGGCGCACACTACTAACACAGGCAACATGGGCCATATAAATGATGGTGGTGTATCTATAGTAGCTCCCAATATATATTCATCTTTCTATTTTATTTCATCCCAAAAGAATGTCCACTCCAAAATAATTTATCAAGTTTCCAAATCTACCTTTAATTACACTTTATCACAAAACTGCATTAACTGCACACTCCTAAAACTGTTGCAATTCAAAAGGGTAAAAATGACATTTAATGCATGAATTTCTTTGTTTTTTTTTTTTTTTTGACGGCAAATCTGTCTTATTCCTTTTACTAAATTACTTCAAACTAATGCATAGATTATTTAATTATACGCTCCTAAAACTATGTGATTATTTAAATTTGATGTATATTAATCAAAACCACATTTTAGTTATTGTTCAATTAAATACCTCAATTAGAAGGTTTTTCAGATAGTGGTCAAAATGGGGCCTCAAAAGACTCATCCCATACATCTGCACTACCATTAGAAGCATCATCTGCATCTTCCTCCATTGAAAGCCGAATATATTCCCGATGTGCAAATCGGTCCCACTCGGTCAATGTTGGATTCTCACGCTCCTGTTTACAACAAACGGTTTTCTTATCATTCCACCCTTAATTATTTTTACCTTTATTATATCTATACCTAACAAATAAGTAACTGGTTACGCCACATGTCACAATTCTGTGAGCCCACTATTTTTTTCTCGCTTCTCTCTTAGTTTTTGAATAATATGCATAAATTAATTTGTAACTATTTATTTATTTAAATTTCATATTTTAAAATTAAATGATTATTACTTTACATTAAATTTTAAAAATCTAATTAAATATTTGCATTGTGTTTTATTTGTTTTATAAAATATATTTTTCATATTTTACAAGTTTATTACTCACTGACGATCAAATTAAGAACTTGATTTTGTTTCATATTGAACTTTTTTTAATATTTTCTAAAAAACTTCATTACTAGCCATTTAATATTTTCTTTATTCAACCATTATAGTACATGAGGTTTCTAGCCTAGTTAGTAATAAATAAGAATTCCAAACCTGACGGATGAGAAAGGGGTCACGAGATTCAAACGCCATGAACTTATTAAGGTTAAATAGGATATTGAAACAACTTCCAGAAAGCTTGCTTCCTTTCAAGTCATGTAAGGTGAAATACTCCTCATCCTGTAAATCAAACATTCCATTATTAAAAAAATTGTGAAACAATATGAGAATTAAAGGTGGCAATATCAACCCATTTACTTATGATTATACGAATGGGTCAATCTGGGTTGTGTTTTCATCTACAAAATGGGTCCAGTAAAAATTGAGCTATAAGGGGAATGGGTTCAACAAACTAAACAGATGCATATTGTTCCTACATACTTTAACTGAAATGTAGTTTAGACATCTACTTTTGTTGTGATTGATTAAATTTTACAAGTTTTTTTCTTGATAAAAAAATAAATATAAAACTTCTTTTTTTTTTTGGATAGTCAAGTCTGTTGGTTCAGGCCCCACACTCCACACTCTCAATAACACACTCAAGCTCACGTATATATGTGTATATGAAAGTATATTTGCAGAAGAGAAAGCATACGTATTATTCAATGAACAAAAGAGGCCTATATATAGCCATACATAAAACCAAACGTGTGAAATTTGCAACCAATAAAAAAAAAACTAATGCTCCTAAAGATCCGGTACACCTAATGACCCACTCTTCCAAACATGCATTTTCTTCAACATCCACTTTCATGAGATATGGTCAAACAAGTATACTAATTCTAACTAATAAACTATTAAATAAAACATAATAAATAAATCATAAATGCTTTATTCTTCATGCACTTCACGTGATTCATGAGGCTATAGCTTATTTCATGCAACTTCAAATAAAAGCTTAATGAACAAAACCAATTAAACCAACAATCACCTCCTTAATTGGTTTATCCATACCATCCACTCACAACAAGGCCGGTTCCTCCTCGATCAAATTTGCTTCTTCATCTTTCAACTTTGGACACTCGTTGTTATAGTGAACATAGTCTCCACACTTGTAACATTTCACGTGGCTTTTATCCCGGACCCGCTCGTTACCATCTCGACCCCTTACGGACCCACGGCCTCTTCCCCGGCCACGCCCAAAGTCATCTCAGTTCGAGCTTCCACCGCCACGATGCTTACACCCGTGGGTTTTTTCATGACTAGTCAACAACAAACTACCTTGAGTTTCCTCCGGTTTTTCCATTCCTTTCAAACGCTCCTCATACGCTTTCAATCTACCAACCGCTTCATCAAGTAGCATTGATTCCAAGTCAAAGCATTGCTCAATTAACGCCACAATCTGAAGGAACGATTTGGGCATCGAACCAAGCAACCTTTTTACCAAGTCGACTTCATCAAGTTCATGTCCAAGACTCCTTATCTTGGATGCTAAACCAGTCAACTTTGCCATGAAATCATCAACCGCTTCACCCTCCTTCATTCACAAGTTTTCAAGCTCCTTCTTCAAGGTTGCAACCCAAGCCGTTCTCACCCGATCGACTCCCAAATAACGCGTTTTTAGCCCGTCCCAAACCTTTTTCGGGTCTGTATAAGCCGCCATTTGCAACACCATTTCCTCGGGTATGGCTTGGAACAAAAAGGCAAGAGCTTGTTTCGCCTTTTTCGGATCTGGTTCTTCACCTAACACACGTGGTTCGACAGCCTCCAATACACCATTCGCATCCATAATAGCTTTGACCTTCACAGCCCATACCGGGTAATTTGTAGCAGTCAAAACTGGGACTTGGTATGACATCGAACCACCTTCTTTAAACGGTACCATCGCCATTTCTTCACAGCTTCAACCCTTTTCACGATCCAACCTGTTTCAAGAGCTAATAACACCGAACAAGAAAACAAGCTGCAGACTTTAACGTTTTCTTTCACCCGCTAAACGAACAAAATCCAAAGCCACCTGCTTTGACGGATCTTTTTCACGTTCGTTTTTCACGCACCTCCGTAGGTTAGACTCTTATCACGAAACAAGCTGATCAAGAGTAGAGGCTGCTGCTTCTGTAACTCTTCAACTTCTGATCACAGCCCCTTCAGAACGAACGAAGCTCTGATACCAAATGTTGGTCCAGGCCCCACACTCCACACTCTCAATAACACCCTCAAGCTCACGTATATATGTGTATATGAAAGTATATTTGCAGAAGAGAAAGCATACATATTATTCAATGAACAAAAGAGGCCTATATATAGCCATACATAAAACCAAACGTGTGAAATTTGCAACCAATAAAAAAAAAACTAATGCTCCTAAAGATCCGGTACACCTAATGACCCACTCTTCCAAACATGCATTTTCTCCAACGTCCACTTTCATGAGATATGGTCAAACAAGAATACTAATTCTAACTAATAAACTATTAAATAAAACATAACAAATAAATCATAAATGCTTTAGTCTTCATGCACTTCATGTGATTCATGAGGCTATAGCTTATTTCATGCAACTTCAAATAAAAGCTTAATGAACAAAACCAATTAAACCAACAAAGTCCTCCAAACTTTGTTCCTATGAAAGTATATAGGGTCTGTGTTTGCAGGTCAACCCAACCGAATCCAGCCTATTTCGACCATACAAAAAAAGACCCATTTTCAAAATGAAACCATTTGACATGTTACCCAGCCTGAGACTGGCCCATTACACCAAAGGACCCAAGTACCTGTGGTTTAATCATGTCAACTATTTGACATAATATGTCCTCAAAAAGAACAGGCTCTTGAACCATACATTCCATCCGATGCAACTGTTCTTCATAGAAAAACTGTAATTCGTTTCTAGTCAGGACCCCGTTTCCATCTAAATCAATGCACTTGAACCTGAACAAATAAGTCATTTTCGTTATAACTCGTAAAAATATTACATTAATGGAAATAATAATTTAATTCAATGCACCAAGTGTATAAAACGTAGTAAAATTACAGTTATACCAGTACTCAAGACTAGGTGCAGATGATTTATCCTCTTCAGATAAAATGAAGTAAACAAAATCTTCGTATCCCATTTTCCCCTCAACTTCACTTGTGAACTTTCTTGGAACCTGAGATTTACTGATGCATTAAAAGAAACAGAGGTGGAGAAATGGCGGGTTAGGTAATAGGTGGTTGATCCGAAACATTTTCTGACGCCATTTTTATATAAATAAACTGATGTGTCAAAGATGATTATGGATTTTTGATTTTGATAAAAATACAATTTAACAAAATGATTTTGGAGATATTCTGTTGGGCATCTTTCAACCCATTTTCATTTAAAGTCAATTTTTGGTTTTACCGGTTTTGACTAGTTAGAGATAAAACATAACCTTTATTGACGCAATCATAAGTAAATGGATTGAAATCACCATCACTTATAAATGTGCTGTATAAAGAAAACAATGCTACTGAAACATTAACAAGAGATAAAGGTGGCAAAATGGGCAGATGGGTTGGGTAAGGGGCAGTCGGGTTTACATTTTTTTTAATTTAAAAAATAATCTAATTTACTTAATAAAAATGATTTACAAGAGTTATGCATTGAAAGTACATCGAAAATACACTTTAGGCGACTTTTAACCTTTAAAGCAGCTTCATTTTATTTTACTTGTTTCACCATTTAGAGATAAAACATAACCTTTTTAGAGGTGACAAGATAGGAGATTGGGTAACGTGTTGGTCAGGTTAACCAAAAACACTTTTTTCTTGAAGTTTTTATCAAAACTTTGAAGAATAATTATTATTCTTAGTTTATTAGTTGTTTGATAAAGTTTGAAGTACATAAGGATTGAGTTTGATTATTTATTTGATTGTCTAATAGGGTTTGAGTTAGATTATGAATAGTATAGGTTGAGTATAAATAGATGGTTTGGGGTTATTATTTTGTGTGGTTTTGAAACATCATTCTTTTGTCAATTATTTGGTGTTTTAATCTGGGCCAATTTTCCAACAAACTTAGTGTCAAAAACAATTTTACTATTTCCCTAAAAAGTTAATTTTGTTTAATAAGATGATTAACTCTAGGCAAGTTTCAATCCATCCAACACTTCCCTTATAAGCATATTTACAGGTTTTGACCCATTTATAAACAAATGGGCTGAAATTACCATCTCTAGAAGTACTAGAAAATAAAAGAATACTTTAACTATTCAGATAAACATTACAAACCTGGGAGAATATTCTATCGACGATTCTGTACGTGAGTGCATGGTTACCGTATCTTATAAGATTCTCTTTATCAATCAAGAAATCATGGTCAGTGTCCAACTCCCAGAACTTGCAGTATATCACATAGAAGTGCTCATAGGAGAAGAATCTGCATGAAAACAATATAATAAATGTTCTTGAAGTTATGAACTTATGATCACATCTTTTATGGTTAATGGCAATTCATACATGTGAAAAAAGGAAACTCATTTAAAGAAAAGTAAATAATTATAAATTATTACCTTAGAACTTTGTTTATGTCTTCTTCTTCATCAGCATGAAGCATTGCTGCGATTAAATTTCCACGCTTGAGTTCCCTGAGGGTAAGACGTCCATTGCCCGTTCTATTCACGTAGTAAAAATTCTGTATATAACCGTTTCAGCTGGTAATATAAATAAAAAGTATATGTGAAAATGAATTAGTGAATAATATTCATCCCAATCAATAATAATATGAATAAACAGATAAAAAAGAAATGTACCATATCTCTCTTGAAATTCAGGTGTGCTTTGTAAGAATTCTAACCCTGGATGGGTTGTTAAAAGTTCACGAAGTATCGGTTTAAAATCCTCCTATTTTAAAGTTGAAAACCAATCAGATAAAGAAAGATTCAATGTTATTGCAAATGTATTGAGCAAATTGTCAAACTCAAATTTGAGTCTCTCACCAAACACACAGGCTAGTGGTATAATTTTTTGTAATATATAAAGAATAAACACTATATGCAAAATTATCAAACATGTCAGCTGTCAGCATCACTTTTAGGAACTGAAATAGGCAATATGTAGCAGTATTCTGAATAACAAGTTTATATCTTTAAAATAGAAACAGATTCCTGATTCAAAAGTAGATATACTAAATTACTAATAACACTCTAAGGGTATTTGAATTTGGTTTGAAGACCCACAAGAAGTGATTACCACTTTTGGTAGAAAATATTATACAAAAGTGGACATTTTAAAAGGATATAAAATACAATTCTGACATCTGAATAAAGAAATAAAGATCTTCACAGTGATGGAATTTGAGTAAGAAAATGACCTGAGTTAGGTATCCCAAATCAGGCTGCTTTAATAATGTGAACATCTGGGTTGCTATATCTTTTGTCAACATGTTACCGTTGACCCAAAAATCCAAAAATGCATCCCTTAGAGCATGTACAAGACAAATACACAAAAAATGCATGTTATTTCTTTTACTAACAAAGCATATATATAATAATGTTTCATAGAACAATATAAAAGAATTAATAATCTTCACGGTCCATGACATAACTCATTACATAACATTAAGAATTTAAGACGGAAAATAAATCATAACATCTTTAAAAGCTAAAAAAATAGTAAAATTCACCTGGTTACAACACCGGTGCTACCAACGTCTATACTTTCAAAAAGAGTGGTAGAGAAGAATGATGGCAGCATGCATATTTCCTTTGTGACAGGTTTGAATTCTGTTCAATTCAAACCAAAATAAACAAAATCCCAATAATTCAGTTATATTATTTAGTGGTCTAGAAAAGTAAAAATGCAACATAAATTTAAATCTCACCATCCACAGAGAGTCCATTGGCATGACCATAGAAGAACTGATTACTTCTAGAAAGACAACGCTCTTTTAGTTCATTAGGGAGCGGACGCCCATTTTGAAAATAGAACTGCAACCATAACAAGTATTTCGGTTATATCTAGAATTGTTAAAATACCCATGGTACAAGCTAGAGATGAAACTTTTAAATCATTTACTTACATCTAAGTTATTTTCCTATAATGGGTCAAATATAAGAAGTACAAAAAAGAAGGCCAAATGACTCAACTACTTTATATGAAAAAAAAAGAAAAAAAAAAGATTAGTTCAATAATGATATATACTTTTGGTAATCATATTTAACACTATAATATTTATTAAAAAAAAAAAAAAAGAAAACTTGAACATAAAGTGTTCAACCTGACGGCCCTAGTGTGTTATTGTGTTTTGATCCAAGATATACTACACATGTTGACTTGAACCCGTCTACACAACCCGACCAACCTCGCCGTATTGACCCAGCCTGCAATTTTCAACTTCTACTACAAGATAGAGGTGGCCCTTCAACCTTTTACTTATGAGCAGATCATCTTAGACAATTTATCCATAACGGTTTCATAATGTCAAACAGAAAAATAATTAGAAAGTAATGTACAACCTGCTAACCCATGTTACAGCTGAGTGAACAGTGAGGACTAAATGATGTAATTTCTAAAAAGTTGGGACCTTATCATACCACAAAGACCATAGGCGTAATTAACTCATGTTTTAACAATATTGTCTTCATAACCATATTTAATACACTAAACGTATATAAAAAATGATCAAAAGAACTTTCACAAAAAGTGTAAGAGTCGGCCAAATAAAAACTACCATTTTCCCAACACAATCATGCTGACCCGAACCTGTTACACAACCTGCCATTTTGCCACCTCTACTGCAAGTTAGAGGTGGTACTTCAACCCTTTTACTTATCAATTGGGTTATTATCTATATAGCATGTTAAATATGTATAAGTAACAAACACAAACAAAAAGTGTTCAGCTCAACCCAATCCAAACAAAAACTACCCACTTTGATGCTGAACCCATTTACCCGACCCACCCATCTAAACAAACAGAAATCAGTATTTAGGCTAGCAGACCTGAGGTATAAACTCTTTGATAGGCTCATTGAGTAGTTTCAAAGGAGAACCTAAAACAGACGGGCCCGCCCTCTGTTTTGTTATACGTGGTGAACCAGAAGAGCTTCTTGGTGAAAGTGGAGGCACGTTGTTCAATGCAGATTTCGGGCTGGAAGTTGCTCCAGTTACATTCAGTGACACGCCAGCCTTAGCCTTGTATAACAAAGACTTCACCTATAAAACACAAGTTCAGCTATATAAAGAAAAGGCTATAAACTGCACAAAAGAGACGCTAGAATGAATAATAATAAGCTGTGAATACTCATGGTGAAAACATATGGCCGCTTCTAAATAATGCATATTGCATAGTGCTATATGGCGATAGTAGTGTAATGAAGACGTTAAAAAGATCCTAACTATATTGATTAGCAGTGAAAGGAACTTGTGTTAAAATTTTAATATAAGAGAAATGTTTGCATGATTTAAGTGCTAAAAGTAATGTTGAAACATTGGATAAGATAGCTTTAATGTTGTGACTATTTATGGTGTATGTCAGTATGTGCTTTTACAAATGTTCAGAAGGTAACTCTAAACATGTTTGTTAATCATGATACTTTGAAGCAATGAAATCAAAAACCCAAAGACTTAATAATATTAAGATGGCAGGAACTAATGAATGTGAAAATCACTTTTCTAATTACCTTCTTGCATTGAATAAACGATCAAGAAACACACCATTCAAACCAAAATAACAGATTCCTAATATAGATCAAAGAAACTACAAAGATAATGGCATTAAATTTAACCATCAATCAACTATCATCATATGATTTACATCAGCCTTCAATGTAATAACAAAAAAGAAACCATAAAGAATCAAAATGAAAGATGAAAGCACAAAAATATGACAATTACCAAAGAAGTGGAATCTGGAAGCGAAAGCCATTGTTCAAACAGCTTATCGGCAACATAAGAATTCGACTTAATAGCCAAAGAAGACACTTCATTCAGCTGCAACAATTCAGGTTCAAGACGACACACATCCATTTGATTTTAAATCAATATCTATATCAAATCTTGAATTCAAAATCTATCATCCAGATCCCAAATTGAACCCACCGCAATCAATCCGTTATCAGAGATAATACAAACGATTAAACAAGAATCTTGAAAAAGGGGTTGTTCTCCTTTTCAAATCAATCAATCAATTAATCGCGTCCATGTTGTTGTTGTTCTTGATTTTGAAATGAAATGAAATGAATCATTGGGGACGTAAAAATGTGGAATTTTTTGAGGCATCGAGATGGGTGTTGTATTGTGGGTTGTGTTAGTGCGATCGGAGTGAAGTGGGTGATGAAATTGGTGGAAAGATTAAAGAATTTGAGATGAGAGAGATTGGAAGAACGAAAATGGAGGTATGAGAGAACACAGGAAGTGGAATGGGGGGAAGACAATGTAACTCGCTCATACAAATCTTTTGTTTTTAGCTTTTTTTTTTATTGTTTTGAAAAATGATGCAAGCATGTCATATTTTGTGTGTCCTATAAGCAATGTTTTTAGAACCGGATCGAACGTCGAATCGGACGTCTTATTGGTTTTGTGGTCGGACCGGATTTAAGAACTGGATGACGTCATAATTATATATATAGTATATTATATATATAGTTATATATATAATTAAATATAAGTAATTTATATATGTATTTTATAGTTATATATAAAACTTAACTATATTTTTATATTCAACATACTAATTTATGGTTCAACACCCCATTTTTACCAATTAAAATCAAAAAAATAAAAAAATACAAAATCCGGTCCGAACCGGTCCGGTTTCCCGGTTCGACCAGCAGTTCGGGATGAACCGGCCGGTTCGACCGGCCAAAAACGAATCGATGAGAACCAGACCGGCCACCTAGCCGATCCCCGGTCGGACCGGCCGGTCCGATCCGGTCTCAAAAACATTGCCTATAAGACATTTTGGTTGTAAAATGACATATTACCCAACTAGTGTTTAGAAAAAGTTAGAGTGAATTACACGGATAGTCCCTGTGCTATGTTCAAATTGCGGTTTTGGTCCTCAAGTTTGGAAAATTACAAGGTCGGTCCCAAAGTATGCATAAACGTAATAGGTTTGGTCCCTGACATGGATGGTCAGTTAACTTTTTGTTAACTTTTATTGAAAATGACAAAAATACCCTTATATGGAAACGTGGAATAGCGGTGGTGGCGAGGTGGGACGGTGGTGGTGGCGAGGTGGAACGGTGGTGGTGGCAAGATAAAATGGTGGTGGCGGCGAGGTGGAACGGTGGTGTGACGGTTGTGTTGGCAAGATGCGACGGTGGTGGCAAGGTCTGACAGTGGTGGTGGCAAGGTCTGATGGCGTTGGTGGCAAGATCGGACGGCGGTGTTGGTAAGATGCGACAGTGGTGGAGGCAAGGTGTGACGGTGGTCGGACGGCAGTGATGGTCGGACGGTGGTGATGGTTGGACGACTTGTTGGACGGGGAGGATGGGTACGGGTGGTGGTGGTGGTGGTGGTGTATGGGGTATTTTGGTCATTTCACCCAACTTAACGGAAAAAGATAACTGTCCATCCATGTTAGGGACCAAATTTGTTAAGTTTATGCATACTTTTGGACTAAGCTTGTAGTTTTTCAAACTTGGGGACCAAAACCGTAATTTGAACTTACCACAGGGACTATCCGTGTAATTTACTCAAGAAGTTACTAGCATGTAGCATTTTGTTTTTTGTTTTTTCTCTTATTATGTAACATTGTTACAATTAGATGAGGGGTGGTGAATACTAAGGTTGAAACAAAAGCTTTTGAAGGCTGATGAGAGTATCCTCGTAGAAGATGTCAACATATTGTGAGATAGTTGAGACACCAAAAACGAGTAGTTTACGTATAACTGTAATATATTTAGAAAAAAGTGGAATTTTATCTCATACTTCTTCTATGATAACGGGGCGGTAGAGATGTATGTTTCATTGATGTTATCATGCTAAATAATAGTAGTGTTGATTAGGGGATGTTGAACGCCAAGCAACATTTACGTTAACGTGTTTGCATGTGTGTATCAACCATGCTATTTTCAATCTTAGCATTGGATGATAGATGATAGCATAATGTTTCGAAGATCAAAGAAGATCAAGACAATAAGATATTGTACGCAAACAACATTTTGTACCGTAAAATTTCCCTACAAGAATAATATAAAACAATTGTACGTAATGTATTAATGTTTTTGTGGGAAAGAGAAAGATAAATGGTAGATACTTATGTAATCGTCATGTGTATCACACTTAAAAAAATACAAGTGTTTTATATAGTTCTCAAAGTTTTTAGTAAAAATATCAGTTTTGGAAAGAATATCCATCTACTTAAATATGTGTTTTGACACAAGATTTCTTATCTTTCTACTCTAATAAAAGAGCAACTAGAAATGACACGTGACAGCGTTACATTCATTCTTACCAAAATTTTCTCGCTTCTCTCTCATTTTAAATAATTATCTTAATTACTAATAATATTATTTAACTTTCTTTTAGATTAAAAATAGTTCTTTAATAAATTATGAAAGAGATACTTTTATTAATGTTATTTCTAAAAAAACAATATTATGCAATAAGAATTGTTTCTAAAACATTAAACTTTTCTTAAAAATATAAAATATTTTTAAAATGGTGTTTTTAAAAAGTAAATTTGTTATAAGTTAAAAATAATTACAATTGGAATTATAATAAGGAATTTTTAACAGTGACATATTTTAATCTGGTTTGTTTTGAAATAAAATGTTTGATTTTTTTTCTAGAAATAAAAAAACAAATTTTTAAAATTTTGATATTATTGCTTTATTACTTAGAGTTTTTAGTCATGTGTAATTTTAATCATATCTTATCTTGTAATACACGGGTTTACAAAAACTAGTTATACGTATACACTAACTTGACTGTGAAAGGATGATCCTTAAGGCTACGCCTCCACTATCCTTCTAATGTTTTTATGGTGTTTACATATACTCTTTTTTCACTCGAACGGATGAGGATGGCATACACGACCTCCAAGCTCATGTCAAATGGGCTTTTGCTGGTCTTCACTCACAAATTTGCCATTTTTGTGTACTCAGTCTTGTGGCCTGCATTGTTGCACTTTATATTATAGTTAGTTATACGTTGTGTTAGAGGTACACATCAATTATCTTTCTTGTGTCCATGGTTTTAAGCCTACTCATTATAATATAGTGTGTGTTTAAATTCTAGAAAGTAAAATACTATATGGTATTTAAGAGTAAAATTTTGTTGTTAAATTTGATCTTTCTTGTAATTGATGGTGAAAAGTTGTTAATTTTGTAGGCCTGGGACTTGTTGCATATGATTGCCAAGTCACAACACTCCCATATGACTGTCTATTTATTCCAAACAAAAATTATACAAAAATTTACATCAACATTTTGCTTACTGTTCAATATATATTTGTTGATAATGTTGTAATCTTCATCATGTATCAATAAAAGCATGATTTATTGTTATTTTAGGGGTATCAACTCTCGATGATGGCATTAACATCATTAAGTTTTTTGTTGTGTCTAGATGAGTTTGAATTGTAAACAGGTTGATCCATCTATTATGTTTTATAAATGAGTATTTGTCGGGTTGGGTTGTAACTAAACATGTTGGCCACCTAACCCATTTGATATTATTAGTATTATAAATTAATATACATGTTTTAAAGTTCAATCATTTACAACCATTAAACTCATTAAACCAGGTTACAACCCATCAAACTGTTTTAACCTACCAACTTGTTTAGACAAACATGTTAAACGGATCATGATCAAAGTACATGAAAAAGAATCTAGTGTAAAATGTACGTAATAGTGTAGTTTTATTACGAAATAAATATACATATATATAGAAAAGAGGTTGCATCAGTCTCACAATGCCTAAATAATCACATCTTGAAGACTAACATGTGGAGAAGATGACCTATGTATTATAACACTTCAGACTCATTTAGTCGTGGTGGTCCCGGTTTTCCTCAACTTCGCGGCCGAAGAGTTGTTGTTGCCTGATGTCGTTGTTTGGGTCTCTGATGCGCCCCCCTGTAAATTTAATAAAAAAGTGTTGATTTTGAATATATTCCAATGATTGTGTTGAATAAAACTACTTTAGAGGAAATCATGTATGCATTATTAACAGACAAAAGTATCGACTATTCGAGGAAAATTAATATATGTATACTATCAAATCAGGGTCATCTAAGATATAATTAAATCATTGGGTAAACTCTTCTTTGATGTCAAGGTGTATGCGATAAATAGTCATCGACTTCGGGGAAAGGCTAAAAGAACAACACTCATTTGGGTGGGAGAGTATGGTCTTTAGTATCCCTTTCATCCTTAACACTCTTTTTCACATCATGCTACATCAAATTTCTTATTCTATACTTAAATCATGAAAATTTATCATTTTTCTCACCCATCCCATCCTATAACTATTTTCTAAGTTATTGGAAGAAAAAAAAAAAGAGAAAAATCATACCTGAGGTTGAGGTCTTTGTATAGTTTGTGTCATAACTAATTGAACAATTTCAACAACCCTTGTTTGACCATAGGCTAGAACTCTTTGGCAGTAAAGAGATGCCGAGTCTCCAGCCCTGGTCTTCAGTTCCGACAGGGTACGATCAATCTCGGCTTCATGCTTCGTAAGGTAAGGTTTTAAGAAGTTCGCGTATATATATTTTGTTCCCTGAAATAATATTTATAAAAAATAAAAATGAGAAAAAAATAAATAAAAGAAACCCACCTTGAATCCTTGTTATTTCATTATGGAAACCTTACCTGTGTTTTGGGATACCACAAGTATACACAAATGACCACCTTTGCTTCACTATACATGGGGAGCCTTCAAATTACAACAAAAGTGAAAAGAATTACAAAGTTTCAAAAAATTAAAATGAATATTATAGTGATGGTTGCAATTTCAATTTAAAGTAGAGAACAACAATAATTACATAAACAACATAGATGAAGAAGGAGAAAGAAGAGACTGCCAATAGAAACAATAATACATGTGATACGGTTCCCATATATTATATACTAGCTTTAGTAAACCCGTGTATTACACGTGTTTAATAAATAAATAATAAAATAATAAAAATTTAATAGTTATAAAACGATATTTTAAGATAAAATATGATAAGTAATGACTATAAATAATAAATAATATCATCAACTTTTTAATATTTTTTTTAACTTTTTTTATTTTTTCAAAAAAAAATAAAAATTTTGTTTCAAAACAAACATTCGAAAATGTAATTTTTTAAAACATTTATATTATAACTCCTAATTTTAATTAATTTTTGTTTATAAAACTTTTACTTAAAAATCTAATATTTTTAAAAAAGTTTACTATTTTAGAAAAATTTCTCATTTAATAAATATTAATTTTTTAGAAACAATATTAATAAGAAGATTTATTTCTTAATTTATTTTTAGTAATTAATATGATATTAATAAAAGAGAGAAGCGAGAAAATTTTTGTGAGGTGAAATATGATAGTGACATGTGTACACCACATTTACTCTTTTATTAGAGTAGGAAGATACTTAAAATAGGTTTTGTATTTAACATTATTCATATTTCATTAGTAGACAAAGTAATGAAGTTTGTTTTTATTTTTATACTTTAAAAGTGAAAAATAGCAAAATATATTTTGGGGGTAATTTGTTCTTATCATCCATATCTTTTAATTTATTTGGTAAACTACCATTTTTCAAAAAAGCGTAAATAAAATAAAAAAAAAATGGCTAAACATAGGTAAAAAAAAAGGCATGTAAAATGTCCAAGTACATCGTTAAAATAATTTATAGTTATTAAAACATTACAAAAAATAGATTTATGAAAATGAATAACAACCAAAGTTATATATCTGTTTTTCGAATCCACTATTAACTTTTTAATAATTGGTAATTATAACTTTTCGGGTAAGTAATTTATACGGAATATCTTCCATATAAACTTTGAAGAAAAATGAATAGCTAATACGGATATCCTATCAAAATTGACTACCGTTCTAGAGAATTAAAATCTCACTAGTCTTTTGTTACACACTTACCATGAAACAAATGCATCACCAAAAGGATCCCAAACGGTCATTGCAGCAATTATTATCCTGAAAGATTACGATTAAGGTTTAGAAATAAGATTATACATAACTTATCTTATGTTACAAGTGGCATCTATAAAGTAATATAATACCAGTATTGACACCAAAAGCGAAGTTGTTCCACATCTGGTTTGTTTTTCTCTATAGATTTGAAGCATTCATAAGCCGGATATAAATATGCAAGCAACAACCTAAACATAATACGATATTTACATAAATGTGACCCAATAGTAAGTTTAATCAATGTTTCATTTAAGTTACTTCAATTTTATATTGTTTCATTGTTAAAAATACTTACTGTATAAATTAGAAGTAGTCACTAATTTGTGACCTAAAATTTAAAGGTCTAGTAATCATGTTTCAAGACTCTTTTAGTCACTTATGTCATATTTTATAACGAAATAATGAGTATAAAACTTTGTTATTATTTAAAGGTTTTTAGATTTCTGACGATTATAAAATTTTGTTATTGATTAAAGGTTTTTAGATTTCTGACGATTATGAAACTTTGTTATTATTCAATGGTTTTTAAAATATGTAGTCAAAATTCTCGATAATACAAAGCATATGATTGAGACATACACTAGTATTCGGTTGAGCATGTATCCAAGCATCTTGCCCTGTCACAAACAACTGAACAATTAATAGCCGAGAACCATAAACCATGGGAAAAAGAACAAACTTTGATACTGCATTATCAATAGGCAAAATAGATGAAGTAACATGAAAGATCAGATGCAACATGTTTATTTTTACAAGATAATAAAAGTATTGAATTTTTGTTCATATTATTTTTAAATATTTGGTCAAATACTTTATGAAACTCCTCCCAAATCAAGTGTTAGGCATTTATTATGGGATATATTCTTATCTATATATAACTCTTACTTCACCTTACTTTATTCCTTTCTTCTTCTTTCCTAAAGAAATTAATAACTAGATTCAGTCAAGTACCTTGTTTCTAGATTGAGACACCATATCTCCTTGGTTCCAAATAATTCCAAGAAAAGAATAGATTTAAGGTTCTAAATTTCAACTAGAAAAACATAACACCACTATTTAGTATTTACAAAACCGGACCAAAATGTTCGGCTTAAATTGAACTGGTTAAGTACTTTTGAACTACCTTAAATTGAACTTGTCGGTTATGAGTTAAACTAGTTGAACCGACAAACCAAATCAATGATTGAACAAATTTTCAAAAAAATTGTTATTGTTTATCTTCCCCTCAATCATATTTTGTTCTTTTAGTTTTTATCTTTTGAAAATCTCATTTTCTACCTTGGCTCCATATTTTTTTTCCAAGGCTTTATATTTTGTTAACATGGCAAAATACACAAAATAATAATTAATTTATATTTTATTTTAAATTGTACATTGACATAGACACATGCACGCACATATATACACTTCTCAATTAATCTATGATTTTATGCGGTTTTTAAAACAGGTCTGACATGCATCGCTAAAATGATCGGTTCAAGAGTGTTATGATTAAGAAGGCAATTTCATAGATATTGCGATTCCCTATCATAAAAACTAACAGAAGCCGCAAGCATATTGCCTTCAGTGATCCACAAAACACCACTAGAAGTAACAAGTTTTGCATCTAGCAAAACCTTTTTACTCTATATATGCATCTATCATTGATGGCAAATGTGCCGTTGCCAACAAGCACATATACATTTCAAAAGGTTTTGCCCAATTTTGAGTTCACAGAGAATGATATTTCTAAAAAAAACCGTTTGTAGATCACTCATTCGTATATGAAAACATCAAATTGAAGAACATGAGATTCGTTCTAAACCTAGAAATTTCAAACACAAATCAATCGAAATTGTAATCAACTAAATGACGTAATTTGAACGACGATGCATTTACATTTCAGGAATCGTACGGAGCAACAATCAACATGAAGAACATACAGATCCAGAAATTTCAAACGCAACCGCTTGAAGATCACTAAATCGTATACATTATTCAACAACATTAAATCGAAGAACATCAAATAAACCTACAAATTTCAAACAGAATCAACTAAAATTGTAACCTACTAATTGAGATGGCGAAATCACAGCATTTACACATCCTAAATCATACATTCATACAGAGCAACAAACGAAAACGAAGAACACATAATCGAGAACTCAAAACACAATCAATCTATTACCTGAATGTGATCATAAAACAAGCGTAATGCGAACAACGATGCATATAAATATATAATCATCCTCTTATAAGCATAAAACTGAAAACTAATCTTACGATTCATTAATTATGGATAATTTGATCATGAAACCAGAATAATGCGAACAACGATGCACATAATCATCCAAAATATGAACAAAAAACAGAAAATTATCTTACGGTTAACTGATTATCTGAAGGAATGGAAGAATGTTGATCGTATAGAAGCAATGCAGGCTGAGGGGACGCCGGCCGTTGAGCAACGGCAAACCGTTGCGACGGTCGACGGAGGAGAGAGTGATCGGAGAAACGATCCGATTGGTTAGGGGAAAGTTTCTCTTTATTATGGCTTTTTTTTAATATTTTGGTGTGAGTTTAGTATTTATAGGGCTCGGTTATTATTTAACTAAACCGGATAACCACACATCCCTCCACCATCAAATCTCAAGCCTCTAAAATTTCTAAAAACATGGACGGTTTGAAACGAGAGCGTAAATTATCGAGTAAACGAGTTGCCATATATCTTCGCCTCGTGTATCTATAGTCAGGGACGCACCCAATAATTTTTTTCTTCAAGTCAATTTTTTCTGGTTCTCATTTTCAATTTCATGTTAGAATTTACAATCGGGTCAAGTCACATAAATAAGTACTATAATATTTTAAAACGAGTAATAAAATATGATTTCATTAGAAAATGATAGGAAAAAAATACATTTTATAGTAGTTGTCTACATGTTTTTATCTACCGAAAATCATTCCATTACATTTTATAGTAGGAGTATATAGATTTTAGCTTATTATTTTTATTAAGAAAATGGGCTCTTCATTTGATTTTTCACGTGTTCATTTTTTGTAAAAAAAAATATTTTGGTTTAGGGGTGTAGGGATGAGCATTTGGTACCCAGTACCCGTACCGGTACCCAATTGGTACCGAAAATATGTATAAGGTACTGGTACCGGTACTTGATTTTCTTATATTTCGGGATCGGTACCCACCGGTACCGGTACCGGTATTTTACCCAAAAGTCCCGTATAGTCCCGCTAGTACCTGAATACGAATATATTATTTTGAAATATTTTGTTTTGTAATATTTTTCACCCCGTCAATTAGTATTCTATTTTGACTTTTGAAGGTAATTATTATTATTTTTTTAATATCATTCTTTTTACTTCACTACAATTTCAAGAGATATATTATTTATGATTTTAATAGAAATGAATGGTGGACTAGTGTGTGAATTGAGTTAGAAGAAAATGAGAAAAGTAAATAAACTATCATTTTATTTGAATACTTTTTTGATATTTTACTTTGTTTAGTTATTATAAATTTTTTAAGGTATCGGGTACCAAACATATACTGGGTAACAAGTATAAAAACAGGTACTAGGTACTGTAACCAAACATACACCATGTAGTAAACCTAAAAAATAATGTTGTGTAGGAAGCGGGTACCAAAGAAGTACTGGGTACCGAAATACCGGTACCGTACCGGTACCAGTACCTGTACCCATATACCAAATTCGGTACCGGTACTCGTTTTTTATATAATTCGGGACCGGGTACTTTCGGTAACGGTACCGGTTCGGTACCGAGCTCATCCCTATAGGGGTGGTAAAGTTTTCATAAAGGCCAACATTCAAAAAGCAGAGAGTCGACTGAGAACCGTTAATGTATGTTACATATTAAAAAAAATTGCAGGGTCATTTGACCCCTCCCTCTCTTCTTAGGTCCCTGTAATTCCTCACGGCAACAATGTTAATCTAATCATAAGCAGAGAGAATTCTCCTGCGACAAACCTCTGACGGTGTTTGAAAAAAAAAAACGTATATCCAACACATTAGGTTGTTCTATTATTATACTTAAATATTTATGCAAAACCTCTACCAGGTTCGTCTATTTGGCTACAAGACAGTGTGTTGACCTCCAATGAACTATTGGTTTTAAGGAAAGTGGTTAAATCGTAAAAGAAATTGAGTATAGTTGTTCTATTCCTTTGTTAATCAGTTTGATCGATTCAACCGTGAACCAACAAATAAGTATGTTAAGCTTTTGGTCTAGGTTTAAAGTTGTTAAAAACAAAAGGATTAACAATATGTAACAGTTTATCTTTTTCAGAATTATGTTTCTGAATATTTTTGTGTATATATAAGATTATAGACTATGTTTAATTAATTAGTTGTTGATAACCTCATTTTGTCCAACATGTCGCCATAACAACTTTAAAAAGAGCACCAATCGCCATTACTCAGCAAGGTATTTGTCCTTAGGTCGTGCATAACGATAATGAATTAGATTTTGTGATCCGTATATCAATATATTATGGTTAAAGTATATTTAATTTGGCTTATAATTGCTCTTTATATAACAATGGAATATATCGTAGTAACTAAAAACGTAGACATTTTATTATATACCTTTTTATGACCTATTCATATGTTACTATCAAATGTTTATATTTAGAGATATTCAATGTTATTCTAATGCAATTTTCATATACTTTATTATAATACGATAACCAATATTCATAACCTCTAATTAACTAATCTATATGTCGTCACCAACTCTCATATACTTAATATACTTATGTATATGCTTAAGGTAACATCAATGTCAAGGGTCTCAACCCCTTGGGTTCGTCATAGGTTATTTTCCTTTTGATTCGTGTATAATAAATAATACTCATCTTGATTCTTTACTAATTTATAGGTCCCAACTTACAAATTAACATGTAAAATTATAGAAACAAGATTTGTAATGTTCAATAATACATAGTAACTTAGAATGTTATAAGATACAACATTTACTAAACCATGTGTAAACAATCTTCAAATACTTGAGTTTTTTTTTTTTTTTTTTTTTTTTTTGAACTCTACCAAACTAGTTAATACGTGACTCGAACTCCTTGGTATCTAAGAATTTCCCCAATAAGCTCGCCTCTACCCGACCCAACATACCTCCCGCATATCTCTCCATCTCTAATGAACAAAAAGGTCGGGACTTCAACGACATCCATATCTTTCAAGAATTGCATACAACTATCGTTCTCGTCACCATTCATGCGTGCAAAAACCACTGTATCCATTTGTTTTGATAGTTTCACCACGGTCGGATATACCTTCACGCAAGGACCACAATGTTTGAGGCCGACATCGAGCACTATGAGTTTTTTGTCCTCTTTGTGATCGGCTATGAGCTTCTCAACGTCTTCTCTGTTATGTAGTTGTACCTAATAATGTAAAGTATAAAAATAAGAAATTTATTTAATGTCTACATTTTTAACATTCGATTTGATATTTATTTAGTTAAATTAGAAATGACTGAAATATATATATTATAAATTATCAATAACACACCAGCTTGTGTAAATGCACACTGAAAACACTCATTATTTATATCACACCTACACACATACACGTATATTTGTGTAATATAAACACACACCAAAGTATACACATCTTATGATTCATATATGTGAATATAAGAGTTGATTTTATTCATGAATAAACACACACCAACCAATTTTAATCAATAACTCCACTTATATCATGGCTCAAATAAATAACATCATTCTCTTTGAATTATAAAGAGGAACAAACAACAATCAAAATTTACATATAGAAAAATTATAGTAAAACATTTTTTTAGAATTATAATAGGTTTTTTATAAAAAAAAAAAAATATTGATGATAGTTTTTAGTGTTGATTCTACACATATAAAGACAACCCAATCATATAAAACCAACTGATTAATGTGAACAATCAAATATGGATCCATCGGTTTCTTAATCGGTTTGATTTCTTCAATTATTGCTTATAGTTATTTCTTGATTTTTCTTGCTTCAACCTTTACTTTTACTAGTATGATAAATCTAACTATATTTGTAGTATACAAAAAGTCATTTTTATAACCAAATTTAGCTGTTTAACCCCATCTAGAAGATCAACTAATAAGAAATTATCCACATGCTTATTACGACAATCAAGATGTTAAATATAAAGAAAATTTATATCAAATTATTTACAAAAGAATATAAATGATAGTTTTATTCTTGACTTCGATAACTCTACTATGCATAACATATAACCATATCCATATCATAAAAAGCAGTTAATAAAAACAATCAAAAACCAAACAATCAGTTTCTCGATTAATTTAACTATTACGATTATTTCGATTATAGTTTGACTACTCAGATCTGTATACTAATAAATAAAAATAAATCTGGACATTTGTCAATATTCTAGGTCATTTAATAATTGGTTTTACCGCTTCTTTCTTCTCTTAATTATGAATGCTATAATAGCTATTAATTAATAAATATCCATAACAAAAATTTCAAATATGTAAATTTCAAATTTTCAAATATGTAATACATGTGTTTATTCAATTCGTATAATACACAATATTTAAGACATAACTTTTTTATTATTAACCATGTAACAGTAAATTTATTTAACCCGTATATTACACTAGATTGTAACCTAGTTTTTCTTTAAACCTTAATGTTATTAGCATGATAAGTATAATTATATCAGTAGTATTTAAAGAAAAAGTTAAACTTTCGTGACCAAATTAACTCTTTGACCCAATCTAGAACATCACCTTTTAGATAAAAAAAAAACAAACAAACAATTAACATGCTATATATGAAAATAAAAACCTTTAGAAAACGTTACTTAAAAGTGAAGAAGATGATCGGAAAAGTGCTTACGACGGCGGAGTGACTATCACCGTAATACAAGACGTCTCCGGCGAGGCGGTCGGGTCCGATGCCTTCTTCCTCATGAATCTTCTCCATACTCTTATAGAAATTGAAATGCGGCACTTTCTCGATCTTCTCCCTCTTGAAGAACTCCGTCATCTCCTCCGATTCATCCCCCAAAACCAGCAGGAAGACGACGTCGTTGCATGTTCTGCTCAAGTTCACCATGAAGGGGTAGATCTCAGAGCTCTTTTTGCTGTTTTTAGCAGCGAATTCCACCACCACCAGTCTCTGTTTCGCCTCTCGTAACGCTGATTCGAATTCCGCCACCGTGTGGATGTGTTGGACGTTGTCTTTTTCTTTCTCGGTCTTGGCGGCACCGCCGGCAGTGGTGCCGGTGGTTCCGGTGGTGGTGGCTTTGGTGGTGAGGGGTTTGGTGGTGGTGGTGGTGGAGAGGTGGAGCTTGGTGGGGTGGTGGTGGGTGGAGAAGAGGTGGAGTTTGGTGGTGGTGGTGGTGGTGGTGGAGTGGTGGTGTGTTGGTGGTTTGAGTAGGAGGTTTGTGAAGGATGCTGCCATGGTGGTCGCCGGAGATAGTGGTGGTGGTGGTGATGGTGGAGGGGGGGTGTGATGGGGTTGAAATGGAGGTGGTGATATCTGGTGAGGGGTGATGGGAACCACTCGTTTGAGGGTGAAGCTCGTCCACCAATCTCCACCATTCACTTTGATTTTTTTTGTAAGGATATTTTAGTGGATTAATTGATTTCATAAGAAATTATTGACATACTAACTTAGAGCAACTTGTAACGTTTGTTAAGTTGTTTGTGGTCTTAAAGTCATGTGTTAAAGTTGTAGAAATAGTATTTTGCATAAAGTGTACGTTAAGGTTATGTACATGATTAGATCGTCAAATGATCTGATTATTCCCGGACCCTAGGTAAAGCGGGAGCTGAGTCGAACACTGCGTATGCTCTCTTTATTGCATAAGAAATTATTAATACTTTGATATTTTAATGTCAAAACGTTCTTCCTGCACGTTGTGAGGAACTACATAACTGGTATGAGTGTGAAATTACGCATTTACGAAAACATGTTTTAACTCCTATAAATATGTATTTTTTTTTCTCATTTGTTCATCTTTGTTGTGAACAAAAGAACAAAAAGAGGTTCTTGAAAAAAATACTGTCTTAAAATAAAATAAAATAACGATTAGGCAGGGACTCGAACCTGTGCCTGCTAGTAGGAATGCCAAAACACAAACCAACTGTGCCGCTTCACCTTTAACAAGTGTGATGAATTTGTAACAAATAATAAGTAAAGAAATGCAATAACCATATAATTCAATTATATGTAATGATTGATAGGTATATAGGGGAGAGAAAGAGAATGGGTAAGCGATTAGATTTCGACCCATGTTTCATAGTTGTAGTAATGTATCCAAGTGGTTATATGAATTCTCAAAGTTGTCTGGTTAAAGTTGATAATGTATTAAGCGATATTTGTATACATCTAATCAATTCAATAAGCTTAGTGTAACAATTTTATATGTGATTATTGTAAAAATAAGAAATAAGCATTTTATCAAAACTAGCATGATTTTGATCTTTGAAATGTCACATCTTCTATTGACATTATGGTGCATATTATTCTTGGTTTAGAATATTTTTGTATGTCAAACAAAAAATCTAGTACAATTGTATGGAATTGAAGATGGCCAACACATATATAAAGATTTGACGGGTTGTATCATAAAAATATCTTATAAACAATTTGAAATATGCTTTAGTACATATGATTAGTTAATTTAATCAAATACATTAGTTGCATAATCTTCTTGCCATAATCAAGGCGTTCAACCAAACATTTTAAAGTTTCTGCTAATAGTTAAAATACTCATAAGTAATTTTTTGTGCCAATAGTTATCGAAAAATATAAAGATGTAGATTTGTCTACACGCAAAGATCAATTTAATATAACTAGTTTCCTCACACTCAAAGAAATATACTTGTTATTATCATGAAAAAAAGTTAGGTGTGAAAATGAATATTTATGAAATTTTAATCCATATTTAATTGAACTAGACGTATTATCAGTTAATTGTTTGGATCTGTCTAGTATGTTGGACCGGATTTAATAACCAAATAACTATAGACCCTTAGAATAAATGTGGACATCTACTTTGCAATTTGCATGTTATTGTTTAGAGTACTACTTTGTGAGTTTGCTCTATGTTACTTTGGAAAAAAAAAAAAAGAACAAGTTAATTTAAATTTCCTACCCCCTTGTTCTTCTTTCTCTTCCATTTTGATGGATCTAAAGGGTGTTATGGAGGTAACTAAGAGACCAAATGAATAATTTTAAAAAAGTTAAAAATCCACTTTCACTTTAAATAAGGGTTATCTTTGTAATTTACTCTTATTTGTATGAAATTTTAAAATTATTACATTTTACGCACATGTTATAGGGGTACACTTCATAATTTTTAGAAAACAGGTTAAATCAAAATAGAAAATATTAAAATACCAAATGAACTTACTATATAATTAATTAATTACACTATAATAAAACTTGGTTATTATTTAATGAAACCTTTTTCATAATTACCTCCTAGTTAAACTTGAAAGTATAATCACTAAATATTAGTGAAATTTTATATATGTTACAATTAAAATCACTTGGTTTTACTACATTTTTAACGTTTACAAAAAAAATTTACGGCATTAAAAACGTGAGAGTTTTTTTTTTTTTTTGGTTAAAGAAAAATATAAGAACATCAGACGTTGATTAAATTTTCATATACAAAGCTATATATTTTTCTAAACGGGCTAAAAGTACTTATATCAAAGCCTAAAGTCTAAACGGGTTATAAACCGGTTTGAAAACCCCAAACCGGTTCCTTTTGCCGGCTTTTGGCACCTCTGGGCTCTGGCTCTAGTAACTAGTGCACCTCTTTCACATTTTGCATATTGGGCTCAGAGTAATGATATCAAAGCCCAGAATAACTTACTAAAATATCTACATTTAAGATTTGTCCCACAACAAACTTGTGGAAACGACATCATTTTAGTTGAATGCAAGAGAAAACTTGTACGCTTCAACCATAAGTTAAAAACATTCGATATGAATCGTAACATCCGATATCCTTTAATAAAATTAATAACGACTTTTTACATACTAATTCTATGCACACGTATCTTTAAAACTACTTTAACATGTTTAAATAGTTTTATTGTGATTAATAGCTAAAAATATGAAATTTAAAGGAGTAAACATTTAAAATTTGCAAATCACCGGTTTGATCTCGTAAGTATACGAGACTTTACTTTTAAAACTTGATTCAATTGTATCAACAACCTAAAAATATACTTTACTAGATTAGTACCCCGTGTATTGCACAGGTTGGATAAATAAAATATTAAATAGTTATTAATAAAAATTAAAAAATTATAAAACGATCTTTTGATATAAGATATGATTGACATTAGGTACGAGTGATAAAAGGACGATATCATTTTTTAAACTTTTGTTTAATTTTTTTTTTGTCTTTTTTAACAAAAGTTGGTTTTTAAACAAATTGTTTCAAAACAAACCGTTTTTAAAAAAAAGTGTCATTTTTAATAATTTCTTTATTATAACTTTAAATTTAATTATTTTCGTTTCATAGGAATTTTATTTATAAAAGTCACAGATTTTTTTTGAAAAAGTTTCTTATTTTATAAAAAATTTATTTCTTTACAAATTGTATTTGTAGAAAGATATATTTTGCTAATTTAATAAAAAATATTTTTAATATGAAAAGAATTAAATAATATCATTTGTATTTAATGTGATATTTATTATGAGAGAGAAGCAGAAAAATAAAATTTAAGAGCTCTAAAATTATGAAAAGTGGCATACAAAAACTTTTTTTTATTAATATAGATAGACTAATTTTAGTAAACCCGTGTAAGAGCAAATAAAATCTATACTTATTAATAAAACAATAACTTTAGTGTCACGTAGTCTTTTCTTAAGCCTTCATTTTTTTCAATTCCCGCCTAAATATGTATATGTTCTTAGTGTTATTCTAGGTTTATTTGACTAAAAGTCAACTTTTAAGCCTAAATTAGAGCACATCTTTTTCTGAAAATTAAATCATGCCCGATATTTCTTCTTTCTTCAAGTAATTTATCAACAAAAACTGTAGAAATCATTTATGATTTTCTTCATTTATGAAATCGATTCCTTGATTGTGTGTTTCCATTAAACACTCGGTTTATATTCGAATTTTGACAAAAGTGACGGGATTTTTTCATCGACTACTCTCCAATTTGAAATAATTCATGGGTATCTTTTTTTAAAAATGAAATCATACCCGATTTTAAAATATTTTTCAACCATCCCAGCTTTACAACCCTCGCGATTTATCTTTATAAAGTTTGATGATATCGCGTTCGACAGACTTCATCAACGTTCTCATTTTGGCTTCGGTTTCATCAAGTTTTCTTCAATAAAATGTATTTGCTTTTTGTTATATTTGAGCTTTCATCCTCTGCGATTATGATTTAACCTATCATTGTCTACAGTTGTATTTTTGGATTAATATTATTTTACTTTCATTTTTTTTATTTGAAGGTGATCTACTTCAACAATCCATTTGTGAAGAGCTATTACATGCTTCTGCTTTTTAAACTTCTTTATTTTTTTTATGTGTACTACCATATTATTATTATGTTTGATTGGAATTCAATGGATATGTGTGCAAATTGTTTTGATGTATCTGAAAGTAATATCGAAAATCACACTTTTATTCTACCGTTGACTTTGGCACCTTCAAACAAAAGGAGTTCTTTTAAATTTCAAAGAAGACAGTTTCTGTTAGCAGTGTGTTTTGCAATGACAAAAAACAAAAAAACAAGGACAATTGCTATCCAAAGTTGGTTTGTTTTTAAACATGGATCATGGTCAGCTTTATGTTGTATTATCTCGATTTAAAAGTAGACAGAGATTAAAACTATTAATATTAGATAATGATGGAAAAATCACCAACAAAACATCAAATGTTGTATACAAATAAATTTTCGGATGTTTATGAATTTGAAATATTGTTTTTCATGTTCAATTTAATTGTTATTTTTTATATTCTTATTTATAAGTTTATTTCATTTCATACTATACACTATTTACACGTATAAATATTAATAGAAAAAACCTACTAATATTAGATGTAGCTAATGTTAAAAATTATACATAAAAGTTGATATATAAAGTAATATCAATAACATTATAACTTACGAACTTTTTTAAACAACAACAATATTTTTGGATTGAACCCGTGTGTTACACGGGTCTTTAGCCTAGTATTAAATATAATAAAAATTTATTAAGTATAAAATAATATTTTATGATAAAATATAATTTAAATTACATATAGTAAAAACAATATGTAATAAAACAATTATATCAACTTTTTAAAGTTTTGGTTTAAAACTTTTTTCCCAAAAAAAATAATAAATATTTTATTTCAGAACAAACAGTATTAAAAAATATCATTTTTAAAAAATTTCTTATTATAAATTTCAATTTTAATTATTTTTTGTTTATAAAAAATTACTTTTTATAAACACTAATTTTAAAAAAGTTTGATGTTTTGTAAAAATCTATTATTCTATAAAAATTATTTTTAAAAGTAACATAGATCTTTTTTTATATTTATTAAAAAACTATTTTTGTTCTAAAAAAAGTTAAATAATATTGTTGATAATTAAGATAATTATTTAATAGAAGAGAGAAACATGAAAATTTTATTTAAAATAAATGTGGTGTCATCACGTGTCACCCTCAAGTTACTCTTTTATTAGAATAGAAAGATGAGCACAAAAGACCACCGACTATTTGATTTTTTCCGTAAGTGGGTTCGGAGAAGATTAAAAGAAAACAAGAAAAATACAAAATTTTGTTCTAATGTCATATGTCAACCAACTATTGGTTCATTTTTTTATTTCTTTTACAGATTTTTTTCATAACAATTAATTTCACTAATTTTTTTGAATGGTAATTTTTATTACTAAAAAAAAATATTCATCAAACATGTATATCATAGTATTTGAACCAAGAGTCACTTGGTTGGGGAACACATATTTTAACATCAAGTTATCCTCTTAGAGACAACTAATTTCACTATTAAATTGATTTTCCTTTAATAATTTGTAGTATTTTACTTTTTAAAAAACAATATAAACACGCATTCTTCTTTTACTTTTTATGGAACATTGATATAAAATTTATGAAAGATAGAGTTTTTTCAAAAATTTATATTTTTAATATGAAATAAATATAGAAAATTTATTTTTTATTATATCTATCACAGGTAAATTATAACGCTCTAAAATAATTACTTTTAAAATTGTATCTCAATAAAAATCATATTTATTTAATAAAAAGTTGTGCTGAGTTTGGGTTGTGGTTGTACTAGACAAATCAATTTGGTTCCTTGCTTTTACCCTTTATGGACCCTAGGTGATGTGGATGTGGCTGCACCATAAATGACGTGGATGTGGTTGTCTCAGCGTCATGGTTGCTGTGGTGGTTTCTTAGTTGGTGGTGGTGGTTGTACATCATCATCGATCGTCGTCGCCCCACGTCGATCAGTTTAGTTCAATGGTTTTACCTTTTATGGAGCCCCACATCGTAGTGATATAGTTCTGGCGACACTACGCTTGTGGTTGTGGCGGTGGTTTGTTACTTGACAGCGATGATGGTTGTACGTCATCATTGATCATCCCAGCAACCAATTACCACTCCCTGATTTTAATACCTTAGTTTTCCCCTTTTTTCTTCAATTGTTGTTCAACCCGTTAAGGTTCTCATGGTGTTTCATTATGTCGATGATCATGAGACAATGTGCCCTGAGACACTTTTTTTCGAATATAAACATTTGCTTTTTTTTATTTGCTGGATGATTTCAATTAGGGTTCATAAACTAGACTCTAATATTGCTATTTGCTCCATTTGTTATGTTTGTTTTCTTGGATAGATACTTTCATTTGGCATTATGTTGATGATGGTGAGGTTATGTGTCCTGAGACACTTTATGTATATCTAAACCTTTGTTTATTTTGTTACTTGTTAGGTAGATAATGTCACTTCGGGTTCACGAACATTTTGGTGTTCACATATAGTATACTTTAGGTTGTTTTGGTTATACTGATGATTGGGAGTCCATGCGCACATGTTTGTAGCGATGTTAGGTCGATGACGATGAGCATTGGTTTGTTTGAGGCATCATACTTTTGGAGTAAACTCTAATATTTTATATAGCTTCCCTATGAATTGATGTTGATGTTGGCTAAGTGTACGAAGGGCCGGTTATGGTGATGATATCTATTCGGTGATGACAAAGCTTCCCTCATTTAAGACGTATTGAGTTTCATTTCAGCGCCATCCATTTTTTAGTCGTATGTATATGATTATGGACCTTGTTGTCTGATTGTGTGGCTCTACACTTTGGTTAGACGCTACATGCCCAGTCGCCACTATTTAATAGGCGATGATGATGCAAAGAAATGTTATTTTTATTGTTATGGCTGGATAAACGCACTGTTTGCTATCACTACGAACTACCATTTATAAGCCTTTTTAACTTAAGTTGACTACAAGCTTTTTCTGAGCCTTGGTTCAGCTCATCCATCATGCGTGCAACGTGTGTCGATAGACAACATAAGTATAATTTAATTACCTTTTTTCGCTCTCTATTAGAAACAATTTAATTATTATTCTTATGTAAGATATTTGAGGTATTTAGAATTTTTTTTCCTGTGAAAACGGAGATACATTTTTGGCTTTCTACAAAACATCGTTTCTACAACCATAAATAAAGTACATACGTGTCATTTTATTTGATTTTCGTTGCTAGTATGTTATATTTTTGTCCATATTATATACTAAGTTATATACTCGTGTGTTACACAGGTTAAAATAATAAACATTGTATGCAAGAACATAAAATTGTGAATATGACGTTGTGAGGTAGTAAAACATACCTAGACTTGAGAAGATGAAATCATGATGTACATTGAAGCGAAGATGTTGTTTTATATTGAGTAATCGTTTATTGTAATTGGGTTTGACTTCATGAATCTTGATATTTTAAAAATGCTTGTTAAAAAAACTATGATGTTTAAAGTATTTTAATTTTAATAATGATTAGCTGGAATTTAATTTAATTTTAACAAAATTAACTCTCATTAAAAAGTTAATGAAACATTTTATTTGTATTTAAAAAAAATGATTAATATAATAGTAATTTTACATTTACTAAGGAAACTATTGTAATATATTAATTTATAACATTCATTATAGTGAGGATATGTGTTTAAATTTTATGCGGATCCTAGGTGGACATTTAAAAAAATATGATGTGACTTCTATTAATAATATAGATGTTTGTAAATATGATGTTATAATGGATAATTTATGATTTTGTTAATGATAACTTGCACGAAATAACGATTAAATTAAACGAGGAACAATTTCACATGGTACAAAAATGACATAGTTTCATCACAATTATGATATCTAATGTAATTCCATTTTTGTACATACAAAAAGAAACCAATAAAGGATTTGTTTGTTTTTACTTAGGCCTAAATTTTGATATTTATAATCTTTTCATAAAAAATAGAATTTAAATAGAATAGTATAAGATTAATTACATATATTCTAAAACTTATTTCGTGCCCTGAACACTTTTGTTAACAATGATAGCTATAATTTTTTAGAATAAGATCATCACATAAATCTCATTTATTATCAGGATATTTACTTAAGAACTTTACTCTAAAACTTTTTAACTATATTTTACTTACGTGTTAACATTTTTTTTCAATTTTAACATTTAATAAAGTCGCAGCGTTTGTTAACCTTTACTAATAGAAAGCTTGCAATTTAAAAAACCACAAACCCTCTCTATTTCTACCCTGGTTTATTTCTATATATTTTCTCAACCGACTCTTATAAAAAAGTTTATATAATGTCGAATTTTATAAATAAATGAATTATCATCAAGTTTTCATGAAATTGAATTTAAGAGAATAAAGCATTACTTGTATTGCAAGCATCATCTCTTGCATTTAGTATTCTCAAGGATCATTAGATACAAAAATTATTAAATTAAGCCCGGTGCTCTTAATACACAATCAATTTAAGCAAATACCAAGTTTGTCCCATGTACACTTGCATAATACCAAGTTTGTCCCATGTACACTTGCCTCGTACACAAGACATAAGGCCACACATGCTAGTTGAGGATGAAACACACTAGACTCGCTTCAAACGTGGTATAATACCAAGTTTGTCCCATGTACACTTGCATAATACTCAATTACCCCCCCCCCTCGGGTCGCTACGCGGTCGTAGGCACATTTATACGCAAGGACCAATCGTAAATTTTAAAGATTGAGTGTCAATATCTACACGTCTATAAGATTTATGACCAAATTCAAGATTTAAATAAAACCTTGAAAACCAACCGTAACATTTTCTCTGAGGAAAAAAAGAGGAGAATAGGGGGTTACTTAACACGAAATATTATGTATTATTGGTTATTTATAATTAAGGGAGAATTACATGTTTCCCTATGCAAATTTAATAAATTACATATATACCCAATTTAAAATTTTAATTACATATATCCTCGTACAAAACTTAGTCATTTACATATATATCCAAACCAAAAATTTTAATTATATATATCCCTTCATTAAAAATATATATTACATATATACCCATTTGAATATATTTTATTAATAATAACATATATAATTACTATTTTGCTCTTATTTTTACTAAAACTATAAAATTACATATTTGCTCATGTCTTAACTAGCTTTTTTCTTTTTACTAACATTTGATTTTTAATTATTTGTTTATGTTTTATTATTAACATTTCTTACTTTCTTATACTATGTTTACCTTTTTTTATAGTAACATGCCTTGGTTCACGTACGAGACAGTTTTAATCACATCATGCAACACGTTCCAAACACTTATTTTTTCTTGTTTTTAGCATTACGAGTAATTCTCCGGTCTTAGATCCTGCTTTTGCACATGTTTAATTCAAAAACTGACAAACCCCAACCTTCTAATAAATTTATTCAAGTAGCTCGAAACAACTAGAAACTAACTCAGAACAAACAAACTAATTATATTGAAATTGTCTTATCACCATCCACCATCCACCATCCCTATCACATGCACTGTACATTAGTGCACGAAAAAGTAACTGGCCGAACAAATGTGATTCGACAAAATTTCAACATGCAACTTCAGAAATTATATTTATAGGCATATAAATGCTGGAAGAGATGATCTTCGATGTTGTAGGTTGAAAATCCTATCGAATCATGATTTTTCGTCCAATTATATTTTTCCGCACTCCATTGGTGGCTGCTAGTGAGGGTGGTGGACGATGAGAAGACGATTTCAACGTAATAGTTAAAGTCTGTTTCAAGTTTACTTCAAGCTATCAAATAGATTCAAGAATGTTCGAGTTTGACACAAATAAACTTATGCAAAAGTGGGATTTGAAATAGAAGAATTACTGGCGATGCAAAAATGAGTAAATTTATGTGTTTGGATCATGTTGCATGACGGGACTATAAGTGTCTCTTATGCTAACCTGAAAACCTTAGCATTGAAAGGTAAACAAGAGAAAAAAATAAAAAGAAAGTAAAAAAAAAGTTAGTATAGAAAAATTAACAAATAATTAAAACTTGAAAGTTAGTAAAAAAGAAAAACGTAATTTTATAGTTTAAATAAGAGTAAAATTTTAACTATACAAGTTATTTATAATAAAATAATCAAATGGGTATATATGTAATATTTATGATTAATAAATTGGATATATATATATATATATATATATATATAATTAAAATTTTAAGTTAAGTATATATGTAATTGACTAAGTTTTAAAAGGAGATATATTTAATTAACATTTTAGCATTGGCTTTCTGGTCCAATGGTATGGGGATGATGGTTACGGTTTGGGATTTTTTAGTTTTTAGGTTTAAAACATGACTCAAGTTGGTTTTTCCCCTAGTGGTGGGTCTCCTTCTTGGGTGAGTCAGACCTCAAGCTTCAAAATCAACATGGACAGTTGAGATTCTATCTCAGGAATACTTACTCGGGTATTGGGGGTAGTCTCAAATACCGTTCAAAAAAATTTAATTAAAAATTTAAGTTAGGCATGTATGTAATTAATTAAGTTTGTAAGGAGAAATATGTAATTCACTTTAATCTTTCTACTTTAATAAAAATATAACTAAGAGGGACACATGACAATATCATATTTATCCTTATCAAAATTTTTCTCGATTCTCTATTTTATTAAATAATCATATTATTTGCTAATAATATTATTTATTCTTTTATGTATTAAAAATAGGTTTTTAATAAATTAAAAAATAGAACTTTTTATTATAAAAAACCTTTTCAAAACATCAAATTTTTTTAAAAATATAAATTTTTTTAAAATTATGTTTTTAGAAAGTAAAAATAATTAAAATTAAGAGTTATAATAAAGAAAAATTTTCAAAATGACTTTTTTTTTAAATGATACATTTTGAAACAAGATTTTAGTTTATTATTTTAAAATATTATTTTATAGTTAATATATATTTTTAATATATTTAATATTTCATTTATTTTAAGTCGTGTAATAAATGAAATTATTATTAAAGGCAGTTAAAATATAAATCATTTTGTGCATTCTCTTCTTCCCCACGTTCAAGTATATATGCACACATACTTCTAGCGTCCACTAAAAGCATTCATTCTTTGTTTTGCCATTTAAATCACTCCACCACCACCACCACCACCACCACCACCACCACCACCACCACCATATTATTGATCATGCCGGAGTCGACGGACACCGTGTCGTGGGGGCTGAGCCACCTGTTCGTGACGGTTTTCCTGTTCAATTTCTCCCAGTTCATGGTGATTCCCGCGATAACCGACGTTGGAATGGCGGCACTTTGTCCCGGAGAAGATGAATGCTCCGTCGCCATTTACCTCACCGGAGTTTAACAAGCGGTATGCCTTCTTCTTTTCAGCTATCACGTTTATTCTTTGAAGAAGTGCGGTTTGTTAATTATATGAATGAATATATTATTATTATTATTATTATACAATTAAAAGCTATATTCTGTATTTTTTTTATTATTTCTTTTTCTACCAAGAAAGAATTTAGAATAAATTATGAATTTCGAATCTAAAGTTGTGAATTTTTAACACGTCACAGGACTGGAATTTACATGTTTAGGTGTAGTCGGGTTTGAGTTAATGAGTTTCCAGTCGAATGGGTCATGTTTGGATGACTTTGATTTTAAAACCAAAAATTTGTTGAAAGTTTTTAGAAGCACATGATGTATTGTAGTTTTGTATATAGTGTGTTGAATGTGATACATAAAAAGATTACATAACTAGTTAACCACCTGTCCACCTCCACTTTCTCCATTTCACTACTTTGATTATCAAATACTTATTATTTTCAGGTGCATTATAGGGTTTACGCAATATAAATTTATTATTTGTTATGAAAAAAAACCTCGTCCTAATAAAAAATTCTTTATTTATTAATTAATCATCAGATCACTGGAATCGGATGTTTAGTGATGATGCCCCTAATCGGAAATTTGTCCGATCAATATGGACGGAAATTGCTTCTCACTTTCCCGATGATGCTTGCTATTTTTCCAACAGGTAAATGTATGATATATTTTTAAACATTATTTTATATCTTTATGCATCCTTATGTCATAGATTCATCTTACTAGCATCTTGTGACATTCTTGAATCCTCAAAAACCATTATTTACTCTAGTTATGATCGACCTGTAGGATGTTGCGAGGTGTAAGCACTTATGATGTTGCGAGGTGTTAGCACTTATGAGGCACCCATTTTCTTAATTGTTGTGACACTTTTAAGAAATAAATACAAGAGTAATCAAAACCCCTGACTTCTAAACCGTCCTTTAAAAGTGGACATGAATAGTTTTTGGACATTTGGTATTCATGACACTAATATCATATTACATCCAAAAGTACAAGTAGGTAAAGCATGATGTACACACTAACATGTTGATTGGAACTAGTGATCTTGGCATATAGCAGGGAAGAGGGGTTCTTCTATGCATACTTTGTGCTCAAGACTCTCACCTCCATGATGTGTGAAGGGAGTGTCATCTTTCTTGCCCTTGCTTATGTTGTAAGTTTTCACATTCTACCTTTGCTTTTGAATTTGTACTCTTGGTATAAAGTGAGAAAATTTTCATGGTCATAAGAACTTTATATTCTAACCTCTACTAATTAGCTAATGAACTTTATAAAAGTGTTCATTTTGGTAATTTTAGTTTAGAAAATTAAAACACAATTTCTCAGTTGTTTTGTAAGTTATTGTGGAACAAATTAACAAGTATCTTTGGTAAGATTAAAGATTAAAATAGACGAACATATCAAATAATGGTTGTTTTTATTGTGCCCTTTCCACATGTCGAGGGCTCAAGAATAAAAATAGATTAAACGTATATTATCAATAATTAGTATGTAACATTAAGCAACCTTAAGCAGCCACCAAGTGATAGAGATTTTGATTCTCTCAAGGAAGCTTCAATCTCGTATTAAATCTTTAGATGTAATTATTAAGTAAATAAAAATATGCCGTTCAAAGAAAAAGTAAATAAAATATATTACACTTGGAAACAAAATTGCATTGATCAGCAGTACTAATATTTCTAGTAGTAGTACTGTGAATACTATTACTAATAGTAAAAATAATAAATTATATGTATTTTTATACCATTACTAATTATTTTAAATCTTTATTTTAACACGAATAGTAATATTCCTAGACTACTTATTAACTTATTATGATTTGAAATAAAATTCAAGCATGTTACCACCATAATAATTTTTTTAAAAATATAGAATTTATTAAACACTACAAACGTATTTTACCATCAAAGTTAATAAACGGTTCCATAAGACTACAGATTGTGTATATTTTAGGACTTTAAACATGATGACATGGATACAAATGAGTCTGTAAACAACATTACAAGATAGTTTATAGGTGTTCCAAACCCATTGGGCGCCAAACACAACATTTTTTATATTATTGCATTAATTGAGGTTTTAAACACTAGTTAATCACTGCACTTGATTTAAAAGGGGTTTAGTAAAATGATTTTTATCTACATGATATCTAGGTGACATTTTAACTACACCTGTAAACAAAATGAACCAAACTAAACGAAGCCTTATTCGTATTCGTTCATTAAAAATTAAAAGTGTTCACCAACGTTTACCAAACGAAAGTTTTTGTTCGTGTTCATTCATTAAGGAATTAAACTTGTTCACGAACACATTACCAAACAGTTTACGAACATAAACCGTACAATTCACTAACACAAACAACCTTATATTATTTAAATAACAAATTAACGTAATACTCATATACATGAATATGAACAAACATAATATTGAATACTCACAAATATAAACAAATATAAATATAGACATTAGGCTGATTAAAAAGATAAAAGTTTCAAAATAAATAAAATTAGGTAGATTAACTAAATACTAAAAGTTATCTTTCTAATCTAATAAAAAAATATCTTGGGGTGACAAGTGACGGCACCATATTTATTTTCATCAAAATTTTTCCGCTTCTCTCTTCTATTAAATAATTACCTTAATTATCAATAATATTATTTAATTTTTTTTAGAAAAAAATAGTTTTTTTAATAAATTTAAAAAAGTTCTTTTTATTAATGTTATTTCTAAAAATAATTTTTATAAAATAAAAAAATTTTACAAAACATCAAACTTTTTTAAAATTAGTGTTTTTAAAAAGTTAATTTTTTATAAACAAAAGATAATCAAAATTGAAATTTATAATAAAAAAATTTATAAAAATGATATTTTAATATGGTTTGTTTTGAAACAAAATATTTATTATTTTTTTTTTGGAATAAAAAGTTTTAAACCAAAAGTTTAAAAAGTTGATATAATTGTTTTATTACATATTGTGCTTACTATACGTAATTTCAATTATATTTTATCGTAAAATATCGTTTTATACTTGATAAATTTTTATTGTATTTAATATTTTATTTGTTCAACCCGTGTAATATACGAGTTTATCAAAAGCTAGTAAAATATATAAATTAATCTCCTTACTCTAATAAAAGAGTATCTAGGAGTACACATGTCAACAATATATTGTTTTGTAATAATTTTTTCTCGTTTCTTTCTATTATTTAATAATCACATTAATTAATAATAATATTATTTAATTTTTTAGATTAAAATAAGTTTTTTAATAAATTAAGCAATAATATTTTTACTAATGTTATTTATAAGGAAATAGTTTTTTCAATCATATTTTATTTTAGAATATATATTTATAATTAATAAATTTTTATTCTATTAAATATTTTTTATTCAACCCATGTAATACATGAGTTTACTAAAGCTATTATTTTATAAACGAACATGAATAAATATAAACAAGTGCACACGAACAAATGTAAACTAACATCTTGCCAAATGTTTACTCATGTTCGTTTATATAGTTAAACGAATGAAACTTCTTGTTCATGTTCATTTATTTATTAAACTAACAAACGTAAATGAACTTTCCGTCAAACAGTCATTTTGTTTCTCGTCATAATTTTAACTAAACAACTACTCCAGCTAGTTTGAAACAAATCGTACAAGTTTAAATGCATAGAGTACAATCTGAATAGCCATCGAGCATATTCTGACTCCTGCGTGATACATTTGACTTGATGTAATACGATCGCCGTCAGGCTGATAAGGTGCCGGAGCAACGACGGCCGTCGGCGTTCGGAATCTTCTCCGGCATCTCATCATGTTCCTTCGCCTCCGGCAACCTCATCACTCGCTTCCTCCCATCAATGGCCTCCGTCTTCCAAGTAATCACACCCATCTCTTAATTCACACATCAATTACTCAAAACCTCTGTTTCTGAATCGTGAATGCATTTGTTTGGTGATTTTAGGTATCTGCTGCTACGGCAATGGTTTCTGTAGTGTACATGAGAGTTTTTCTGCCGGAATCTAATATCACAGCGGCGGTGGTTGCTGTTACGTCGGAAAAGGAAATAACGGACGAATGTCTTCTAGAAAAGGGGGATATTGCTAATCGGAGACGTTTGCGTTCGATTCCTTCTTTGCACGATTCGTTTTCGTTGTTGAAGAGCAGGTATGTCGTTCTACAACCATTTGTTTGATAGGAGTCGTCATCTGTATTAGAAATCGGATGATTACGTACAACCAAATGGGATTTACTGTAACAGTCTTTACGTACAACCAAATGGGAATTCAATTGAGTGGCATTTTTAGCTATTTCTTTGATATTTGATGATAAATTCAATTGAGTAGCATTTTTAACTATTTATTCAAACTTTGATGATGGAGATAAAGTTGGTAAATTCAATGTGAATGCTCTTAGTCTTCTTTTAACAAAATTAGGCTAAATCTTACTCTTATGCAACGAAAGTAGGCTAAATCTTAATGGTATGCAAAAAAAAAGTAGGCTAAATCTTAGCCTCTGAAAAATAGTTTAGGTTTTAGCCACCGGGCTAAAATTTAGCTGTAAGTACACATGTCTTGATTTGATTTGTTGTTTTCGTGGACTCATAGTATCTTTCAAGGTTTTTTTGTAGGCTAAACTTTAGTCTTTTTAGCCGGCAGAGCTCACTTGTTGTTCTCTGATTGATTGGTTTTGAATATGAGTGGTTAAAAAGCAAGGTTATTTTTAGAAATATCAAAAGTCAATAGTCATTTTGGTAAAACGGAGTCAACTTGGTCATTTTGGTAGTTTTCCGTTATGCATAACGTTGGATATGTATAGAACAGGATAGGATATGTAAATGTGAGCTTCATTTGAATTCATGTGGATGATTGCTTTTGTGTATAAGAATGGACTATAATTTGGGCGGCTAAGTGGGAGAATTGAAGTGTTTGTTGTTTGAATATTGTTACTTTCAGCTGGACATTTTCACAAGCAGCTATTGTGGCATTCTTCAACATGCTTGGTGATCTTGGCCTGTTTTCTGCATTATTGGTAATTCATATAGTCTTTCACTCATATAAACGGCCATGGATTTAGCTGTTCTTTGTGAGAAAACCACAAGGTCAAGTACGAGCACTATTAGTGATGATCTTTATCATTCAATGTATGAAGATATAGATCATTTTATTCATTTGTTGAATTTGTTTGCATTTTGTAGTACTATCTAAAAGCTGAATTCCATTTCGACAAAGACCAGTTTGCTGACCTGATGATCATACAGGGGGTTGCTGGAATCATATCTCAAGTATGCCTTTCACACCTCCTCGCTCCTCATGATTATGTTATCAGATCTTTTTAAAGGTTATAGTTTGTAAATAAATATAAATACATTGTATTTAACACATGCAGATGATTCTCATGCCCATGCTAACTAGGGTAATGAATGAAGAACAACTTCTTGCAATTGGGCTTGCTTTCAACTGCATCCATGTAAGCACTAGTCGTATATTGAATTCCCATAAACCTTCAAGAAATCAATGTTGATCCTTTGAACAAGAAGTAATTTAATGCTACACTTGCATTTTTTCATCTCCTGTTTATGCAAAAGATAAAATCAGCCCTTGCTCTTAGTATGCAATTCTAACATGTTATTGGGATTGAAATGCAGATTTCTCTTTTTGCTGTAGCTTGGAGCTCCTGGGTACATACTTGCATTTATGATCAAATTGCAAGCTATAAATTCTTAACTACACTTAAATTGACAGTATAAGTGCTGTATGCATGTAAAATCCTCTCTAATATGTCTTGGTTTTGCTAACCAGTTTGTGTGAATATAGGTTGTCTATCTTGCATCAACGTTGCAGATTCTGTCCGTTTTTGCAGAACCAAGTGTGAGTTCATGCCTACATTATTTTCTCTGTGTATTCCTATATCTACTAAGTAGGGCTGTGAAAAACTTGGTTCAAATTGTTTAAAGTGAAACCTGATCGGACTGGGACCAGTTTTGTATGTTCCGGTTCTTGGTCCATGGTACGAAATTTTGTTCTCGATCTGGTTTGTTCCAAAGCCTGATTTTTTTTTTTGTTATATTTCAATGAAACAACATCATTGAGCAAGGATTTGTGCTTGAATCATTAGCCTAAATGTTTGACTCTGGTTCCCAGTCTGGTTTTGGACCAAATTGGTTCTACTCTGGCACAAATCCGACTCTGAACCGTTTCTATACGGTCCAGTTCTTCGTTCCAGTATATTTAAATTTTTGGTTTCTATTTAATCTTGGCTATGGTTGGTTTTGGATCATTGCATACCCTCTCTACTTGATTTATTTTTTGCTTTATATTTTCTACTCTGTTTCAGTTAAGGAGCATTGTATCCAAACAAGTTGGCCCCACCGAGCAGGTGATTTATAACATTAAGCGCTTACACTAATGTAAAAGTTCGACAAAAATGTGTTGGTCGCCTGACTACTTCTATAAAACTACAAGTTGGATGCTCATGTTGTTTCTTGATGGGTTGTTGTATCTATCTTTTAGGGCAAGGCACAAGGGTGCATTACAGGCTTATGCTCATTTGCTGGTATCATCTCCCCATTGATTTTTAGTCCTCTAACAGGTCAAGAAACATTCAACTATTCAAGCATACAATTTTTCATGATTTAATATCTAAATTTGATTGTAGCTACTAAACTTTTTCATTTTCTTTTTTCCTTGCAGCTTTATTCCTATCTGATCGTGCTCCATTTAAGTTTCCTGGTTTTAGTCTTATGTGTGCTGCCTTCACTGTGGTACATTCTCATTTCGCCATCTAGTAATTCTTTTCCCGTGTCTTTAACCAGCATATCATGCTGGAATTAGTCCAAGAGTGTAAAGTTGTAAACAAGCCAAGCTCGAGCTCTAACTCATAACATAGCTCGGGCTTGGCTTTGTTTGTTTATTATTTATTAATTATTTTATTTATATACATATAGTTGTCTTGACATATATTTAAAATTATAATTTTATATATAACATGATATATAGTATTTTGTTATTTTTCATAATTATACATATGATTTATCATATTAGGCTCCTGACCCTAGTGAAGCTCAGTATATGAAGCACGGGCTCGTTTATTAAACAAACTTTAATCTAAGGTTGAGCTGAGTTTCGAGCTTTTAGCGTGCCGATCACGAGTATCTCATGAGTGGCTAGGCTCATTTACAACCCTAAAATACCAACTATAATTATATCCGAGTATAATGGCGTAAAAAGAATATTGATTTCTCGTTTAGTTGCAAAAGAAATGAATAGCAATCAGTTCAAAATCCTGATTTACTTAGATTATAATGTTCTTCGTAAAAGATCTTTAGTTACATGTAGTGATGCACATAGGATCTTTTTAAAACCGGTTTGGTTTGGTCAATGAAAAGTCAAAATATGATTGAGTTGAAAGCGGTTTGGTTGAAACCAATTTATTGACCGGGTTTTGACCAGTTTTTTTTACCGGTTTCGAGTAGTTTTTGTCTTTTTGACCGGTTCGGTTCAGATTTAACCCATTTCGAATGTGTTTCATTTAAATCGGTCCCTAACTTTCAGTTTTATTGGGTTGAAACCGACTTTTTTTTATAACGTTTTCAAACTGGTTTCGTTTTCGGTTTTAGTTCAGGTTAGCGGTTTGAACCGGTTTTTTTTTTTCCCTTTTTTTCCACCTATATGCATGTGGCCAAATGGGCATATCTAGTGGGTTGGATAATATTTCAATACGTAGTTGTTGTATTGGTCAAAATGGGCTGGGCCACACTTTTTAAGAAAATAGAACTAAGCGATGTACTACAGCACTAGCACTAATGGATTAATGCTTCAAATATGATCATAAAAGTTCTACTAATAACTTCTAAGTTTAAACCTCTTTGACCCGTTTAACATGTTTCTTTTTGTACTATTTTTTATCTGACCTGAATAAAGTCAACTTAGTTATAGTTAAATGAGTTCAATATTGCCTTGATTAAAGATTAAGATTTTGAAATATGTTCATTTGCAGATGATAGCTTTCATCCAGAGCATCATGATCAAGACTTCCCTTTCAAATTCAAAAACCGAAGAAAATGACCTGGTGGCGGAACCCTAACTACCCCGAGTCTCCCTTAGATTTTGTAAATATTAAGAGCCTGTGCACAGTGGTTGATTAGTTGGTAGACTATATCCTGTATTATTCCATACATCAAAAAAATGCGGAAATGCATGCATCAATCTCAAATGACCCAACACTCCAGACCCGTATATGCGAAAGTCTCATGCATCGGGCTTGTCCTATCATTTCATTGTTTGAAGGGTCCCTGGAAGAGCCCGTCTGTTAAGAACCTCCCACCCTTCCGTCGTTTTCAAATTAGAAATATATAAAAATGCTTTTGAAACAATTTACAGGATATTAAAATTTTCCAAAGTACTCCCTGTACTAACTTGTACTAGCGTACTACTATCTTGTATTATTTCATTACTTGAAAGCATCATACTTGGAAGATCCTTTTTTCCCTCAAATTTTAACATGATAAACCATTATAAGAAGAGGTGGGATTGTGGCCTTGTGGGAAGAGCTATTTAGTTGATCTGTTAAATGGTCCAATTGTCACTCGTTATAACTGACAAACATCTAACAAAGCGGTCTAGTCCAATCCTATCAAGTCGAATTGTTAGTGAGTATGATTTCAAGTGAAAACACTAAGATTGTCTTCAACGCTTTCATCTTCATGGGCAAGTTGCATGGTTCTACAGCGGTTGACACACCATATCTCTCCTCTATCTTTCTAGACGGGATGTCCTCTTTCCTTCCTCACCTCTTACATTCCCTGCCCGTCCCACAAATTTCTTTCATCTTCTCTCTTCTTCATGTATCTTTTTCGTTAACGCACAAATGGCCATGAATTGTGGCGGTATTGGAGCCAGTTTAACCGTTACTAAGTTAAATCCAAATTAATTATCCCTTTTAAATTTAAAAAAAAATCTAATTATAAAGTCTAGTTTAAATAAATCTATTGCATATCAATTACAAATCTTGTTATCAGTCTATAAAAATTATTTTTATTCCAAAACAAAAACAATAAAACATCCGAAAAATAACCTTCTTCATGTATTAATGCTTTACAGAATTTGCTCCATTTAAAAGTGATCATAAAAATATAATAATCAGATTTTAGAATCTCACAGTTACAACCTAAGATTGTATACTCTTGTTTGGTGACATTACACTAACGGTTAGTTTTTAAGATGGTAACCCTTTAATTTAAAGTGGTGAGATTTGCCTAATATTTTTCAACCAATTAAAAACCTCCACATCAGATCAATGGATAGATAGCATTTTCTACATGAACCAATACCACCACTCCACGTGTCAACCATTATCCAAACTATTTGTTCTCTCAACAAGCACATCCACACAAATATAACCACAAAAACCACCACTTGATCACTTTATACTTTATAATCCCACACCCTTCTCCCTCACAAACCAAAACCTCAAAACTTCAATCCCAATGGCAAGTGTGATCTCATCAGCTGTTTCAATCCCATCATTCACCGGCCTCAAGGCAACTGCCGCAAAGGCCGCCCCTGCCGCCACCGTCAAGGTGGCGGCCGCCGGCCCTAACCTTTCAGTGAAAGCTTCATTGAAAGATGCGGCGATTGCAGCAGTCGCTGTTTCAGCCAGCGCGTTGCTTGCAAGCAACGCACTGGCTGTCGAGGTCTTGCTGGGAGACAATGATGGTGGATTGGCATTTGAGCCATCCACCTTCAGTGTCCCCTCCGGTGAGAAGATTGTATTCAAGAACAACCGCGGGTTCCCGCACAACGTTGTCTTCGATGAAGACGAGATTCCGGCTGGTGTTGATGCCTCAAAGATCTCAATGGGTGAAGATGATTATTTGAATGCAGGTGGAGAGGAGTACTCAGTGACATTAACTGAAAAGGGGACTTATAGTTTCTATTGTGCACCACACCAAGGTGCTGGTATGGTTGGCAAAGTTACTGTTACATAAGCTTTTATTATTCATTTAATTTTCCATTTATAATAAAGATTTTTATATATTTCGTTTTGTAAAGAGTTTAATGGCACAAAATTTATCAAGCATGCATTGTTTGATTGTAGTGTACAACTAGTTCATAAATGTAGGTAAAATTGACAATGGACTTGTAAAATGTGAGATGGACACATGGTTGTGATGTTTGGGTTGATGATTCAAGCTGTTTATGGCTATTGTGTTTTGAGATAAGATAGGCATTATAAAATGTTTAAAGTGGGGTTAAACAAGTAAATCTGGAGTGTGAGTATGGGCTTGAGCTCAATTCATTTAATTTAAAAGAGCATTTTAACTTGTTTAATTTAAGAGAGCTTGAGCGTTACTTGTTTAGAGTTATATTTCTAAATCTAGGCTCAGATTGTTTGTTATTTATTGGTTGTTTTAAATATACATATTTATAATAATTTTTGTATATATTATTTTTATTCTAATTGTATTTATAATATATAATTATTCTGTAAGTATATATCCAAGATATCAGATAGAAATTACTGACTTTTGTTTAGGTTTGTGAATCTAATTAAACTTGATTTGTGAATCCCGGGCTCGCTTATGAATATGGTTTGATACAAGAACTCGAGCTCCTTTAAGCTAAGTTTGATACAAGAACTCGAGCTCCTTTAAGCTAAGTTTGATCAAGATAACAGGCGCATTTGGTTTTTGATGGTTTTTTGTTTATTTATATTGTAACTAGTATTAATCTCCCATGCGTTTTGCGAGGTTTGTCATTGTTGGATGTCTGTAGTTGCAAATGTAACACTCTTGTACTTTTAATTCTTCTAACGCATCCAAATATAAGTCATATTTGTTTTAATGATCTTTGTAAACATACGTTACTTTTTATATATATCAACAATAACAATCAAGTCATGACCTATGTATATCTAAACTCACCACAACATCTCTATTTACAAAACTTTAGAGTGTCATAGTTTCATGTCAAATTATCACTTTTATAAACCTAAAATTAAACGCAACCAGAACTAAATCATTATTTGAAGTAATCAACGTAAGAAGCATATAAACTTTTAGATCTAAACACTAAAAAGGCAAATATAAAATGACCTACTTGGTTCAAGTGTAGTTGATATTAGAGCTTTCAATCATTAGTTTGTTAAAATATATAAATAGAATTATTGGCAACTACATCAAGAGCCAACATGCTTAGTAGACTTTATTGTTTAAGGATCCTGAAAATCGTTTAGAGCCAACATACTCGGTTGACTATATTGTTTGAGACTTATGAAATAGGTTTTCTCTTTGTTAAAACATAAAATATTATGAATATAAACTTGTTTTTAATTCTGATACATTAAAATAAAGATTTCGCAAAACCATATTTCAGTAAAGAAGTTTAACTTTATGAAAAGCTTTATAACAGATGGTCAGTTGGGTCATGTTTTAGATCTTTTTCTGCTCTTGCATTTGATCGGGTTCAAAGCTCTTCATTTGTTACTAATAACCATTCATGAACTTATCATTTTTATTAGATTGTAGGTATATGCATACTTTAAATATATATACACTTTATGTATAAATAGTCATGTATGTAAAAGAAGGTAAACTCTACTAATGGTTATCATAAGTCCTAATGACATGTTTAAACACTAAAGCATGCTATTCTGATGACACATACATAAAAATTTGTTGTATCATGAACCTATATGAACATTAGCGTAATTGTGCAGCAACATCAGCGTAAATCTTTTATCTACCAACTTATAAATAGAAGTAAGTGTAAAAGATCAGTGAATAATTTTGAGCTAACATTTTAAGCAAAATCATCAAGGATTGAAAAGGGTTTCTAAAAAAGCATATATGCTATAGAGACTTGTACCATTATGTTTAACTAATTTGTAACTTACTATTTATTTGGTGAGTTTTAATTATAGAGTAATTCTTTTAAAGTATATTAGTTTTTAAGATATTTTGTTTTTCTCTTATAATCTTTAAAATATAAATATTTTACTAATTTTTGAAAACAATGTTGATTCGTACTTATGTATATATACATTTCTATATAATTTTATTCAAATCCAGTTATGGTTAAATATAATTTATTTTATAGTGTATCAACTTCAAATATACTCTTGTGACATGATTATTTATAAAAATACGTTTCGATATAAACTCCAAAAAAATCATTTGCAACGCGCATCCAAACTTCACCTGTTAAAAGAACTTTAATCATCTTTAGGAAGAGAAGTTAGTTTCTCGTTTTGATGATGGGATATTAAACCTTATTTAGAGCATTCAAAATTTGTTCCTTAAAAATATATGAGTAGAATCTTTATATTATATAGAATAGTTTTGAGTAGTTGTGAGTGAAGCAGACATAAATGTTACTATTCAATTTATAAATTTAAGAAAATACTATTCAATCTTTATAATTTTTTTGGCAAATTGGATTATAATAATCCAAACTATTATCTATTGGCCGATAATAATCCATACTATCAATTTGGCCGCTAACACTCCATACTATCAATTTGGCCGCTAACACTCTCAACTTTCACTTTTATACCAACAATAATCCTAATGATATAATTTCAAAATTTACACTCGATTTGATATATTCTAGTCTCAATTTAGCTTGTATGCTTCTTCATATCATTCATAATTATTATTGTGAACCGAATTGAGTTCAAATCGAGCGTAAAATTTTAAAAATTATGCCACTGGGATTGTTATTGGTAATAAAAATGAAAGTTGGGAGTGTTAGCTGCCAAATTAATAGTATGAATTATTATCGGCCAATATGTAATAGTTTGGATTATTAAAATCCAATTTGCCTAATTTTTTTAATATTTTAAAAGTAACTGTGAGTATAAGAGAGAAAAAAATAATGACAAAAATAAAAAAAAAATTTATTTAATAGAAGAGGTGATAGAAAAATAATAATTTGCAAAGATAAGAAATTAATTATGAATGCACTTAAAAATTTAATCGTTAATAAAGTATTACTTACTCATAAGAGCCTCCAACCAAAAGTCACAAATGACGTAGCCCATTCCAAACTAATGATGAAATTGTTGCCTTTTCTTTTTGTATTTGCTAAACGCGTTCCTTAGTATTAGATCTATCACCCTATAGAGAAAAAAAGAAAGAGATTAAAAACATAAAGATAAAATGATTGATTTTAATAATAAAAGATAAATATTGATAAAAATAATAGAAGTTAGAGTACGTTTAACACAACCCATCTTATTATTACACAAACTAGATGTTATTGTTAGATGCCATGTTGAATAAACGACGAAAAAATATATATATATTAATTATCCGGTTAGATTTATCTAATAACTTAACTAGCTATCTTATCATCTCTAGCAACTTGTGTTCTTACCGACAATTTATATTTCAGTATTCTTAAATATAATTTTTATAATTTAAGAAATTACTTGTGTGATAGTCCACCATTAGGGTAGTACCAATAGCATATGTATTGGTTCACTATTTCTTTGCTCACCATAGTCACATGAAAAGGATGTTTATAGTTTATAAAATAAAAAAACCAAATGCTATATATATTTATTAATATAGTATCGTGATAAGCGTGACCCATACTATATTGTTATATAGGTGATGAAAGGTATTTTGTTAGGTAATACATTAAAAGATTTGTAATATTTCGTTATTTTACCTTTTTTGTTAACATTTTAAAAAGGTTTTATGTTTGCATTTTAACAAGTAAAATCACAATAGAAACGATTTTTAATTAGAAGAAACGTAAGTGCTCACTGGTTTGTATAATCTTAGTAATTAGATTATTTTTGTTAAAAAAACATGTTTTGATGGTCAATGAAAAATTAAAAATTACTGTCACTAATGTAAAGAAATTCTAAACATTACGAATATTAAAAAAGTTACCATAAAAACGATCATTATTATTTGTGATAATGAATTGATCATCTCCCTATTCATTTGCTTTATGTCCCATAATCGTTTGCTTTGACTATGATCGATTGAAAAAATAAAGAATTCATAATTATGTTTCCTCTTCATAAAAAATTCACAAAATATAATGATCTAATTGACTTGAGCGATTAAAACCTAACCAAAGCTTGATAGATTCACTTCTATCGTCATATGCAACTCATTGAATTCGATCAATTATGCTTCAATGATTCACTTGACTAAAATTTACACATGTAGGCAAACTAGACAAAAATCCGTACATGAAAACGAATCAAACAGAAATCAACTACAAATGTGTCATTAGAGGACAAACACAAAACGATGGGGTCTTGCTTTAAATTGAACAAATAGATTAGAATCTAGGATCTTGCTTAACTTTGAGTAACGTAATCATGAAATTGCAATTTGTGAAGTTAAATAGAATTGTGAAGAAACTCCCTGCAGTCTTAGACGATTTGGTTGGGAGTTGGGAGGAGGAATCGTACAGACTGCTTGAAGTATAATTTTCATCAAGCGACGGATAAAATCCTTGGGAGCACGAACGACAAGGAAAAAATGAGAAGAGGTGATATAATAGTAATTTAGACATTTTCTTTGTAAACATTCAAATTTCAATAACAAATTACAAACCAAATATCACATAAATTTAGAAAAAAAGTTGTAATTCCATCTCTAATTTCAATAATGAAAATATTTCGTGAATCAATTGCCCCTTTTAAATCCTACAAGGTATTTGATACTTCATGAGTATTAACTACTTAAAAAAAGTGTTGAGTTAATCTTTTGATTTATACAAGGTTTAAAACTACGTACGTGGAAGTGGAATAAAACTATTATCTACGTCGGTTTTATTTTTTAAATTATTCGCGCCGATTAGGAAAAAAAATTCTAAATACTCACTTATCTGAGTTATCTTATTTTAAGTAATTTTTATGCGCAATTATGTTGGCCAATGGTGTACTTGAGCTCCAACAAAAACCTGAATAGAATCTCACTAAAGATACCAAAAGTATAATTTTAAATAACTCACACCACCTTTTAGTTAAAAGTTTCAATTATCAAATTTTACACAAATAAAAATCAATAATGATAAACGATGTTAATATCACATATAAGTAATAAGTAATAACTTTTAACAACAATAATATGTAATAAAAACTAATAACTTTTTTGATAGTTCCAACGGTATATTTTTGACTCTTACCCAACCCACCCATGACCACACCCCCAACTACCACCGTGAGGATCTCGTCGGAGATGACGCCGTGGTGGTCTTCTCGCCGTCTGTGAGTTACGTGATGGGCTTGAACGTAGGTAAACCACCCGTAGTGGGGATCCTACGGAGATGGCGTCGTTTGGGCTGGTGACCTCTGAATCGATCTTTGCGTTGCAGTGACATTGTCGCTGGAGATGTGTGTTTGTCTTCTCCGCCGATGGTTTCGAGGGTTTGGAAAGCTCATGTAGACAGTGAGGGTTTCTCTGTCTAAGAATGTAGAAAGAAGAATCATATGAAGGATGGTGGTGGTGAAGTTGGAATTTTGAGGGTATTAATATGGATAAAGGAAGGGGTAGTGAAGCTAGCTAAAAATAA
>CM046469.1:47351092-47408592 GCA_025506415.1 Flaveria robusta
TATATATATATATATTATAAAAAGTGTTATTTTTTTTAAATTTATGCAAATTAAGTAATATATTACTCTATAATTAATTTAGAAGTGAAATGAATAGTGCTATTTAATTTAGAAGTGAAATGAATAGTGCTATACATAATTAAAAGCCGATTGTACAACTGCTCTTGCCTGCGCTGTTAAATCCCTCCTCTTCTTTGTACATCTCTTCTCCATCACCGACATGCAATCTGAATTCTGAATCCGATCAAACCTATTTTGATATTTAACTTCGACTCTTGAATACCATCAAAGGCATGATATGATTTTGATTTCCTTAAGGTTTTATGGATAATGCATGGTTGTGATGGCGCTTGAAGATCCTTAACCGATTAAAGCAAGAACAGGGCTGATGTGGAGGGAAACCTCTGCAATTAGGGATGTTATACTCATTATAAAGAAGATAGGAACTAAACTGCTTTTCTGATCTGGTGCACTAATTTTTACAAAGATGAGACTATCATGGTGAGTACATTACACTCCTTTTGGTTAGTTTAATTCTTACATTTCTGTATATATTGCAAGAAGACTTTTAGGATTTGAAGTCTGTTTCATAAAATTGAACTAATGAATATGTCAAAGGATGGGTAGTTTAGCATGAATTTTGTAATGACTATATAATAATTTCATGTTTAATGGTCCTTGCAGATTCAAAACAATTTTCATGAGAATCTTCTTCCTTGAGCAAGCTTTATTTATTTATTTTAGTATAATTATTGAGTTGTATGCTTAGCTATATGTTTGTATGTCTTTGGTGTTTTTGTGATTACGCTATATTAATTTAAATAGGTGGGTTTTCTTATTGTTTGCTATGTTCATAATAATCATATTGCTTGCCTGTAACTTTTTGAAATACAGGGTCATGGGCATTTGGTGATTCTCTAGCATTAAGCATAGAGTAGCTTCTTCGGAACATTGCTTTTGATCATACGCTGTGAGTAATATTTGGGTTAACTAATCATGACTAATACCATGTGCTTAGGAGATTAATATAATTACTACTACTGTGAATTGGATGCTTAAACTCAATAGATTGTTGCTATGTTAAAACATTAGGCTACATATTTTTACTGTTAGGATTCTTTGTTTATGTGGATTTTCATGTTACCATAAAAAAAAAGTTGCCACTCTTATGTAATTTGAATGTTGGATATTTTTTATTATTGTAGGCACACAATGTGTTGACTAAATGTCTATAAGGGAAAACTTCAAATTTCAATATATATAGTTTACTTTCGTTTATAGAATTAAGTCGGTTTAGAGTGTATACAATCACTTATGAGTTGGAATCATGAATCGAGTTGTTTTAGACAAATACATACCTTACAATTTATGTAAAATGGAATATAGAACATGCAACTAATATCCACGATTGTATCCTTAATTCTGTTTGGACCTCAACTAATTTTCTTATATTTACTTATTTGTTCATTTAACTCTAATTATAATTACTTAAATATTGTAGGACTATTGTAGTATACTTAATCTGATAACTCATAGATATTAGAAGGGGTCTTCCATTCATATATTATCCACCAAATTACTCACCAAAGGAAAGGGTTGTGACTGGTATGTTTTGCTATTATACCTATAATCATTGGTTATTACGAGTTTTGTGTTGTAAATGCTTTGGTTTGTTTCATGTTTGTTAGTATCAATATTAATGGGGTTATGGGATAGAATGAATATTTGATAATTTGACTAAAAGTATTATTTCTTTTTGAATTTGATGCTTTTGTATATACATATATTTTTTCTAATTTTTTATGTTGGCTAACAAAATGAGCATGAAGACGAGATCTTTTATGATATTTCTAAACATTTATGACTTGGTGCGATTCTCATTGTTTTTTGGTGTAGATGTAGATATTGTTTTGGGTTTGATGTATGCTTTTGGTATTGTCACTGCTTCATCAGTCTAAGGTAGAACTCTTTGTTTACAAATAATCATTTAGGTATATGTGTATTGCAATGATTTTGTTGGCGTCGAACTAATTTCAGTGCCTAATGCCTTTACATAGAAGTTTGAGTGTATTGGTTTAAAATTGTTTTAGACTTTTAGTTCATATTTGATGAGAAGTGGTTATCGGTGATCTTGCATTTGATTTTGAGACTTTTGAAGCATATGCTGTTTGTTAATGTAAGGTGGGGGACTGCACGATTGTAATATTTGTTTTGAGTGGAATTTTTAATCATTCATGTAAATTAAACTGCTCAAAAGAAACTATCATTAGCATTAATAAACAAATAACCAATACATGTTTAACACCATTTTCATGTTGTGTTGGAAGTCATAACATTATGCTCATTGGCCATGCACTGATGAACATGCTTCAAGCTCGAACTCAAGGAAAGATTCCATTAATCCTCGTAGTATGCAATATGAGGTACACTAAATGATTAATGATCTGATCATAACCAGTCTTATCTAAACAGATTAATTATTACCCATGTTGATGTAATCTATTAATGGTCCAATCTAGGAAGATGAATTATGGATCAAGTTGATCCACTGATTTCTTTTTTGGCTTTACATTAACCATATCATATCGTTATATGATGGATCCTTAACTTGATCATACTTTGTTTTGCAGGATTTACTAGAATGTTGAAAGCATAGGATCATTAGAATGCCATATGTCATAGTTGCCAACTTCCAAGCACATGTGCTTGCAAGAAAAAGAAGTGAGAATCTTTTGTTATATAGATTGGAAAGAGTAAATAACATAAATTTCTTTTCAAACACAAACACAGTTGGATTAGCGCTACAACACGCAGAGTATAATATTTAAGCGCCAACCGTAAAGTGATTTATACTTGAAAGTTGAGAATACATTATATGTTTCTGCCGAAACACACGGGGTGTAACATTGAAATGATGGTCATAAGTGTTTTGAATATGAGATCATGGTTGAAACCCCGCACAAATGCGATAATTGACGTCGCGCAACGCGCGGTTGGGCTCTCCTAGTTACCTTTAATAAGACAAGCTTTTCTAGAAACATGTGGCAATCAATGAGAGCCTCCTCATTTAAGTTTTTCCGTCTAAAATTTATTAAATTATGATTGCATTTTATTTTGGAAGCTATATTTTTTATTTAAATAAATGCATTTATTAATCATTTCAAAACAACAATCAATAATTATCATAATTAACATTTCAAATAGTTTTCATACTAAAATTTTAAATAATTTAAATTTCAAATAGTTTTCATCTAAAAATTTGATATTAAATAAAGTGTGTTAATTATACGTTAACTTATTAATGTTTAAAGTATTTTAAAATTTTCATATATGTTAAAAAAGTAATTGTATAAAAAAATAAAATTTCAGTGCAATAAAAAAAATACAAGAAATTATCATTCATTTAAATTAAAATTAAAAATTAATATTAAGTTAAAAACAATTTACAATTAAAATTTTAGGATAAATTATCATTCGTTATCAGCAATCTATGTCTTGAAAAGGCAAATTATTTTAGAAACAAAATTCAACGATCTATGAGTAAAAGATATTAAAAAGTTGATACTATAGTAATCTTTGGATATAGACATTATTCAAAAGAATTGATATAAAAATTATTAAAATCATCTTTATATTTTTGAAAGAATAATTCATAGGGACTTAAAGATAAAATTACTATTTTTTGTACACTCATATTGTATTATGAAAATACTTCACAAAAAAATAGAAATAAAAAAGTTTACATTTTTTGAATGTTTTTGACATGAAAACAATCATAGTAAGGATAATTAGGCATTAAAAAACGAATGGTCATAAATGAGGTAAAACATATTCTGTTAAGATGATATTAATGGATGACGAGATAAATTTTAGATTAATTTAATAATTTATTATATCTATTCTTGGAAATTTTAATGCTCAACTTTGTATCGAAATTATTGCATTTTAATTCCAAGATATCAAAGTACAACCCAACCTAGAAACATAATATTTTATACTATTTTAAAAACCATTTATATGAAAATAAATGTTTTTTTATTCATAAGTAATTGATTGATGAAATTTATTTTAAATTTAAGCATTTTGATAATAAACATATACTATGCTAGAATTTTGATACAACGATTACAAAACGTACCAACTTTTTATGATTTAAATATGGTTTTGACTTCACTATATTTTGATCTATTTTACATAGTTCAATTTCTCAAAAATTCAAAATTGGTTTGTTTTTTAATATTAATTTACTAGGTTAGATATCCGTTTGCTACATGTGTTAAAATAAAAAGTTATATAAGTAGATTATATATATGTATAATCTAATATATGTTATAGATAACATATCGATAAAATTATTATATAACAAACATATTTAAGTAATAAATAATAGTATAAAAAGAAAAAAAGATTTTATTATTCATAAATATCCATAAACCTCTTTATATATCTTTTTGAAGTATTTTAGTTTTAACAATGCTTAACTATAAATTAAATTATATTTAACAAAATTAAGTCGTATTAAACTATTTTTAATAAAATGTTATTTATTTATATAAAGAAATATCTTGATTAGTATAATATTAAATGAGAATTATTAAGAAAACTTTTTTGAAGTTAAGATTTTTATTATAATTGTAATTTATTGTGGTGGTGACACATAGACAATCTTAGGTAACGATAACGTGGACATGCTAGAAAATAAAAATGTGTCACATAGAGATTTTGTCTAATTAGTATAGATTGTTATAATTATATTACTTTCTAAATTTATTACACTAACAATATGTAATTTATAGACTTGCTGTATACTTACATTTTATAATATACAAAAAGTCAATCCAAATTCAAATATACAATTTTTCAATATATTTTTTTATCTGCTTTGTAATACATCGGTGGTACTAGTATTATATATTATCACCAATGATCTATTGGTCTAGTGGTTAAGGGGTGTAGAAATTTGTGGTTCTTGAACAAGAAATCAAATATAAACAAATCAAAACGTACTAGATTCGGGTTCAATCTTCGAATAATCAAACTTACTTGGATTAATCTATGAATTGTGAAGTACTATCAGATAAACCTATTTCGTGGGTTACACACAAATGATTTATCGGATTAGACAGAGATCTTCTAAAATGAAGATGAATTTTTGATGTTTCTATGATAAACTTTTCGTAACCGTAAGAATCCTCTTTTGTTCTCTATTTGATCGAGAAGAATGAAAGAAACAATAGTGCAAATCCCCTCAAATGTCGATCCCTTTCTTTCTTTTTATGACCAATAATGGGCTAGTTGTTTTTGCATTTTAACAAAACATCAAAAGCCCAATATTAATTTAGAAGTCCAACATTAACCAAGTGATTATTTAATTAAGCCTAATGTTAACACAAAGCCTAAATAACATTCAGAATTAAATCGAGCCCGTACTCCCGCGACACCTAACTCGTTTAATCTCTAACATTATATCTTCGATCAACAAGTTAATCCAATATTCTAAGGGGTTGTTTGGCAATATCTTAATGATTAAGTGCTGACCAATAAGAGGTCTGAACCATTAAGTGCTGAACCATTAATAGCTAGTATATCGCTTAACTATTTAAAAGCAAATGTATGACCAATTCAGATAAGAGTTTTTAACCATTCAACATTAGCCCTCTTAACCATTCAGCATTAGTATAATGCTTAATCATTCAGAGGCAAATGTCTGAACCATTCAGACATTTGCTCGCGAAACAAACAGTCTGAACCATTAAGTGCTGAATCATTCAGACATCTGAACCATTAAGAGGCTGATTAAGAGGCTGCCAAACAGCCCCTAAAACATATATTGATAACATTAAAATTACCAAATCTTGAAGATCAAAGGTTCAAAACTGAAATTGACGGATATTACTAATTTGATGATACCAACAACTAACCAGTAACTAGTCATTTCAAAAAAGAAGTATTATATATTATCTTTCAAAAATAAATTTTAGCCGCAATAACTCCAAGCACACCCATTCATCTTCGGACACGTCTGTTGTCAAAATATTGCGTCCACACGGCTTTTAACGTCTCTTAACGGCAAACGTTAAGTACCTACCAAGCACCAACAAACAAATCCAACAGCTGTGAGGTAATGATACCCAAATCCAACGGTTGGGATTGCATTTCAGTTGGATACAATAAAGGTAATCATGGATCAGGTCAACTACCATTCATCATTTGACACGTGTCCCCGCCTGACATCCATCAATTAGATTACCTGTAGTTGCCGGTTGCCAGCCACATTGTTAGGTTAATTCCAATTATGCACCTCTCTTTTGATTATCTTCATAAAGCACCCCTGTAGTATGCTGTATTATGTTTGGAAGAAAGTTATATTTCTATTTTCTGTTAATTGCCATTATTAATTCTATAAATTGATAAAAGATAGTAAAAAATTGTATTTGGTAAAATAAATGAATTTAACTTTTTGCACATTAGATAATAAAGTTTGCATCATCGATACCGTATCTTTAAGAAATTCATGATAAAATAGTTGACTTTTATCATTTTTTTTCTTTTAAAAAAGTCAATAATTATATATATCATATACAAAGATTCCAACTACAACTAAAATATAATTTTTAATTCTTAAGTAAAACCGAAGAAGTATGACACCCAATAAGAAGTGTAAAATATTACTTGTGGCTAGTATTGCTAGAAAGTTTTTGAGGGTGTTGATGAGTCGCACCTCATCTTCTTAAGCTTACAATCAAATAATGGGTTAGTTTCTTGGGTTGACTACAATATATTTTATGAAAGATAATAAATTATTGCTATAGGGATCACGTGTCAAGCCTCATGATTTTATTCTCATGTTCAAGTCAACCACAAACTTGTAAATGTGAATAAAAATACATGACATATTAGGAAGGAAGAAGAAACAAAGGAGAAAATATATAAACTAGAAATAATTCTAGCAAGACTCAAGACGTAATGTATTAATGTTACACTAAGAAACAAACAAACAAACATACCTATTAAATTTCGCTAATAGTAAATCTATTGATTAAGTATGATGTTAAAACATTTTCTCTATCTTATAAGATAAAATAATTACTCTTATTAAGATCCTTAGCTCCAATAAAATTTTGTTTCTTTCATAGCTAATAAAATGTGATGCTAAAAATTACAATTAAAACTTCGGTTGGTTGAACCAGTCAAAACAATCAACTTGTATTTCCTCCAAAAGCAGAAACAGTTGGGGTCTAATTGTATTTTTCGAAAAGAAGAGGGGTCTAAATGCAACAGTTTACACGCACAAACAATTACTTGTTTGTTTTCATTTCCTACATCTTTCAAGAAGTCCTGTTAGGGTTAAATACGCTGACAACTGCGATGCAATAACCCCATTATAATCATCAATCTTCAACCGTAACCAATTTGCTTTCTTCTTTACTTACCATATTTAACCTCTTTATCATCGTCAAATCCTTCAATTACACCACAAACACGATCTGATTTCTCAATTTGATCATACGGGTATGATCCCTTATTAAGATACGCTACTTGGGTTTCAATCCGATTTCGCTCTTCATTATTGCTCTATTTACACAATTCGATTGATATTTTCCATCTTTTCACGGTCAATCATCCGATTTTGGTGGAGATTTTGACCATAGTTGTAGCAAATTTAGCGATTTAGGTTTACATCGTTCGTTGGGATCTTCGAATTCTTTTGATCACGGTAGGTTTTGCTGAAAGTTTCAGGATTTGTAGTTGAAATTGAAGGGGGTATTGAAGTGGAATCTGCTTTGCGATTGCTTTTCTTTTGGAAATTCATCGAAAGATTCAAACTTTTTTGGGGAGAGCTGTGTTTGTGAATTGTGATTGGTTGATTTTGGGGTTTTATGCACCAAGAAAGATCATGGCTGCAGGTACTGAATTTTCACCTTATGCAATGTTAGAAAGTGGTTTTAACAAAGGGAATATGTCAACTGGGGAAGATGTGATATCACAGAATTCAGATCATATAAAGCAAATGGCCATTCGGAAACCTCCAAAGCATGTATCGGGTGTTCGACATAGTATGAGCACTGCAACGCTGCAACCGCCTCATGATCCGGTATAATAAGTTGTATTCATGATGAATTTCATGATATGTGGTGTTGTGTGCATTATATGTTCATTCATGGTGTTATTTGTTGCATAGGTTTAGTTTAGGAAACCATGTGTATGTTTGTAGTTGTAGAATTAAAGGGATGATTGAGATTGCTTATTTGAACAGCTTATCTGCTTGTTGCGGTTTGCAAAAAGCAGATAAACATTTATGATTGTTTGGAGGAAAAAAATGTTATGCTTATCAGCTTATTTTAGGGTGAAATAAGTTGTTTTCACTTTTCAATAAGCGTTTTGAGATTGCTTATTTCAAACTGATGATTCTTTGTGGCACCGGTCGAGCTTGTATGTATCCATAGAGGGTCCGAAATGTGGTTTTTTTTTATTTCAGGAGGGCAATTTTTACTCTGTTTGATGGATTACAATAACAAGTTTACCCATCAGGTGAAATAATCTTGAGAGGTGGCATCTTGTTTACATGACTAAGGGCTATTAACTTCTCTTGCCATACGCATGCTTATAGTTAGTTTGTTATTATACCTTTCATAACTGAATTCTGGCTTCTGTTTAAAGTAACGCATATACTTTATGTACAAGTTAAGGCGTCATATACCTCTTTGCAGCAATGCAACTCTTACGGTTTTCCTGTTTAGCACTTAAATAAAATACTAAAGTTAACTATATGGCTGAATTTTGCTAGGATTTTGGCATTGGGATCGTTGCTGTTAAATCTGTTACAGATGGGAAATCTGAGTATTTGCCCATGATCCGATCGGGAAGCTGTGCAGAAAAAGGACCAAAACAATATATGGAAGATGAACATATATGCATAGATAATCTTCTTGAATATTTAGATGGAACAGAAGGTTTGCCTTCCCCTGGAGCTTTTTATGGGGTATGTGTTCTTTTTTAAATTTGTTAAAAAAAAATAAAAGAACAAACTTTTGTCCAATTTGGGGTAATATTCTTTGTGAGGTGCTTGACTTAGCTTATTTTGAACAGCTTATATGCTTATTGCGTTTTTCACAAGTAGATGCACCCTTTTGAGCTTTAGGATGAAGAAACGTGTATGTTTTGTGTGTGACATAAGTTGTTTTAAATAAGCAGCTTCTTGTTGCGTATTTCAAACTGGTCATTCAGAGGCTTGAAATTGGACCAATTTTTGTTACTTTTCTAGCAATTTGCAGTAAATCATGTCAACGACGGCTAGATTATGAAAGTTGCTTCCACTAATTGCTTGAAATATATGTTAACAGGTATTTGATGGACATGGTGGTACAGATGCGGCAACTTATGTTAGAAAAAACATATTAAAGTTCATTATTGAGGATTCTCACTTTCCTGTTTGCTTAGAGAAGGCGATTCAGAACGCATTCGTGAAAGCTGACCATGCCTTTGCTGACAATGCATCTCTTGACATCTCATCAGGAACCACCGTGTTGACTGCACTTGTATTCGGAAGGTATGCAAACCTGCTCATGCTTTTAGGGGTCATAAATTCATAATCACACTAAGAACCACTATTTTATGCTTTATTTAAAGAATTAGATGGGTCAAGATGGATTTGTTGCTAATAGGTCATATTTAGTTCAGATTGAAACATGTCATTTTTAATACATGTCAAAACGTCACTTTTATTTATTCAAATTGGGTTTGGATTGAAACAGGTCATTTCTGGTACAGATTACAAACGTCCTCTTCTTTTAGTCTTTTTTATGGTTACACCTTTGAAACAGTCTACATTACATTTCTAGGGTCTAAACTTGGATCTTTTTTAGTCTTTTTTTATGGATCAATGTTGGAGCCAATAAGGCTATGCACTTATGAAATTAGGTTCATGATGAAACGGGTCATTGTTAATACAAGTCAAAACATTCCCTTTTTTCTAAATTGGGTTCGGATTAAAACTTGGGTCAAAGCAAAGCATTAAGCACCCCCTCTTTTGTAGTTTCTTTTTATGATTTAATGCGAGAACCAGTAAGGTTACACCTTTGTGATCTTCCCGTCACAGGTTCAAGTCATGGAGAAAGTCTCTTTGCAAAATGCAAGAGAAAACACTAACATGATGCACCAGGGGTGTCGTCTTCATCACTTATAAACACAAAATTCCCAATTTCACCGGTCTTAATCTCAAATTAACAAACCCTGATTACCATTCAAAGCGACGATCAGTAACAATTTACAATCTTTCTTTCTTATCAACAGGATGATGGTGGTTGCAAACGCCGGCGACTGTCGAGCGGTGCTTGGCAAACGAGGTAAAGCAATCGAGCTCTCAACCGATCACAAACCCAATTCCCCATCCGAACGTTCACGGATCGAACAGCTCGGTGGAGCCATCTACGACGGCTACCTCAACGGCCAACTCTCGGTGGCTCGAGCCCTCGGCGACTGGCACATGAAGGGCCCTAAGGGGTCCGCCTGCCCCTTGAGCGCCGAACCCGAGCTCCAACAGATCCAATTGTCCGAAGACGATGAGTTTCTCATCATAGGGTGCGATGGTCTGTGGGATGTTATGAGTAGCCAATGTGCTGTAACAATCACCAGAAGAGAATTGATGGTGCATAATGATCCTGAAAGGTGCTCTAAGGAGCTTGTTCGTGAAGCCTTGAAGAGGAATACTTGTGATAATTTGACGGTGATCGTTATTTGCTTCTCGCCGGAGCCTCCGCCGCGGATTGAGGTTCCTCCGCCGCGTGTCCGCCGGAGTATATCGGTGGAGGGGCTCACTTTTCTCAAAGGGGTGTTGGATGGTAACTCGTGAATGTGGCGGAGATGGACGGTGGGTGACACGTCTCCGCCGGAGTATGGTCGTGGACTCGCCGGCGATGGACGGTGGTTGCCACGTGTCCGGCGAATCGGAAATTATTGTTATTGTTGTTATTTTTTTGGGGGTTATTTTTTTTTTTATGTACATTGTTGTTGTATGGATGAGTAGGACTCTTTGACTGTTAACCCATTGTTAATATTCCATGGTTTGCCCTAATTTTTCTATTTTAGTTTTTTTCTCAAGCTATTTATAAATTATAATAATTAGAGTTAATTACGCGAAGAGTTGAGTGAAGAGAGAGTCTGAGGTCGGAGTGGGTTGGTGGATGGATGAGAACGACGAATAAATTGTAAGAGATGAGGATGATAATCTTAAGAGGTAATTACAATGAAATTATATGCCAAAAATTCATTCAATTGGGATTATTTATTGTTGAGGTTGTAGGGAGTTATGAATTATACATGCACATTAACTCAATGATGTGAACATACTTTATTATTCATTGAGCTTGAGATATTTGGATCGATAACTTGTGCACACTTGGATGGTTATCTTCACATGATTATGGAATGGTATGATGTGTAAGTTAAAGTGTTAACCATTCAAGACAATATGATGTATTTTATGTCATTGTCTAAGTGCTTAACCATATTTAAGGATTACAATATTACTTGTGTAGCTAATCATTTTATGATAATAGTTACAATAATAATATTCAATGACTCACCCACGTAATGGATTCAGAACAAATATGACTGTTTTCGGAATATTACTTCATTTAATTAATGTTATTATTAACTCGCATAGTTACATTCTTCGCCTTGAGTTAATATCTATATGCCATTTTAATTTAATAGTAACAGTAAAAATTAGTATTACTAGTTCATAAATGAAATTTGAACTCATTGTGGAGTTCGTTACTAGCTTGTAATAGTGTTGCTATTAGTTAAAAAAATGGAAAAGGTAAATCTTTTGATCATGATTTGTCTGGATCACTAGTGATTCGTATGTTAGTGTTTGACGTATGTTGTTGTTTGTTTATGGAAGTGGTGTTACGCTGTGTTTGTTTGTCTCTTAATGAGGCTTATAAATTATAGTGCCTTTTTCCTTTTCAAGTAATAATGATATATAAACCACAAATATGATGTATGCTAATTAGTATTACTTATTTAAAATTTATTTCTTCATCTAATACTCACGTTTGATTTTATCTTTTATTTCAAGCTCGTTATTTTGATGAATTAAACTTCTTAATCTCTTCTCTTGATGAGATAAATATTTAAACATTATTTTTCATACTTTTCTTTTAAATTTTAGTTCTTGTTAGTCAAATTTTTAAAAAGGACATGATCCTCATTTTCTATTATCAAGTTGTCATGTAAGTTAAGCTCTGTTTATTTATATTAATGTAGTTTTTAGCCTCTAGAAGCTTATAGACTTATTTTTTATTGTCAAATTGAAAGCATCCAAAAAGTTAACGTCTCATGGATTGCTTCATTCAAACACGTTTAATTGTAAAGCATTCTCTCATTCATAGTCAAATCATCTAAACACATTGGATATATTAGAAACGAGTCATTCCTTAATATCCCTTCTATAGATAGACTAAGTCAACGTGAAAACCGTCTTAGATGTTTTAGACACTCTCCATTAGGACTCACCAAACGATGTTAAACTCACTTAAGCTGCAACAAAAACCTTCACTAAAATTCATTAAGATTCACGGAGAAAGATGTAAGAATCTTATAAGATATTAAAACCAAACTATATAACTTTTGAAATGTAGTGAAATAAAATGAAACACACCATTTAAAATGTTACTAATTTATAAAAACAAACAAAATCTTGTTCACATGGTTCCAAATGATGGGACTTCTCTTTCATTTGACTCTCCTATAACTCTATAAGCCTTAACTTACATTGTTTAGATCTTCAAATATTCATCAATTTTTTATACAAAAAAAAATCATTAATTTAATCATATGAAAACAAAGGTGAAAGATTCAAAGAAATAAATGCTCCACCCTCTCATCATGATCATTGATTTCAAGAAAAGCGACCAGAACCAGATGCATCTCTCTCACACCCACACCAGAATTTCAATTTATTTTGCTTTTTTGCCTTTTAACCTTTAATTTTCTTTTCATCATTGATTTCCCATTTCATCTCTCATCGGAAAATCACTTCTTCCATCTTCTCCGGTCACCCTTCTTGTTGGATAAATCTTTATCCGCAGATCAAGAATCTTGAATCGGAAAAACAGATTCTTTCATCAGGTGAGTGTGATTATCAACTTCTATAACTGGATCAGTTCACACATTAGTGTGTACTTTATAGTGCATTGATATGTGGAATGCCTGTGATTGTAGTTACTTTTTCTTGTGATCTATTGTGTGTTTTTGTGAGTTGTTGATTAGGGTTTTTTCCCCAATTTGATTTAGGGTTTTTCCCCAATTTGATTTAGAGTTCGTATCCCCTATTTGAAATAGGCTTTGTTAAGCAATTTAGGGTTTTTTCGTCAATTTGATTCAGGGTTTGTACCTCCAATTTCAATTAGGTTTTGTTAAGCAAAATAAGCCCTAGAACAACCAAGGTTAAAGGGACATTTCTATTAGAAATCTGTAAAATTTGATCTTGAACAATGGATTCCGGAGTTAAATCTTTTTGCTCCAGTGAGATTAAAATTAAAATTAAAATTAAAATTTTCGATTGACTCACTTGATCACAAACTCTAAAAGAAGCATATTGAATGACCCGATCCGTCGAATCTTAATAAGTACTAATTTTGTTAAGAAAATGCTTTGCTGGACCCTGGTTTATACATAGATCTGCCCCTGCGTTCGTTTATTATGGTAGATATAACCCATGATATAACAAAGCTCAAAAAGGTTATTAAATTTTTGAATTCTTAATCTTGATTTTTGTATCTTGCAAAGCAAAATCACAGAACAAGACAATGTTGAAATGTAGTTAGGTTCGGAATTTGAATAGAAAACTAGTAACGTTCATGTTTTGACTCTTAAACATCCATTAGAACGATATACCAACAATAGTTTATCTGACAAATGAGATGTGAAGAAGTTATTAGTAGTTGGTAAGAGAGATTATGTTCTTTATAATATGAGAGCAAGCTTGAAAAAGATATATACCTTTCTTATAGGATTGTCACTATGCATATCATAACTTTCTTATTTGTTTGAGTATTCTGATTCAGATTCAATTCTTTTTGGGCTGGCAAGTGTTTGCACCAGCAAGTGCAAAAGAAATTGAATCTAATTAAGATACAAACTTTAGTGATTGTATTCATGTACACTTTAATTATTGATATAGTAGTATGCTAGTATGTACAACTAATTTGAGGAGGAAATGAATGTTAGAGGTTTCTAATATGTATATAGTGTATGACAGGTTTGAGATCAATGTTCTAAATACTAAAACCGAAGATGATAACAGAAAATTTGACAAGTGAAACATCACTTCATCAAGAACTTGAGGTTTTAAGCGTGTCAAAACGTCTAGTTAGAAGCCTAAGCCAAAAGTTAAAAAGAAAGAATCATGAGGATGACACAAGCGGGATTTCAATAAGGTGTCCAACCATGTACACACTTGGCGGTGGTTGCAAAGTTGGTGCAACCACCGGTGAAGAATTTTGTGAAATGGGCTGTCGAAGGCGTTCTTCAAGTTCTGTTGAAGAAGGAAAAGGGTATAAACCCATATGCGGGCCTGAGGACACGAATGTGGACTGTTTTTCATACGGAGTGAAGGAAAGATTTCGGAAGAGAAGTATCCGGAAGGTTCCGGAAGTTGAAAGCGTACATGTGTTCCTTCCAGATGACATTGTCGAGATGTGTTTAGTTAGACTTCCATTGACTAGTCTTATGAAAGCCCGTTTAGTATGCAAAAAGTGGAGATCGTTGACCACAACGCCTCGGTTTATGCAATTGAGGCGTAACGGGCTTTATCAAAGCCCATGGATGTTTCTTCTCGGTTCAGTTAAAGGTGGTTTTTGCTCGGGGGAAATACACGCTTATGATTTTTCTTATAACAAATGGCATAAAATCGATTCAGAAGTTATTAAAGGTCGGTTTTTGTTTTCAGTTGTTAGTATCCAAGAAAATGTTTACATTGTTGGAGGTTGTTCAAGTTTGAACAATTTCGGTAAACTGGACCGCAGTTCAGTTAAGACTCACAAGGGGGTTTTGGTGTTTAGCCCGTTAACCAACTCCTGGCACAAGGTTGCGTCCATGAAACACGCAAGGTCAAAACCGATTCTGGGTGTATATGAAGTCAACTCAGATAGTTTAACCATTAAAAGTCAACACACCCGACAAGACCGACGTTTGGTCAGGACACGAGTCGGTGGTGTGTCTGATGTTTACGAGGACCCACATAGGCTTTCTGTTAGGCGTCAGTTAAGATACTCTGTTGATGAAACTGAGGTCTCATATAGACCAAAACACGTGGACCCGAGTGGAAAAGACTCTAGAAGGTTCTTGATTATGGCTGCAGGCGGTGTCGGATCATGGGACGAGCCGTTAGATTCGTGTGAAATTTACGATTCTGTATGCAATAAATGGACGGAAATCCAAAGATTACCAGGTGATTTTGGCGTAATTTGTTCTGGAACTTTTTGTAATGGGATGTTTTACGGGTACTCAGAGACTGATAATCTTGCAGCATACGATATAGAACAGGGTTATTGGGTTAGAATCCAGTCGACTACATTACCAGCACGTGTACACGAGTATTACCCAAAGATTATTTCGTGTGGGAACCGGCTGTTTATGGTGTCTGTTTCATGGTGTGAAGGCGATGGTCAAATTGGTAGAAGAAACAAAGCAGTTAGAAAAATGTGGGAGCTTGATCTTGTTTATCTCAACTGGAAAGAAATATCGACTCATCCTGATGCACCAATGGACTGGAATGCGACATTTGTTGGTGATAAAAATTTGATTTTTGGGGTTGAAATGTTCAAGATTTTCGGGCAGGTGTTGGATTTCTTGACCATGTTTGATGTTTCTGATGCAACAAAGAACTGGGTTCATGTTTCAAAGAACCGAGTGGCTCATGAGTTGGATGCGAGTTCGTGTTTGACGAAATCGGTGGCTGTTGTGCATTTGTGAAGCTAGAAATCAACCGGTTTGCGAGTCGGGATGATTAAGTGTCAAGTTGTTTGAGATTCATAATGTTAAATGTAGTGTAAACTTGGCTTATGTTGTATGGACATGTTGATCAATTATTTATTGTTTGATTTTATAAGTATAGTGTTTTTTGGGTGTGTAGACCAATAAAAATTGTCTTAATGTTAACCTGACCTGTTTTGCATCTTGACCCGATTATATTGTTTTGTCTTAGACCAAAACGATCTGTTTTGATCTGTTATCTAACCTATTACATGCCACTTATACACACCAGAAAACCTCATAAAGCTTGATTGAATTCAGCAAAAATAGAAAAAATAATATATTTATTGTCTTCAATAAAGAGTTGCTCCTTAAAGAATTGAACAATTCTGCATATAGGAATACTGCACAGATTTACTTGATCTTAATAACCCCACACCCATCCAAAACAAAGAAAGAAAGACACAAAAGTACACCACCTTTTTATAAGTTCATACTATAACCAAAAACACAACTACTATGTACCTTCTGGGCCGTCTGAATCCCGAAAATTTTACATGTTACCCTGTTTGGCCTGGCTCGTTTGAATGACAAAAAACTTACCGTCTTACCCCATGTTAGGGAAGATCCCTGAGAAGTTTGGTAGCTTATCAATATGTTTCAAGGCTCGTTCTGCGATTTGTCGGGTTCGATAATCACCATGATGAAATGCATCAACGAGTGCAGTGGTCACCTTCGGCTCACCAGAAACTTCATAAGCAATATCTTCAGTCCGCAAAAGTCTTTCCACCATCCAAACAGCCCGTTTTCTTAGATTTTCAGTTTGTTTTTCAAGTAAAACATCAAGAATCGGTTTTATTCCATCGGCTTCACATAAAATGTTCACCCCTTCTTCTATATTCACACTGTCATCCAATAGTGTGGATAAAGCTGCTAACGACGCTTCAACTACTTTATCATTTGTATGGTCTAATAAAGCTACTAAACGGGCCAAAGCCTGTCCTTCTATTAGGCAAAATGTATCTCGTTGGGTACACGTCCCACGGTGCACCCGACATAAGCCCATCATCACAGGTTGGTTACCCAAACAAGGAAAAACTGACCCACAAAACCCAGGTGATGGCAAGTCGGGTAATATCGTCAAGTTCTTCGTTTCTTGTGAGAGGTTTTCTAATGCAACAGCAGAAACCATTTGTACATTATCGAGCCCGTTTGCTTGAAGGAGTTCGGAGAATAAGCCTGCGAGGTTATGATCACGACAAAACGAAATGAATTTCGCGTCGTGTGGTAAGTCAAATGTAATCCTTGACAGCACCCGTACGAGCCCCTCTAAATACGGTGTTACAAACCGGCTTCTTCTACTTTCTCCTTGCCTAATCATTTTTATTCTCGAGATCACAACTGCAAAATATCCATCATCTAGCATTTGTCTCGTGAGCCCAGCATCCGTTTTGGGTAATTCCGCCACAATCCCGATAGCAGCTGCTTGTTCTTCAGTGCTAGCAATGTTTTCGGCTATTACTTCAAATAAACTACTGAGCTGGCCAGCAGGCCCGCATAAACAATCTGCTAACTCTTTACCCATGTGGACTGAGATGTTATGTAAAAGTTTTATTGAAGCCATGCGTAGATCCTTTTGTGGGGCCTCGATAAACTGAACCAAACTTCTGGTGGCACCCAAGCTTTTGATGGCAGCAGCCACCACAACTGCAGTTGGTGGGGAGTTTGTTAAACCAACAAGAACTTGAAGAAGCTTGCATTCTATAGACGGGCCAGTGTTGCTGATTAGCTGGAGTAGATTGTGAATTATTTCTTCTGACACTAGGGTTTGGTGGTTCGGGCCCACCGGGATTGAGTCAAAGTCAGAGGCAGAGTTCACTATGTTGGCAAGGATTGTGGCAGACACTTCTTTTAGGCGCATAGGGAGGTGGGTGTGGCCAGTGAAGAGATCTTTGACTAGAGGTGAAAGTATGCCATCATCAACCAAGACCTTTGCACTTAATTCATAAGATGAAACTTGATTTAAGGCTTTTAGGGCGGCTTCCCGTGATTGCATGTCATTAGCTTTCATCAGATTGATTAATGATGAACCAACGGTTGTTGCCACAAATACTTTCACATCATTGCTAAGTGCCAGTTCACCAAGGTATGAAGCCATAGATAGTTTGATTTCGGGAGAACCTGAAAAGTACTTATTTTAAAAATGGGGGTGTTTGATGATGTTCAGTCAATGACACTATAATATACTCAAGAGTGGCAAAATGGGCGTGTTGGGTAAATATCAATATAGGTTCAGGTCAACATGTGTACTTCTTTATATGGTCAATATGGGTTAAATGGGGTTGACCCGGAACAGATTTTGTCCAAAATCTTTTCGTAACAATCATTGTGCCTAATACCAACTCTGATTAAATTATATAGGAGGTTTTATTTTGTAAAACACACGTGACAGACTTTGACAAGTATGATCCGTATCCTTTTTAGTAAAGAAATTTATTTGACCCATTAGAGATAAAGCATGCCAAATTGGCCCACTCATAAGTAACCAGGTTGAAATTGCCACCTCCAAAATATGTCACAAAATTCAGCAATTTTCAATTTAGGACGTGACTGATAATTTAAGCCATCCTACTATCATTTTAGTTGCAAATGAAAACGATCATTCAAGTGAAAATGCAGAATTAAACGCTACATTTTGCAAGAACAATTTACTTTACACCAAAAGTGTCAAGTGCAATGGTTCTTTTTGCACCTAAATTTCCACACCTCATCCAAAAGGGTGTATGCTTTATTGGCATTTCAAATTCATAACTCATATTTTCAAAAACAGAAGTCCACTGATCATACTTTCATTTGTTACTTTTCATGCCACAATTTATTACATTTGACCTTAAATATGATTTTTTTTGGAAGTGTGGACCCAACAATGTAAATATGTAAGTATGATCTATGAATCCTTAAATAGATTTTGCCAAAAAAAAATATACCCTTCTTATGCAATTTCCCCTTACAAACTGTTCATTTTTAAAACTACAACGTTCTTTTAGGCATTGATCATCAATTCATTGTGCAAGGGTATTACAAGAACGTAACTACTACAGAAACCATAGATAGAAGTACCTTCAAGAAGAAGTGTCAAAAGTGGTTGTAATCTGCCATTCGCAGCCATTTGTCTGACATTATTCTCATTTTTCTCCAAATTTTCAAGAACTTTGTCAGCTTTCTCAACAATTGAAAGATTTTCTGACTTGCTGCTTGTCATTCCAACTAAAATAAGAATTGCTCCATTAACAGAACCAATTTTTTCACACAAAGATTCAGATTTTGAGAGCTCAAAAAGCAACGAGACAGCTTCTTCCCTTTCTGTAGACTGTTCATGATACAAAAACTTAACAATTGTACGCACTCTATCCCCTTCTGCCATAATTTCCTGCAAAACAGAGAAGGACAGCGCATAAATGGCTAAATATATTATCTATGCCTTGGTTACAGCTAAAGTTTACAATTTCAACCCATTTACTTACAAATGGATTGAATAGGGTTGTATTTTGTCTCAAACAGGTCAATGGGGAACAAGTCAAATGGGTTGAAACTCGCAGAATGTCTATTTTAATGCGTGCAACCTTAAAAGTTGTTATATTCAAAGATTCATGATACTACTCTAACACTATGTTTTTATAATCATAGTTAAAACACTAAATACTTCTGATAGGAAAATGAAGGACAAAAATGAAATGTTTCAACCTGAACCCATTTCCCAAGCTGCCCATTTTGGGTAATTGGGTTGTGACTTGTCACAAACAGGTCTATGTAAAACTAAGCTAAAAGGGAAACAGATTGAAATCACACAAGTCTACATTTTAATGTGTAAAATCTACTAATCGTTATATCAAATATTTAGATTATTGTTATAGAATAATGTTTTTGTAATCATAATCAACACATTAAATATTATTTAAAGGACGACAAATTGGTGTTTGTGGGCCAACATGACTTGACCTGTTTCAACAAGAAATATGGACCGGACCTTGTCAGTTTTTGTAATCTTGATTAACACATTGAATATTCAAAAAAGATTAAAGACAGACAAAAAGGTGTTTATGGAGCAACCCAGCCCGCCTCCATTCAACAAGTATGAAACATGAATCTTTTCAGCTTTTGTAATTATAATTGATGTCTTTAATCATTTGTAATATATTAATAATTGGTAAAAGGGTGTTTGTGGGGCAACCTGGACCATTTCAAAATGTAAAAGGGAACCATTTTAAACCAAACTTGTTGGAAAAGTTATTCAACACGTCCAACCCACCCATAATGCCCTCAATGGCGGAGCTTGAACCACACCATAGGGGCGCGGGGGCGAAAGTAAACTATTTTAGAGGGGGCGAACTCTATATATATTAAAGAATTTACGGAAAAAAGAGGGGGGGGGACGCCCAACTTCGCCCCTGAATGCCACCTCTAGTATGGTGGTGTATAAAGTTTTTTAATTACCTTATTATCAATGTCATCCTCTACCACAATTCTAAGAGTTTCCAAAGCTCTAAGTCTAACTGTACGGCTTGTGCTCTTCAACACATCAACAATCATAGGTATGAGCTCAGCATTACGGATGATGCGTTTGTTAGAAAGATTTTTGGTAGCAAGTTGTTGAATAAACCTCAAAGACTGCAAAATATCACTTTCAGAACTACTAGGAGTTAAAGACTTGCTGGCCAAGTCAAGCTGTACGGCTTCATTCCTAGCATTCCATTCTTCAATTGTGTTCCTCAAAGCAATACTTGGATTCATATCTGTTGTCTTTAATTCTCTTAAGGTCAAAGGGCAAACCAGCTTTCTTCCATTCTCTTTGCAATCATTGAACCATTTTTCAATAGCTTCTCTTTCAAATGTTTGACCATTTTCTAGGGTTACAGGGTCTTTCATAATTTGTTTTGAAAGAGGGCATATGAAGGCATCATAAGTAGGCTCTATATGTTGTCTTTCATATTGAAAACTGTCATCAGATTGATTGCCAAGATCACGATTACTATCCCAGCTTCCAGCCATTAGATCCAAATCCAACCAAAATTAAGTTTCTTTTCAACACTGCACCAAAATGTTATTTCATAAATGGATATTTCAGAAGCATTTGGGCTGCAAATCAGGCCTGTTAGTTAAATTATTAAAATGGACCAAGTCTTTTTTAACATTTTTACATATACGGTTTATATGTGGCAAAGCAAATAAAAAAGGGTATAAAGCTCAGTTATTCGGTATTACAGTTATTGATAGAGCCAAGTTCGAGATTGGCGATCTCCCAACAAAAAGTAAAACTGCAGAAATATAAATAACAAAAAAAACGTAAAATTCTTGCGATATTTTTCTTCGTCCTTTCCTCATTCACCAATATCTTCTTAAATACAATTCATGCAAACATAAAAGTAAAAACGTGCAGACTCAAACGTGGCGGATCCATTAGCGGCTCAAAAAGCAAGAATTGAGGCGTTTTACAACGATGTCTGGGCTGGAACTTATCATCACAATGAAAGCAAATACCGCGGCTTTCTTGGCTTGCATTTCAGCTTGAGTGAGACGCTTCAAGGGAGGCGAAACAGGCTGCGATTGAGATGGAGCAAGGGCCGTCGATTCTGTTGGAGGCGGTAGGAGCCCGGCATTAAGCTTGTCTTCAATTAAAGAAGCGAGACCGTATACTTGGGGAAGGTTGGTAGGCTAAAGGATGGCCATCTCGGTTTGAATATCGTGTTTAAGACCCGAAAGAAAGCAATTTTTTAAGGCCTCTTGCGATAGCCCATTAACACGATTGCTAATCCTCTCAAACTCAGTTTTGTATGCTTTGACGGTGGACGTTTGGACGAGCTTAAAAAGAGTGGCTTCGTGGTTCTCGTACGTCGATGGCCCAAAACGGAGTTCTAAAGCTCGTTTGAAATCCGGCCAAATACCTAACAAGTTGTTGTTGGATAGATGCTTGTACCATGAGAGAGCGTCACCAGTGAAGTAGAAGACGGCTAAAGTGAGTCGTTGTGCAACGGGAATTTGGTAGTAAGTAAAGTAATTTTCTGCTTGGAATATCCAATCAAGAGGGTTTGACCCGTCAAAAAGCGGAAGAAAAATCTTTGGTGGTCTAGGGGTATGTGGTGGGGGCGGTAGTGGTGGCGGTGGATTTCCGGGACGATTTGGATTGGGAGTTTTGGGTTCGGTTCGATTGAGGAGTGCAATTAGGTGATTGGTTTGCTCATATTGAGCGGAAAGCTGTTTCACGATCACATCAACGTGAGATTTGTGATCGAGAGCAAGTTGTTGTTGGCTAGAAATGATGCGGTCGGTAGTGGCGGTGGTAGAAGCAACAAGTTGCTTCATGTTCTCGGTTAAGGTGGCAAGGAGGTCATCGGTTGTAGGCGGGTCGCTTGGGGGTTCGCGACGAGGCGGCATGATTGAAGGATGAGGTTGAGAATGAAAGCACCAAATGATAGAGCCAAGTTCGAGATTGGCGATCTCCCAACAAAAAGTAAAACTGCAGAAATATAAATAACAAAAAAACGTAGAGTTCTTGCGATATTTTTCTTCGTCCTTTTCTCATTCAGCAATATCTTCTTAAATACAATTCATGCAAACATAAAAGTAAAAACGTGCAGACTCAAACGTGGCTACATGGACTTGCAAAGATTATAATTAAATGAAAAAAATGCAATAACTGGAAACGTGGGAACATCATGCAGAAAATAAAACATGGGACACGATCTAAATAGAGTTCTTGAAATGGTCCACGGGTTATGGGTTTGTATCAGTTATTTAGTTCCTCAATAGAATAGAACTCACATACAAAAATTGCTGTTAAACAATATCAATATTATTTCTTTAATTAACTACATTAATTCAATGCAATTGGAAAGACAATATAGTTGTGTTTTTTTTTAACAGGAGGAACATGAAGCAGTACAAATACATGAAAATCTTATTACATAAGAAGTCTGCATATAGGAAGAGAGTGCGCATCAGACAATGCAAATTAGCATTATATCTAATATTTCCACATCCCATTGCATCAGATAAACAATCCAATCCCAAACAAATTAAACTAAAGCTTAGAGAGGCAGGATTTAATAACTGTTTAACAAACAGTTGGTCTTTTGCATCTATTAATCAAACAGAACGTAATATATAAGGAAACTAAACGAAAAGGGAAACCAAACTCATTTCAACAAAGCTTATAAATAAAAATGAAACTGACAATCAAAACCTAAAACAGTTAAAAAACATATATATATGCATCCATCAACACGTATTACTTAAAAAGAAATCAAGATTCAAGAACATAAAATATTCACCTTCAATTGTTACCAGCTCGGAAGAAACTTCAAAAAATGTTGTAACCTCAGCCTAAGAAGCCATTCATGGATGCAAGGTTATCACCTGCATAAATGATGAAACAAAACTGAATCAAACTAGCTTAATCACATAATTGAGATCAAACGACATCATAACGAATTCGTCGGAGAGCTATATTATAGAATCAGATCAGAAACTCACAAAACACGAAGTGCAAGTTACAAATCATGATTACACAAACAAGAAACATGGACGCTACTACAAAGAAAACAACTGAATGACCTTCAATTCTGATAACTTGATCCGTTTGAACAGAAATTGTGGAATCTAGGGTTTCGTTTTCGGAATTAGTATGTGGATGGATAAATCAAAGAAAAGTGAGTGAAGGTGACAAAAACGAAAAGGTAAGAAATGATATTTTGAGCAACTTCAATTGGGGTTTGTTTGAAGTCGCTGAAGAATAATTAGTTGTCAAAGTTGGACTGTTGAGAGAGTGTGTAACAGTTGTGTGTTTCTCTCTCTATGCTACATAATCAGGATATTCCAAGCACGCACTATGATCGTATGTATGTATAATTTATGAGTCATATGAGTTCCTCATTTGTATCTTGTTAGACCCGGTGTAATAATTTTTTAGTTAAAGTGTCATCGAGTGTAATAACTTTTTAGTTAAAGTGTCATCTAAATGTAATCAACAACTAATTTTATTAAAATTAATTTTAAATCAAATATAGTAGTTTTAACTAATTTCTAATAATTACTTAATTATTTTTTATTTAATATTAAATAAACATAACACATTTAATGAAATAATACCAACGATTCGTAAAAATAGTTGATTCATATTCTAGAAAAAGATAAAAAACGATGTCGGAAGTTAAATCTTGCATTAGTCGGTTATGCGCCTCTGCACGACCCGTCCTAGTGGTGGTCGTCATGTACACAGTTCCGGTCGTGACGTTTAAACGTGCTCGACTAAAAGTTGTACTTCCACTCAAACACCCTTAATAATTAACGTCTCATCCACCTCCTAATTATCTAAATCATTGGGTAGGGGTAGTTGATTCATATTCTAGAAAAAGATAAGAAAACTATAAAGTGAATTATGAAAAAGTATAATTGAAATTATTAAAAGATTTAATATATATAAGTGTGAGAAGTAGCGCCAGTTAACACATTGATGTGAATTGCAATAGCGCTTCTTTTTAACAAATTTGTAATGGGTTTGGCACCATCTTGCCAAGCCACCTCATCATTTTAACGTCACCTTGCCCACCCACTACGATGAGTCTTACACCCGTCAACTTCTACTAAATTATATGAGTTTTATATCATTATAATGTTTTCGTATAACGCCTCATAATGGGGTTGTGTTATATGTACACAAAACACATCGTACGACACATATAAAACTATAGGCGCATAATTATAAATCCTTATAACGCACCATACAATCCATATAAGGTTATATAAATTGTATGACATATGAGTGGTGTGTCAGGTTTGTTTTCATGTGAAAACAAACCTTATTACAAGAATAAATGGAGTTGAGGTTTATCATGCGATTGTTTGCTTCCACATCATACGAATACGATAAACCGATTCTATTAAATCTATAGACATCTTTGGAAGGAAATTCAAAAGATCATCATCATTATGTCACTAAAATGATGATAGTGACTTTAATGATGATTTAAAAGTGCCTAGACAACGCTTTAATGCATGTATACTATAAAACTGAGGAAAAGAGTTCGTTAAGAAAGCTAAAAGCCATATTTGATCAAAGCGCAAAGAAGTTTAAAGAGCTTGCAATTCAGAAAATACTCATGGGCAGCCAAGTTAAAAAGCACGGTAACAAAAGAAACGGTTGGCCCCGTAAATAAAGATCCCCTAAGGCATAGTTTTCAATTTGGTCAAATATACTAGGCTTTGATTATATAGGCTCAAACCAAGAACACGAATACCATAAAGAGAGTGAACTTTCAATCAAGCCCGTAATTGATTCACATTTCATCCATCTGTCACATCTACATTACATGTTTGACAGACGTGAGACGTGAGTCTAGATTGTCATTTGTCAGCAAGTTTAGTGTAGTCTACTGTTTATAAATAGGTAGTACCACTGGCTTTCTTCTTATAAAATGGTCTGACAAGTTCTCTATCCATCAAACTATTACAATTGCACAAGATAAAACTAATCTGGTGTTTTTGAGCTTGTTTCTCAGAAAAACCAATTGTTACTTAAAAAAATAACAAAGTGTGATATCAAAGTGTCATACCAAATATGAATCAAGCAAATTACATGTATATCCAACCAACATCCTAAATGGAAAATGCATTTCATTAAAGATAAATGTGTTCACTCTATGCACCAAAACAACCGACATACTACTGAATACTATTCCACGACCATAATAACCAGATCAACATATCCATCTCTAACAAGGCTAGTTTTTGCTACTAATACTAAAATGACTACAAAGCAGAGTTAATAATAGACCATCAATTCAACAACTCTTTTCAATCATCATCTTCTTCCTGCAAAATCACAACAAAAACAATTGTCACTGCACAGTCCAGTCAAAAAATCATAAAAACGTTTGATCATTAACTCCAACCTTAAACATCATGAAAGTCATCATGAAGTTTAGTCAGTTTTAAGAAGACTTCAAGTCAAACCAATAACTATTGGACCAACAAACCAAACAGGTTTCAAGATTTAAACCAAACCAAACAATTTAACCAAACAGTTAACTTGATTCAGCCTAAGCAGGTTGGTTTCAACGGTTAAACACCTCTACTTAAACCTTTAAATCATACCTCATCACTGCCCTCCTCTTCCTCTTCATCGTTGACTTCAGACTTAGATTTGTCAGAGTCATCATCTTCACCACCAGCATCCTGTTTTGTAACAAAACTATAATATCAAAAACAATTCATTCCAATATATATCATATGAACACTATCAAACAACAAACACTCTACCTTCTTTTTGTTGTATGCAGCTAGGGTTTTCTCGTATTCCTTCTTCCTCTTATCAGCTTTGGCAACATATGGTGCCTTTTCCTGTATGTACACATTTTAATTATATTTTACAGGTGTAAAAGCTAGTTTTTATAATGAATTTTGTAGATGTGTATAACTTACAGCCTCAGACATTGCTTTCCATTTTGCTCCACCAGCTTTGCCAACCTGTTGATTGTTTGTTTTGCAATCAAAATGTCATAGACAGAACAAATAAATACTTCCATTTAAGCATGTATAGAGAAAGTAAGAAACTACTCACAGCAGCAACAGATTTGTTCTCAGGGTTATCTTCTTTATACTGCTTCCTAAATTCCTCCCTGCAATTGAGTAAAATCACAACAAATCAGCATACAAACTTATGAATTTTGGCGCACTAAACTGCAGATAACATCAAACAAAAGTTAATTACATGAACACAAAAAAGGCGCTTGCAGGTCTCTTAGGCTTGTTAGGATCCTTAGCAGCCTTTCCCTTAGCTGCTGCAGTTTTCTTCACTGTCAACCTGAAATCAACATATAACTTTACTTTACAGAACAATCAAACAGAAATGCCACCAAAAATCAAACTAAAAACTTTTAAATCTACTGCAACGTATAGCTGGAAAACAAATCAACACATACTATCAGTTTTTTCAAAACACAAACTCAAAAACATGATTAATTTATAATATATAAAATTGAAAAAATATCAGTTAGCATATTGATGATGAGAGTACTAACAGATCAAACAATATTAAATCTGTAGCAAAACAAAAATCAAACACATAATTTACTTTGCGAAAGCATTGAAAGTTAAAACAGTAATGACGTCAAAAATCTGAAACAAAACCAAACGAAAGGAAACAAACTTGAAACATCAATATTTACTGCAACATATGGCAACAATACAAATCAACCATGTGCTAACTATCTGTTTATTCACGATCTAACTAAAAAAAAGCGAAAAAACAATTAGCAGACATATTGATGATCAAACTACTAATAAATCAGACGCTACGAAATCTATAGCTAAACATAAATCAAACACATAACTTCACATCGCAGCAAAATCAAAACAGTATTAGCGTCGAGAATTTAACACGAAACCTAACACGAACAAGGAAACGAAAAAAATCTAAATATACTGCAATAATACCTAGAAACATATGAACGCGTGCTAACTATCAGTTTTCCGAAGAACAAGCTCAAAAGAACGATCGAATCAAAAAAACGGAAGAACGAACAGTAATCAAGTTGATGATAAAAACGCTAACAGATCAAACGCTACGAAACCTATAGCGAAACAAAATTTTAACAAAAGAGATCAAAACATACTTGCTATCAGCCTTTTTCGTCGATTTGCCTCCTTTCATTGTTAGATCCTGCAATCAACAAACATATACATCAAAATCGATAGAAAAATCGCGTAAAACGCGAACAAATCGAACTAAAAACTAATAATAACGATGAAACAAGCGTACCTGTGGAGATGAAGAGTTAGGGTTCCGTTAGGGTTTGTTGGTATGAAGAGAGATTAGGGCACGAAGGGGGTGAATTTATATAAGGTGGATTTGGGCGGGATGAGAAAAGGGGGCTTTTTGTGTGTTTCATTTTTGTGAAAGGGTTTTGGGTTCCCGCTCTTTTTGGGCCCATTTGGAAATCATTTCCATTTTCCCTCTCAAACTTTTATTATAAATCTTTACGTTTTACTATTTTCATGTTTTTGTGTTATTAAATTTCTTTTTAATATAAGTTAACATGCTTCATTTTTAATGAGACATTTATTCGCAAAATAGTGTCAAGGTTTTATGTCATATGAGTTGAACAAAATGAATGTTTGAAAATAACTTAGCTTTATTTGAGTATTGTTTGATTTATAAACATAACTAGTTTTCTCTCCCCGCGCTAAGCGTCGAAGTCCGGTAATTTTTTTCATATGCAATGTTGCGTTACTTTGGTAGTTCTTTGTTTGAAGTGTCCATAAAATTGAAGTTTGGTAATACTAAATTTTAGTGGTGGAACTCGAAAAAATAAAACATCATTGTAAATAGTTTAGTGGTCAAACTTTAATATTCAAAACTTTATGGCTAAAGTTAAAAAATTAGGGTCCAAACTCTAATATCCAATACTTTAGTGGCCAAAGTCACACCCTACATGACGGGAATTAGGTCAATTGTCCCACACGTAACGTAGCGTTAATTTGGTCGGTATTTGTCTAGTTTGTCGGAAACCATAAAATTAAAGTATATCTGTTTTTATCACTATTGTTGTAATAAATTTATTACATGTTAATAGTCCGTCATATATTCGACTTCTTGTTATAAGCGTATAACAAAAGTATTTTAGTTATTTTCATGTATGTGTTTTTTTAATCTAGTACTTGGATATCCTTTTGTCTGAGTTGCAACCCACTAGATTTAGCTTGTCTTCTTTCATGTATATGGACGAAGACATCCCCATATGTAATGTTTGCTCTATTAGTGTCTTGTTTTATTCTATAGAAGAAAACGTTTACTACAAACAATATAAGATTTGATATTGATACTAGTTTGATATTTTTGATCTTCAATGGGTTTGCTTCAAGGGTCCAACCTCAAAATGTTTTTCTAGCGATCGTCCTTTAATATCTAGCATGATTCAATGTTCAACATGTCTATGATATCATTCATCAACCAGATCTTCACTGGAACAATGATATTAGGGGGGATTACATATATTCCTTTTTCCACCTCTAAAATTAATATTTTCTCAAAACACAAGTTATTAATTTATAAGTACAATGCTTTTTAAACATGATTTGAGAAAACATATAATTTTACTAGTTTAGAGGAGAATATATGCAATTTTCATATGATATTAAAGCAAAAGTATATAACAAAACACAAAATTTATAACATCATATGCATATCAACTCAAAGCTTTATATATTATTTGCATTGTTCAATTGACGATAATACAACAATTATTATAATTATAAACGCATTTATTCCAATACATTTAGACCTATGAACATGTACGAGATGAACATGTATCCACAACCCATGAGGTTGTGTTTATTTTTCTACATATCAAAAAGGAAAAAATAATAATAATAGACTTCAAATAGTGTAACACAAAGCATGTCTACTACTCGTTATGTCATTCACTTGAACTTTGAATTAACATAAAAATTGATGGTTTTCTCCCACCATAATTCCTTTTCAATGTAGGTCTCATGTAAACTTGCTTCTTTTGTATCGCTTATACTTAGTGCAATCATGCTTCTTGTACCATAGCGTCCCTGTTGGTCAACGAAGTCAAACATGACCTAAATGTAATATTACATGATGTATAACTATATGTTATTTATAAACAAAAAATTACCGACCAGCGGAGTGTCTACTTCGACAAATATCGAGCTTAGACTGTATTCCCAATCCGTCGAACAAATATTAGGAAGTTGACTCTTGTCGGCTTTTGTGTCATCTCTCATTAGTTTGTCGAGCATGTCCTTCATGGGTATATCCTCGTCATCATAGTACGTGTTAAGTAGTCTTTTGAAATTTAACTTCAAACGTTGAACCTAAAAGCAAATATAACATCTTTTTTGTTATTGATGATATCTCAATATCTCATTTAATCATTTATCATCTGAATGGTTAGCAAGACCTTATAGTCCCATTAACCAATCACGTAATTATGGATTATGTGCGCACAAATGAGGGTATTGATCACATAATCTGCATAATAAACTCACTCGTTTTGTGCTATATGTAATGAGTTTGATGGTTCGGTTTATAGTAAGAGAATACGTGACCTTGGGCCAAGGGGAGTCAAGCTTGGCATTGGATAGAACATGAACCCCTGGTTGAACCTGTTGAACCGTTGGAGGTTCACCTTTCGGTCTATTTGATATGTAAAACATCTTGTTTGAAGAAAGATCAAGGGTTACGAGATTGAACCCGTTGTACTCGTGAACCTCCTTCACCAATTCCCTTGCAAATTCCTCTGAACTCTTTTTGCTCTACAACCAAATATAAATATCACATGTTAATTATACCTATATTAAACATGAGCTTATTACACCAAAATGTCACAACTAAACTAAAAAAAAAAGGTTTATGTGCAAATAAAAGAGTACAAACTGTAATAACATGACTAGCTAGAAGCCTTCCTAAAGCGTAAAACATTAAAATGTTTAAATAAAGTCACCTGCCTGCAAGAAACGCAATGGAAGATCTCCTCTACTCTTGGCTTCAGGGAGAGTATGAAGCTCTAAGACATTAGTAAGAAACGAGACTCTACCTTCTCTTGTACACGCGAACCATGTCCCCCCGGCCACCTCGTCCCGACCTCCTACTATCTCTCCACCCTCCCACCACCCAATTGACTTCGTCGGCCTTCAAATCCAATCAAGCGCGAAGATAACATATCAGATATGTTGTATTGGTATAAAACTGAATGTATTTATATGTGTAAATAAGGGCATAAGATAAAGGAAATATGTATATATCAGAATGGAAACAAATGTAGAAACCAATAAGAACATGTAAAGTTGAGTTTTCAGTCTACACACATGTAAACAACTATAGGTTGTATTCACATGTAACAGGTGATACAAGTGAAAGATACTCGGTCTTTAATTATTAAAGTTAAAATGATCATGTATACCGTAAAAAAACACAATTTTAATATACAATGGCTATCGTTTTAACTTGTTGAATGTTAATTGTACTTTTTTTTTGGACATGCACTTTAAATATATGTAATTAATGTGGTTTGTTAAATGTAATAATCAGTAGAATGGGAAATATGATGGATTATGTTGCAAGTGAACAACTATTTGAACAAACTAAATAATTAAAGCGAAAAAGAATGACAATAAAATGTACAAATGGAGTAAAATATAGCTAGAAGCCTAGAAATGAAACACATTAAATTAAATTAATTTAATGGGTTAAATGTTGCCTGTCATGTATTCACATGTTTACGTAGTCGTATATCGTCTTATTTAAACGGAATTACGCTATCTAGTCGTATAGTTTATATAATTACAAACGCTTAACTATTTAAAAGATTTTATATATGACACAAAAGTGTTTATTGGTTAGCATAATTCAAAGTAGCCCGTTTTAACTAACACATAGAAATCACCCATTAACCAACCATATTTATTTAATCACAAGGTTTATGTGTCACTATGCAAACAATACAAAGTGTATGTGGACTATTAAAAAGTTTAAAATGTGTTTTATACCTGTGGTGATACTCATCTCTATTAAGCAGTAGAAGAAAAGGGTGAAGAGGGTGAACTTGCCAAGCAAACACTACAATGCACATATCTAATGCTTCAATGTTTGGGTGAAGGTTTGATATGCAACACTGGCTTTGATCAAGGCTGTATGGTTGTGTGTTTATATATGCACATTCTTGTGTAATGTTACATAAATGGTCCCTTTGAGTGTTACCTTACCTAAGAAGGTTATCCTCTTTAAATAATAGTATATGTGTAACTAAGGGGTGGTTGGACATATACTTATTGAATCTGATTATGTTGATGATCAATAGCTGTTGTTTACAACTACTTGCATGAGTATGGTTAACAATTGTGAAAGTTAGATAACTTCACAAATTATCGTAAATAAATTGAATCATAGCATAATTTACCAAACCTAAAAGCTAATAATAACAGGCTAACAGCTTCAAATTGCTATGTTAACAACTCGTAATGATCCAAGCAAATATTTTTGTTCAATACTATTTAACGGTGAACCAAAATCAACAGTCTCGTTCATTTTATGCGTAGGAATGCTTAATAAAAATAAAGTGTTTTCATGATCGGTTGTTCGAGCTTATTAGCTACCACTACAAGAATTGGGGCTTTCCTGATGACTAAAGTCCTTGCTAAAACCCTAAATGTACTCGGCACACCTTGTGCCGAGAAACTGTCCTTACTAAAGTTTCATCGGCACAAATTATGACGAAATCATTATAATATCGTCCATTTTTTCCTAGGACATATAGTCGGGATAGGTTTTGTGGGAAAAAATAAAAACTCCCACGTAGGTTTCCCTAGGACAAATCCTCGGGATATGTTGGGGATCTTTTTTATTTTTATTGTTTATTTGTTTTGGGGGGTTTTAGGGAAGAATTATATTTGTACCAAGGAGAAGTCCACGATACAAGTGTATTTGTGGTGAGGACAATGGTCCTCGAGAAAACTCTCATCAGGAAAAGTTTTGTGTCTTGTAGTGTACATCATAAATTTATTTTCAAAATATACGATTAAACTTGTTACTTAAGTTAATGTTGAAGGACCACTAGTGCATTATTGTATTTTTTTTTTGAGGGGTGGTAACACGGTTAGTACATTGAATTTTATTTTGCTTGGTGTAAATTAATAAAAGAATCATGTGCACGGATAATTCATTCCATATTTATATGAACAATGAATAGTTTTGTGTCTAGTTGGTTAAGATTTTACCTCATTAGAAACATTTAGTGCTGGTGTTTTTAGTTAGAGTCAACCTGAAAATATTAATGATTAAAAACCAGAGTAAATTATTATTTTTATCCTTGTGGTTTATTTAAAATTATTATTTTCAACCAAATGTTTAAAAATAACAATTTTAGTTAAATAGTTTCAATTTAGTAGCGATTTCCATTCATTTTGTTAACATCGACCATGGATTCCGTTAAAAATCCCCCATGTGCCTCTCACATGATGGGCATTTTGGTCAATTTAAATTGAAAAAAAAATTGGTTCTCATTTTCGAAACTAGACACCTACAATTAATTGACTTCATAACTTGTAATCATTTGTCGATTGGCTTAACAAACTGCGACTACTCGTTGATCGACTTCACAAACTATGACTCTTCTATTGATCGGCTTCACAAGCCAAGACTCTTCATAGTTCAGAGTGTTTGTTTCATGAGCAGATTTCTGAATGGTTAAACATTTTTGTCTCTGAATAGTAAACATTATACTGAGTCTGAATGGTTAAGAGCTCTTAACTGAATTGGTCAGACATTTGCTTCTAAAAAGTTAAGCAATATACTAGTTTTTAATTATTCAGACATCTTGCTGGTTCAATAGTTAATGGTTCAGAACTCTTAATGATTCAACACTTACCCATTCAGAAGTTGCAAAACAACCCTTAAATGCTACTCGCGTGAAGGGCACATGAGGAACTTTTAACAGGATTAACAGATGAGGTTAACGAAGTGAATGAAAATCGCTACTTAATTAAACTTACTGGACTAAGATGGTTATTTTTATACTTTTGGATGAATACATTTATTTTGAGCTACCTTAGGGATGAAAATAGTAATTTACACTAAAACCTATATCATATTATTACTCCAAAAGAGCTAAAATATACATAATATAAAACTAAAAGTTTTATTAGGGTACTATATTGTAATAATATAGTTCATAACTAATTAGTTTAAAAAAAGGTGTTAGTAGGGATGGGAGATTAATATGGTTCAGGCATGTGCGTAGGAGACAGTTGACGACTTCTATAAGAAGTGTAGAGCTCACATGGGAGGAGAAGATTAGACATGATCTTCTAATCTTACATCTTTATGAGAATATAATCAGTGATAGGAGTTTTTATAAACATACGATACATGTTCAAGATTTATAAGGGTACAACCCACTCACTACAAGGTATGGCTATGCTAGGAAGTGGTAGCTGGTTCGTTGTCAACTTGAGGGTCAAAGATAACATGTTCTAGGTTTGCATTTAGCCTTTTCTTTCCTATTATGAGCGCCTTTATTCTTATAGACTTAACATATGCCTCAACAATTTACATTTTTCTTAGTACATTTTATGGCTAATAATGCATGTTCTCATAATTGCTGCTCTATGTAAAATAACAATAATAATATATAAAATGATGCTTTTGCTGAGTCGATGGTTTCATTAGAGCATTCTTTCTATCTTTCGAGGTAGAGGCAATGTATGTTTTTATTTTACTCTCTTCATATCTTATTATTTGAGTGAAATCTACTAGGTATGTTTGTTTGTTATATATATATCTCTTATATTTATTTTTACTTTTATACCCTATATATACAATTCAAACCTTTTATTTTTTAATCCTTTTAAAATAACTATCTAAATTAAATAACTTAGGAAATAAAATGATCAGGTTTTATTGAGATATCTGATACGTCTTGAATTTTTATTTAATTATTTCTTAATCATATCTTTCAATTCATCTAAAAAAATAAATTTAACAATCCCATAGAGTATGTGATATAAATTCAGTTGATTGTGATAATTAAAATTATTATTATATCTAAGTTTATTAATTATAGGACAGTTTTCGTAAAATAGAAGATTTGAAATTATATTTAATAACAATTATTATTATTTTTCTGAATAGCGAATTCAATGTGACAAACAAAAGTTTATTTAATAATTATTATTACATTTATTTTATTAATTTAAAACAATTATCATAATGTCGGAGAGTTAAAAGTTTACTTAGTAATAATTATTATTAAATATATTATCTAACACATATGTTGTTTAAATTATTTAAAAATAATATAACATAAGATCAGCACTAAAAGACGATGGCATAATGGCGTGATAGGTTAGATATTAAAAGCTATATCATGATACTAGATGCGGATCTGTCAAACAAGATAGTGTAGAGGTTATTGTGGCAAATGAATATCATCGATATATGATGCATGAAGTTAATTAGCAAAAGGATCAATTAGTTATAATAGAAGAAATGCTTAAAACGTTTGTTATAAAATATTATATAAGTCATTTTATTCGTTTTTATTTATATCATTCTTCTAATTATGGTTTCGTATAACACGAATTCTAACCAAATCTGAATCCATTATAAATATTGAATTCAAATCAATTTAGATCAAATTCGAATAACCCAAATAAAATGAAAACTAATCCAATAATGTGCGATCCATTATTTAATCATTTACCCCTTTTAAACGCTACAAGTGTCATGTCATGATTTATAAAAATAGTATTGGTACCCACTAGAGGTTATTGTTGTGAAAGCGACTTGGTGGCCTCACTAGTACAAAACATCCATGTGAACTTGTAATCACCACCAATATTTGATCGTATTAAATATATGTAATTAAAGAGACAACTTCTCTACATGTGGATTTAATCACCATCCAACTTCAGTATTACAATATCATAACTAGGATTTCATGAGTACGAAAGCGCGTTCAGGCACCAACAACTTAGATAAGAATGTTGTGTCATGTTTTATATAATGCATGCTGTCATATTGGTTTGTATGTCGAGCATGGCTATAATGTATGTCTAGCTCGTTTTGCTACTATCTTTGGCGCATTGTCAAAAAAAAAAACCTGAGTTCTTGGAGTCAAGTTTGTATCTATGCCCTTCAAACAAACTGTATATTCTATGTAGTTCGAAAATCATGAAACCAACTTCCACAAGTTTTTGCCTTTAATCCTTGGAATTCCGTCTTCCCAAACACAAGTTATGTTGTACCCGAACTCATTGGTTAGACTAGTATTGACGGGACCCTTGAACTTTTCGGTAACAAGTTTTTATGAATAAAAGAGTAAGAAAATTCCTGAAGTATAAGTTTGACCCTAACATGAGAGTCAACTTCCAAAACAATAAAACTACATCAAGAACTGGTTCATCGTTCCACCATTGTAGAAATGGTTTTAGTAGTACTTTGTTAAGCGACCCTTTAAAAATGTTGATATTCAGCTTCAAATGAAACACAACATTACCCGTTAAGCAAAAACTTTCACAAACCAAGTTGTAATTACAACAATACAAAATAGTAACCAACGATTTGGTTTCCTTATTTTTAAGACCAATACATATGGTTTGGTTTTAGTTTGATGTCGAAAACCAAAGCAATTAAAAAAAAAAAAAACAGACCGTTATTTATTTTATGTAAAACTAGCTTAATAACGCGTGTGTTACACGGGTTGAATATATAAAATATTAAATAAAATAGAATTTTATTAATTATAAAATGATATTTTAAGATAAAATATGGTTGAAATTATGTATAAGGACTATAGGTAACAAAATAATGATATCAAGTTTTTAAACTTTTTTTGGTTAAAAAAACTAAATATTTTGTTTCAAAATAAAAAGTTTTATATTATAATTATTTTTATTTATAAAAATTTTACTTTTTAAAATATTGATTTTTAAAATATTTTACATTTTAAAAAAGTTTGATGTTTTTGAAAAAAAGATTATTTTATAAAAATTTATTTCTTTATAAATAATATTGATTAAAAGATTTCTTTCTTAATTTATTAAAAAATATTTTTAGTCTATAAATAAATTAAATAATATTATTAGTAATTATAGTAACTATTACGTAGGAGAGAGAAGCGAGAAAATTATGATGAGGATGAATGTGGTGCTGTCACGTGTCCCCAATAATTACTCTTTTATTATAATATAAAGATAAAGATTTTTATAGTAATTTGGATGGAAAATACATCTTTTTGTTTGAACGGTAGACTCACTCAAACACCTACTAATTCTACTCTGAATTCACATAATTTGTGAATAACAAGAGTTAACCCCTCATAAATTCATAAGTCTTAACTTGGATTCCCTGGAAAAACACGTATACGTTGGGCTGGACTTTTAAATATGAATGCATCTCTTTTAAATTATGTGACTGTTGGGCCAATTCGGGCCTAAAACTGGTTTAATCAACAACACAGTCCAAAATTCCAAATTCAGCCTTTTATCCTTCTGGCCCGAAAAAAATAGCAGGTAATAAGTAATTAAGTATGCACAATACTGGGCCAAAAACAGCAGACTGCCACTCTGCTAGTTGTTGGGCCCAAGCCCACGCAGATACGTTTTGACTTTTAACATTTTAAGTTCCAATTTTTGACCACCAAAAATCAAATGAGAATGTCAAAATAGCAACAAAGTCAACGAATTTCTCTATTTAGTATCTTACAGTTTTATGCTGTCAGCTGATCAAAAATAATAATAAGTTCCAGTATTTACATATTCTGCCAAACCATACGGAGCCCCGATTGCCCTTTTCGGGTCCCAAACCATCTTCTCGTTAAATGTTTTAACCGATTATCATACACTTCACAAAATCTTTGTTCCCACCCTTTGGGCTCAATCGCAAGATACCCGAGCCCAGGAGCCCGATCATTTGATTGCATATTCACCGTACGTGTCCAGTCCACAACATAAGCCGACACTCTTCTTCTAAACTTGGCCTTAAACTCGGTCCATGCTTGGAACTTATAATGGTTCACAACCGCAGTTCCAAGATCCTCTTTCTTGCTTTTGTACCCTTCTTTTAACTTGAAATGATGAACCACATTGAGCAAAGATTCATGAACCGCGTCAAGAAACACTACTGACTTATGTCGGTTTTCCATTTCTTTTCTGCAGTTGTAACCCTGTATCACTCCTGTTAACGGGTGTGCCTTCTGATTCGAAGGGCCAAATTCATAACAACGAATGATTAGTTGTCCGTATGGGTTTGCTGGTAGAAGAGATTGTAGAAGTGATTTTGACGGTTTTGATAATGTCCAAGAGGGTGAATAGACGAATTCATCTACATCAATGAACATCATCCAATGACACGAGTTTTTCGCAAACAACACCGCGTGTGAAAAACCGCCTTCTTGGGTTTTGGGCCACAACCAAAACTGCGTCTGGATATCATACCCTTTTGATCTTAACAAATTGACAACTTTGCCCAACTCATCGTCACTACCATTGTCATACAAGATGAACTTATCAACCCCAATTTTGGAATGGTAAATCACCCATTCTTTCAAGAACTTTGCCACATTGTAAACCATGGTACACGCGCACAGTAGCGACTTTGTACCACCAGTTGCTATCTTGCGCTGGGGTGTGTAGTACGCCAACGACGGAACCACCTGGTTGGTTTGTATGATGATGAGGGAGACTCTTACGGGCTTATCACTTAACGCCGTTAACTCAGGCCGTTGACACCTGAAGACTTCTTGCACAGAGCTAGTAACGGAAGTCGTAACGCCGTTAACGGCATCGTCACCGAAAAGGCACTTGAATTCCGTTGGGCTTCTGTTGATCCCTTGCCGATTGTTGATGCCTTTAACGAACAAAACGACGTCGTTTTCCGTTACAATGACGTCGTAGACTATGAAGTTCCACCGGAGAAGCTCCGGCGCCGACGAAAGCATCGGATTGTACATCAGCTTATCATTCTCCGGCGTTGAAGTCAACATCGGCTGCCGGAACGGCAGTCGCCGGAGAACTCGCTTCGGAAGCTGACACGTGAACGTTTTCCGATCAGGATACGGCATCGTTCCCGAAAACCTTGCCGGAGAACTCTCATTCGTATCGAATAAACAAAACAACGGTGATTCATTTCTATCGAATCCGATCTCCGGAGAAACTATCACGAGCGCCTCCCATGACGGAAACAAAACCGAAACATTCGTAATCGATGAATCAACTCTCAAAACCGAACTAGCATCATCAAATTGACTAACGACAGTTGAGTTATATACAACAGTACCTTCGATTTCGCTCCGAATGTGAGAAGCTTGTGGTTTGAACTGGATTATACCTCCGTTGTTGATTCGAATCGAATTGGAGCTTTGTACCTGAATCACTTCTGTATCATCATCATACGACGGTTGTCCGGTGACGGTGGTGTTGGTGGTGGTGATTGCGTCTTGTTGTTGTTGTTCGTTGATGATTTGATTGTTGTCGACGTAAGGTCGGAGGCGAGGGTTAGGGATGAAGAGTTGGGGGTTGAAGGCGGGGGTACGGCGGCGTAGGTTATCGGCGGAGATGTATGCCGCCGGTAAGAGGAGGTGGTAGATGGTGGCGACGGAGACCACGGAGATCGATACGTACAGGAAGAATGTATGTATGTTTAGGGCCATTATCAGTGCAAAAAGAAGAAGAAGAAGAAGAAGAAGGTGGAGAAACAGCAGGGGAGCAGTTTATATGTGTAATTTAATTCGATAAATCATACCCTTTTTAAGATCGATTCGAATATTATTATTATCTCTTAATTTTTGTATAACACTATAAAAGTGCTCATTTCTGTTATTTTATAATATCACGAAATAACAATATGCATTTTATAATATTTCACGTAAACTTAGCATATTTATTAAGTTTAGCGGTTAAATTGTTAGCATTAATGTCATAATAAAAGATATAATAAATATTTTACACGCGTAGAATTAAAAAACTAGGTAAGAATTTAAATGGTCGTAGTATTTTTACGAAGACCACCCAAAGAGCAATGCTCACAAGTTGTTGGAGGTTGGTGAGGCAAAAGTTGTCGAATTTTATGTTGTGACACAAATATTGGTTATAAAGAGTAGGGATGAGCAAATATGTAGCAAGTATCAAAACCAAACCGGTACCGGTATCGAATTTCCCGTACCGAATCATTTTCGGTACCAATTCGATACCTACTTTTTGTTAATTTCGGGATCGGTACTTACGGTACCGGAAATACCGTACTGGTACCCATACCGTACCGAGCATTTTCGGTACCGGTACCCAATTTTTTGATTTTCGGGATCTGTATTTTCGTTTTGGTACAGTGAGTACCGAGCTCATTCCTAATAAAGAGCATCACAATAATACGAAACAAATGAACACACCAATAGATACTACATGGTGAACATGACCGCACGAAAGCCATCAACGAGTCATTGGAGGAAGGTGTTGAACATATAGACTCTAGAGAATTATGTGTCATGATTGAGCAATTTACACAATAATAAATGATGATAAGAAATTTTATTTTAACAATAACGAAGACTGAAGTTTTATGACATTACAGTCACTCACCGAAGTTTAGCACATCTTTTATTTAAGTCAGAGATTCATATTATTATTAAATTTAAAAGTTTGATGTTCTAATGTAAACTATATAAGAGAATTTCAGATTATTAAACTTATAGAAAAATAAGTAAGAACACAAACCATTTTTTTAAGTGATTAACCCAATGACCCGAAAAGTACTATAAATTATATGGTTTGCGGCGTTGTTACTACTTGGATACCTTTTTCATTTTATTTTATTTTGATATATCTACTTTTTAGATGAATTTGCCTTCTCTTACAAACCAACTTCTAGCTTTTTGAAATAGGTGTCAAATACCCCAACCATATAATATGAAAGATCCCTTATATAATATAATATATACTAAGAATGCAATCTGAAAGTGATAAGTTCGAATTAAATTGAACAGGATAGTGTCTATTTTAGAGTTAAGTTGCGAATACGTTTAGTTAAACGAGTTAGTTTTTGTTTTTGATAACGGGTTCATAAGCTCAGTTTTTCTTTTAAATAGTTTTAAGGATTATTTTATTGTAAAACCTTGATTTTGTTAAGTAGTTACATCAAAACTTAATAGCTAGAAAAGAAATGTAGATATCAAAAGGTAGAAAGGAAGAAAATAAACTATTACTAGAAAGTGTTACAAGTCACTATGGAATCATTCGACACTATTGAATCATTTGACAAAATCAGTTTCAATTATGCTTATTTTTAATAAAAAACACACACACCCATTTAATTTTAATTGAATTTACATGATTGTCCGCCGTAGGAAGGGACACCGTCGGACACAGTCAGTTATTTTTTAGTACGATGAACACAAGGCTCAAAAAATCTATTGTTAATGCATCTATTGCCCACGTTATAGGACTTGAATTCGTATTATATTGATGGGATAAACGACATGTCATTAGGCCAATAGGCACTCGGCGTACCCCACGAATTCCTATTATGTACATTCTAATTTTTAGGACTAAAATAATTATTTGGACCAAATATTATTATTTGATTAGTTTTTAAATTTATTCAGTTTTTATAATTAACTATATGAGAGCTACTTTTTAAGTTTTAATCATTGAAAATGACCATATTTGACGTGAAAAAACTCACACGATCAAGACCATCCAAAAAACTCTCACACCTAATTAGTTCAAATGTGTATTTAATCAACTAATTGTTTAATATGTTTAGATAGAATACAAAATTATTTTGTTACTACTAAAAAAAATATAAACGATTTTAATTCTATTCAATATTTATATATAAATAAGCATCAGATGTTCTACAAGAAAAGAATATCTTTCTACAATAAAAAAGGGATTCTTTTTTCAAGAGTATAAGCTTCGTCTTGTATTGCACATAAAGTGAATTTTGCTTTTCACAATCCCCGGAATCTATTTGTTTTTTACAATTTTGTTATTATTTGATTTAAATTTTGTTTTATAGGATACTATTAATAGTGTGAATTTTGTCCTAAAAAGAGGTGGACTCGTATCCTTTAATTGCTGCAAAAGTTATTTCACATGCACCTCTTGAGCAACACAAATTCTTTGCATTTGCGTATGCCATAATGTTTACTTGTAAAACAGCCATTTACCAACTATTTATGCATTATAATTATAAGCAGTGTGCTAGGTGGTAGAATATTAAATCTAAGAATAAGAAAATAATTCAAAATCTTAGGTAAAAGTTATTTAGTTATATGATGATTAAAAAATTTGAGGTATATAATAACAAATTTTATATTCAAACGTATCTCGTAGCTTTAACATAATTCTCGAAAAAATATTTGCCGTCAAAAAATTTTTTTTTTGCTTATCTGTTGAATATAACAGTTCACTCAAAAAAATTAATCAAGTGTATACTTTAAAAAAATTATTATGTGTGTATTATTTCTCAGAGTGTAAGTATTTGTGAGTAACTGTTAATCAATAAAAAAGTCTTTTTAGTCTTTAACCTGATCCAACATTTTTTTTCTTTTGTTTTTGGGGTGAAAACATGCTCTTTATATTAAACTAAAAATTCAAATTTTAAAGTCAAAACTAGTTTTTTGCAAACTTAATGACAATTTTTTTAAAATTAGTAAGACTAAACTGATTATACATGTTGCTATATCATATGACATTTTTTACTACAAAGTCTTTCTATTTTTAAAATCTACACAACCATTAACTTCAGGAAAGCCAAGGGAGTACGTAGATAGTGTAATGGTCTGACAAGCCCATTCTGTACTCGAGTTGATGCATGCCAATCAATCCCAAACGTCCTTTGAGTCAAGTAATTATTTTTTTACTTGAAACGAGCTGGAAGTTCAGAAACTGCATATTAGACAAGCATACTATTAGTCTGACCTCTTGTGTAATGGGGTTAAACGGGATGACATTCGCTCACTAGGGTTGATTGTGGACTCATGTATAATAGTTTAACTACTTGTATTTGAAAAATTATTTGTTGGTTTGTACATGGTTAACTACTATATATATACTTCTAAACCTATGGTTTTACCAACTTTTTAATTTATATATTTTAGTATGTTTTCAGCTAATGGAAACTAAATTCGTTGCTTTGTTCATGCTAGGTTTTAAGGATAAGTTTTAGTTGGACCTAGTTAGACTTTAAATAAAATAAAAACTTATTTGTTTATTTGGTTTGTTTGTTTCTAAAATTAGATGTGATCAACTATTCAGACTTAATAGGTAATTTCCTTTAGTATTTCTTATCCTTGTATAATGATTTAATTTCATCGCGCCTTGGTGTTTCCACTTTAGCGGGGGGTGTGAAAATGCTACATAAATTAAGTATTATCTTATTTAAAAACTTAAATGTAACCTCTTATAATCATGCCAATTAAGATAACATTTTGTAGATGAAATAATTAAGTATTCAAATATAATTGCTGCAATTTATATGGTCATAAGAGACAGGGTTGTAATTAAATATGATAAGTGAGAAGATTATAAATGTAATTAAACACCATGTATGACAGAAAATGGTAATAAAGATCTAGGAACCAACAATCCTCCATAGCCGGTGAATTGATAGAACCAAGGCAGAGTAATATAATCCGAAGCATAGTTAAAATGTAGGCTCTAATACGACTTGAGGGTGACAACATCGATGTTTGCTTTTGCATTGGGGTAAAAGTATGAACCCTGTATTCTTTTTATCATTATATAAACTCATTTTTTATTACTTTGTACCAGGATTTTCAATACTTATATTATTAGTGTCACTACCGCTGCTTCCATTGTTACGATCCATTTAGCATTCGAGCATTTATACGTCGTTTAGAAACCTTTATATAATATTACTAGCCTATAAACTCGTCTGATCCACTGGTTGAAAATGAAAAAACCAAGAGTTAAGAATTTTATTTAGAAAAAATAAGTTGATTTGAAACTGTAATGAGAACATTAGGGAAATAATTATTATTAAACTAACATAAGGAAAACAATTTTAATAAAATGCTTACTTAAGAAAAGAAGCTGCAAAAAATCTACAAATTAGCACATATCTCTTTATATTATCTGTAAAATGTATTTAAATTACAACTGCGATTGTTTGGATGGTACCTTTTCATCAGCAACAATCATTTAAATGAAGAATGTCTCGTCCGGGTTTGGAAAGAGCTTCTTTGCGAATTTAAAGGATCCATATTTGAATTCGGGTCCAACCGAATCTGTATAAGGATCCGCGCCTAAATTAAACGGATATAGAGGATGGAGAGGTTAGAAGCTGCCACGTGGCAAAAGATAGCTTTAAAAAGATGCCAAGTTGCGCATTAGAAGTTTGTATATTGATATAGATAGATTTAGGTTTGTTCTTTTTGATTCATTTGGATTATTAGTTCTAGATATTAACGCTTGTAGAATGCGGTAGTTTTATAAATTCAAACTCATTATTGCATGTTTTCGTAACAAACTTTTATTAATACGTTAAATGTTAGGTGGTCATACTAGTATACCACCCTTTTGACTTAGTATTCTATTATCAGAGCATGTATGACAAGTCATCATGACGTTAATGACATAATACTTTTTTTAAGTATAAAGAGGATGAAACTATATAAGGACCAATAGTGTTACGTCCATTTAACTGAAAACTTTTCATCATTTCACATTCATTTAACTGAAAAATTTAACGACCATCCACTCTAGGGACCAATAGTGTTACAGTTTGAAAAATAGTAAGAACCAATGATGTAATTTCTCAAAAAGTTAGGATCAATACTGCAATATTGACATAACACAAGAACCAATCGTGTAATTAACTCGAGTGCTTTAATTAGGTCACTCATATTTTTATATGTTCTAATCAAGTCATTACAGTTTTAGCAGTGTTACAATTAGGTCGCTCATATTTTTTTAAACATTTTAAACAATACATAGTTTTTTCAAATAATCATGTTTTTTATAAATATTATTAATCTTTTAAATATTTCATTTTCTTAAAAGTATTTTGCAATTTTTAATGACTTGATTAGAACAATCCTGAAACTTTAGTGACCTGATTAGGACAAATATATTTATGAGTGACTTGATTGGAACAAAAAAATTTATGAGTACCTAATTAGAATAATTCTGAATATTGTTTACTATTTTATAAAGTTATCTATAATTTTAATAAAGTCCTTGTATTCTATTAAAATTACAAGCATACATTTTATATATATATATATATATATATATATATATATATATAATTTTTATATTTTGTTACAAATAAGTTATATGTTAATAGTTTTCATATTCATAACGTCGGTTATTTTTAATCCGTTCAATCGGTCCGACCAATAAACCATTACCTCATTTTCTTAAGGGTGCTTAAAGTCATATATTCGAAAATTTGGACATCTGAAATTTTCAGAACGTAAAAATCATTATTCGTATTCGTATCCAATATTTCATATATCCGAACTTTCGGATACAAATATAGATAGTGATTTAGATATTCGAACTTTATTTTTACTTTTTTTTTTTGTAATAGTTAGATATATGCTATTATAAAAAAATACAAAATACTAACACACATTGAAAGTCTCAGTATGCACCAACAAGTCTCAACCTAAAATAAAAAAACATTTGACATTTAAACAATAACAAAAATATTTTTAGTCTTTTGGATAATTGGATATCTGAATATCCAAAAAATTTTATAATTAATATCCAATTCCGAATCCCAATTTTTTAATATCCGAATTTTTTGATATTTCAGATTTGGATTTTCGGATCCAATTCTCGGTTTTAAATATTTTTGAACACCCCTGAGTATTAACCCGTTAATTTTTTTTACTAATTTAATAATTTTCTTTCTTTAATTCTTTTTTTATTTAAAATTACGTTGTGACTGTGTTTAACTTTTTATCTTTACTTTTGAATATAGATTTTGTTGAAAAGGAAGTTGTATTAAAAATATGATATTTTTTAGTATTGTACGTTATCTCCACTTACGGTAACGTACTTTCATACGTTTTTCTTATATATGTAGCCACGCTAAAATGTGTATAACGAAATTTATAAACACACAACATATGTGAGTTAATTCTAGTTTATTAACTCGGTATCGCAATGTTATCATTACTTTTATCGGCGAAGAGAGCGACCTAGTGTGGTAGAGACACGGGTACAACGTCACTTCAAATCAATTATTGCCACCACCGCCGTATCTCCGTGCCCATTGTCACGTATCTCCACATTCCAACAACTTCCTTGATATTCTAGTGACCCTTTTCAAACTCCAAATACATAACCCAAAGATTCATTGGTTACATTCCATCTGGGTTCGTCGAATCCTTGTGAAATAACTCCAAATCAGGTAAATTTTGGGTTTTTTTTCCATCAATTTGATCTTATTTCAATAACCGCGCGTTTTCTTCAAGATTCTTTGTTTGGCGTATTTTATACTTTTATTGTACCCATCATTAGGGCTGTTCACGAGCCGAGCCGATCCGAGCGAAGGTATGCTCGAACTCGCTCGGATTTAAAAGCGAGCCGCTCGGATCGGATCGAATTTATAAAAGCGAGCGGAAAAGTCATGCTCGTGCTCGGATCGAATTTAACCGAGCAGCTCGGTTTCGCTCGGTTTTATAACAAATTTAGCATAACAAAATACATACCAGCTCCGTTTAGCTCGGATTTTCATTCATTCAAGAGTTTCAAGTTCCAATAACAAACCTAACAAGTTAACAAAAAACCATACGAAATAAAAGTTACACAAAATACAAATTCAAACACATTAAGTTCTAAGTCAAACTTAAAATTTTTAGAAAGACAATATATCTAATCTCTAAAAAGTCCACCAATGATGATTTTCACGACCATTTCCATGTCCAAATAAAAAAAACCAAAAGCAATGTTTAATTAAACATTTTAGACTAAGCATAATAGTATATATTGTAGGCTTCAATATTATTAACAATGTACATACAAAGGTTTTATAAAAATATATACCTTTCATATCTATTAGTTGTTACTACACTCATCTGGAATCAAGACATCAATTTTTAATTTTTCTTCTTATTTTGCAGATTTCTAGACATTAAAAAGATACCAAAAATATTACTTTAAAGTATAAAGTAGAAACGAAGAAAAATATTATACATTATATGTTATATATATATATATTTATATATATATATTCGAGCAAAACCGAGCGAGCGTTGAGCGAGCGGACCTTTGCTCGTGCTCTGCTCGTTTACAAACCGATCCGAGTCGCTCTCCTCGTTTTACAACCGAGCATAATTCAAACGAGCATTTTCCGAGCATTTTCCGATCGATCATCGAGCGATCCTCGAGCGTCGAGCAGTTTGGACAGCCCTACCCATCATTAATGATCGTCGTGAGCATTTGGAAGTATCTTGATTGATTTATGCTGATAAAGTAGGGTTCTAATAGTTTCTTTGGTGTTCGTCAATTTTTTAAAAGAATCAGAGATATTTAGTCCCAATTGTCTGTTTGAATCTTTCATATTTTAAAAAACACACTCTTTATTTGAGTGGATACTAGAATCTTGATAATCTACAACCTTTAATTGATCCACTTGTATATATACTTGTTAGATTGAAGAATCGAAGCAGAAGAAAATGGAGAAAAAGCAGAATAAGTTTCTAACAGTTGCACCATTTGAATGCGCGTGGCGTGATGATTTGAGGTTTAAGGAAACAGGAAGAGGTTGTGTCGCATTTGAGGCATTTGCTCATAATGATGTCACTGTTGTTTTTCGTGAGCAATCAGGTAGTAAACACTACCATTACAAGAGGGACAATAGTCCACATTATACTGTAATCATCGGTAGTCATAGAAACCGACGGTTGAAAATCGAGGTAGATGGAATCATAGTGGTTGATGAAGCTGGTTTAGGTTTATGTTGTTCATATAAATTTCAAAGTTATTAGATAAGTATACGTGACGGTTTGATTAGCATTGGAAAAGGGCGGTACCCTTTTCAAAATCTTGTTTTTCAGTGGCTTGATGAGAAGCCGAATTGTAGCATGCAATATGTTGGGCTTAGTAGTTGGGATAAACATGTTGGATATAGAAATGTTAACGTGCTTCCGTTAACACAAAATCATATATCTCTTTGGAAGCATGTTGATTGTGGGGAGTATAAGGGGGAGGACGATACCAAAGAAGATTTGAGGGATGAATTTGGGAACTTTGATAATCATCAGGGACTTGGAATTTTTCTTGAAAACTGAAAGTTATCCGATGTGTATTTCATCGAGGGTGATGAAGAACGATCTGTCCCTGCTCATAAGGTGATCCTTGCTGCAGCAAATAATTTAAATCTGTGTTTGTTTGATCAAGATATTATCTTGATTAAGGATGTAAATTATCCGGTTTTGCATGTTTTTCTACAGTTTATCTATACGGGCTTTACACAGTTAACTTTTGATCCAATCTTTTACTTTATTTTCATTTTTATTTGAGTTTCTCCAAAGTTATGGTGCTTGTTTGGCATTATGTTTTCAAGTGATTATTTAATAATTGGGTAATTAAGTCATATATGGCAGTAATTGTTTGGGTATAGTGAAGCTAATGCTGATTATCAGATTATTTACGAGTCAAATAATCAGTTTAGGAGGTAAGTAATATCTATGGGTTATTTTACATGTAAGTCTTATAAAATCAAAATTTACCAAACATCTCCATATCACATAATCATTTTCATAAGACAATGCTAAACAAGTAAAGTTAGTCCTTATTTTATACAACATATCCATAAATAATCAGGTTGTCAAACGCTAAGTACCATCAAAAGAGAATAATAATAGTTTCAAGAAAACGTCCAAACACTTTCCACATATCACGTATATTATTAAAGATCACATAATGATTTCAAACCTCACATGTCACATCCAGACATCCCTTAATTCTAAACTCTAATTATTTGTATATTATATGTAGATTACTGAGTCACTACTAGGATCACTAAAGGATCTAAGCTTACGATTTGTAGCAACCTCATTGGTGAAACAATGTGAAGAAGTGATCGAACCATTTAAACTCAATAAGAAGTTGTTTGATTCCGAAAAGAATGTTTAGATATCATACCCTAACTCTCAACCTCATTGTGGTGGGCCTACCTTTCCCTTAGGGCTCACACTGAGTGTGCAAAAGCTTGAACAATTTCGCAACACGGGTGCGTTTGGTGATGTGGATATTAGCATTGAAGGTTTTGGTCTTGTTGCTAGGTCTCATAAAGTTATTCTTGGTTTATGGACTCTACCATTTATGAAGGTGTGGTTTTCATTTACTCGTGCTCTTAGTTTAGAAATTTTTGGTTATTTTAGAATTGTCAACTTGCACAAAAAAGAAAAGAAGTTTATGCTTTTTCAAATTTTTAGCAAATAACTTTAAATTAAGCGTGGAATAGAAACCAGATTTATGTTTATTATTGATTTTAGCAACCAAGTTACAATAAATTATTGATTGTTGCAACAGACAATATGTTTAACAGTTAGCATGTCATTATTTTGCTGATCTTTCAAAAACTATTTGCTGTTTAAGTGTATATGTATATGCTATGTGGCATGTGACATGTGACATGTGACATGTTATAATTATTATTTGTTAGAAACTAAAGAAAGTTCACGTTTTCAAACTTTTAAATTACTTTGATGTGGTGACTGCAAGACATCATCTGGTGTTCCATCAACCGATAACAAATTGTAAGTTGGTTTCTGTTTTGCGCCAAGCTTAAGTTGCTAAAATCAAGGAAAAATGTAAACTTTAATTTTATTTTTGTACAATTCACCTTTTATGAATTTGCATCATTTATGTTCACATGATCTAAGAAAATAATTAAATTAATAGATGTTCACAAATGGAATGAGTGAGAGCGCTTCTTCAGAAGTTTGCTTAAAAGATGTATCACATGAAGCTTTCAAGATTATGATAGATTACTTCTATAGTGATGGATTAAATTTGAAAGATGCAGATGATAAAACTATCTTGCTCCTCGAGCTTCTTTTATTATCAGATGAGTTTGCGGTTTCTCAGCTTCACCCAGATTGTTGCAAAATACTTTTAGAACAACTTTCAGAGGTAGTTTCGATAAGCTTTTGTGTTTTTTATTGTTATATAGTGTTTTTTTATATTGTTGTTTATCTTTATAATTTGTTTGATTACCACGGTTTTGAAGTGTTAAACTAAAAGTATGAGGAAGTGCGGATTTGGACATGTGAGAACAAAGAGATGGATTTTATTGTGGTGAATTATAAAGTATTAACTACTCTTGTCTACATATTATATGCAGGGATGGGATTCTACTAGTGGATGAAAGTGTTTAGAAGAATAATTTTTGTAATATGCACAACTTTAAATGGACAAGGAGAAGAAACTTTTGGCCTAGTAATTGAGTTATCGAAACTTATATCTAACTAGTATACTTTGTTGCAGGGTTCGGTATGCTTAATTCTTCAAGTTATTCCCTACATCCCTTCATGTAAGCTTATAAAAGAAACATATGAGAGGATATTTACAATGCACTTTGATTACTGTACAACAGCTACTTCGGACTTCGTCTTGCTAGATGAATCAACTTTTTCTAAATTTTACAGGTGGTTTCTAGTTTTCTATACGTTTATTATATTTTCCGTATTTAAAAAACATATAGGTGATATTAGTTATTCTATGTCATCTTACTTGGGTCCCAAGCCGTCATCGTGATGGCATGAGGTCTGCACCGTCCTGAAATCATGGGTCCTACGCCTATATGAAAAGGCATGGGTTCCACATCAGTGTAATGGTATTGATTTAGAGTGTGCGTGAAATTACCTTTTGAGAGTGATTATCTGACTATTGAGTTTTCAAGTCGCAGATTCTTGTGGTTGTATAGTGAAATTGGCTATTATTATTTGATTATTTAGGGTCCTTTTTACATGTAAATCCTTTAATAATCTAAATCTGCCAAACACTCAAAATATCACAACTTCAAAGCAACAAAAGCACATTCAAATACATCTCTTGCAGCTCGTTTGTTTCAATAGATTATCTGATTCGAGATACTGCATATCACATAATCACTTTTGTTATATCAATAGCATAGAAATTTTAGGTATCACTTGTTTTTATCAAGACTGTGGGCTGCTTCTCTTGCATTTGAGAAATGAACACGTCTTTACTCTTTATAGTGAATCCTTGAAATTTTTGCAGCATCAAGATTTAACGGTTACATCCGAGGAAAGAGTTCTTAATGCCATATTAATGTGGGCTATGCAACCGAATGAATTATCCAATTGGGAAACAGTTGACAACATGCTTTCAAATATCACACCTGGAGATCTTTTCGGGACAAGGTTCCACTTGCTAAATGTTTTGCTTCTACATGTGCGATTTTCATTATTTCCATTGTTCTTGATTAAGAAGGTACGCAACAATTGGTGATCTTGAGCTTTTTCAAATGTTTTATATTTTTTGGATGTAAATGTGTTCTGTTATTTTATACTTTCATCTTGTGAGGCTGTGTTATAACTGTCCTAATCACGACCATCGTACCTTATCTTGTGATTTCAGATGGAGACTAGCAATCTAAGCTTGCAAATCCATGTTTTTTCTCATTTGGTAAGTTGTGGGTCTACTGTTGTTATTCATTGCTTTTTTTGTTTGGAAGTTCTTTTTTTTTTTTGGGTTGGGGTGGGGGACTTCACGTTGGGTAACGGATCAAAACAATTGAGTGGACTCGCCCACGTTAATATGTTCATTAATATGATAATTAATATTTTGTGTGTGTTTATTTTTTACCTTCAAATAATATATTTTTCGTATTAAAACACTTTCTTTCTTTCTTTTTTTCTTTTCCCTTCCTATTTCAAGGTTCCAGCATAGGCAATCAGGTTTTAAGGAGCTTCAATACATAAGTGATGGTGATAGCAATGGAGTTTTTTACTATGTGGGCACATCATATGGTAAACACCAATGGGTTAACCGTGTTTTAGCTAAGCTAATATTTATTTTCATGGTAATTATCAAACAAGCCCTTTAGACTTCTCTACATTCTCATGTATGTCTGTGGACTTTGTTTTTGTATAATTATATCCCTAGATTTTTGAAAATTTAACGAGAAATTCTTTTTAATAAAATTTATACACTTGATCATACAAACAACTAACTTTTTGCGACTTTATATCAATAATTTATCATTTAGTTTTCAAATTTTAGAGATCTAATCATGCAAAAATAACATCCAAGGACTCATGGCCTCATGCTGCAGTTATTTATAAGAATCTTTTAACAATTGCCTATTTTCATTATTAAAAAGGAAAATACATTAAAAAAGGGAAGTGATTTTTGTTTTTCTTGATTATTTTAATTTTCAGAAAATTAGCATTACGCCTAGCAATCCTATATCAAGATATACAGATCCTAAAGTCTTGGCTTCAAGGACTTACCAGGTATGCCATAATAATTATAGTGATATCATCTTAGATTAATTTGAAAATCACGCCTTAAACGTATTTAATATTGAAACAGGGGACTTCTTTTGCTGGGCCCCGCCTTGAGGATGGGAAGAACTATTCATGGTGGATGGTTGACCTTGGCCTTGATCACCAGGTTTAATCCTTACTTCCCAAAAATATTATAATTCTTATAGAAGGGTTAGTAATCTATAACATATAATAAAAGAAGATTTTTTTAGTACACGTGTTATCATTCTAACATATCAAATGACACGTGTCATCATTATAGGATATCAAAAAAATTATTTCTCGCCTCTCTCTCATAATAAATACGAAAATTATAATAACAATTAATTTGACTTTTCTTTTTGCTAAAATATTTTAAAACAAACATATCTATATTTGTGTTTCTTATATCTCTCATATTAAATGATAATTATTTTAAATAAGTAAATTAAACTATCAAACATTTAAAATATATATATTCTTATTACAATAACTTATTAATAAATATTAAATTATATGATTTCAGACATATTTTATCTTTAAATATAGCGTAATAATTTCTAATTTTATTATTTGTTATAATTTTTAGATATTTATTATATTTTTATTTTATCAATAGCTAAATAACATCTAAAAAACAAAATATTTATAAAACTAATGGTTTTGACATGTTTTAATTTTTCCACCCATGTATTACATGAGCTCTAACCTAGTAAGTAATAAAACCCCTGTCATTAATTCTGTTATATAAAGTTTAAATGTAATAAGGAGTTTAAATAGATCAAATGTACATATGTAATCATCAGTTATAAATAGGGGCCATTTCCTATATGCACGTCTAAAAGTTCAAAAAATCATGTTCACGCTTCCAAATTTCCATGTATCATTTTTACCATTTTAAAATACTGAAACTCTTATATCTAACCATTTCGTATTAAATAAAATAAAATCAGTTACATATAAGAGTTATTACTAGAACTTCATGCACTGATATGATTTACATAAATAATGTTGTAATCGTGCTCGTTTATTTAGTGAAACAAATTGTTTTTCCTTCTATTTATTATGAGATTGCGTTAAATATGAGAACTGTAGAGTTTCAAAAGGGTAAATTGATGTTTGAAATTGAAGCTGTGAATATGAAATTTCGAACATTTAGAATGGTATATATGAATTAAAGTTCATATGATATTAGCTTAAGTTAGTTATCTGGTCAACTTATGTATCAGGTCCACCTTACTTTTGTCTTTTGATTAATAACAGCTCATGTGCAACTATTACACAGTGAAACAAGATGGATCAAAGGCTTTCATGAGACACTGGAATTTTCAGGTATATTCATACAATTTTCAGTTATTTAAACTGAAAACAGCATGAAATATGATAGAACTTAAAACTTGTTCACATTATTTCTTTTTATAGTAGATTTTATGGAATGTACTCCTATCATTTTTATTCTCTATATCGAATGCATAAAACTTTTCCAAGTTGAAAATGAGATGTTTTGACTATGAAAAGTCAACTGATGTATGTTTGAATTCTACAGGGTTCATTTGATGGTAAAGTTTGGACAAATTTGAGGGTACATGAAAACGCCCAAACACTAAGCAAGCCGGGACAATTTGCTTCATGGCCCGTTACAGGCCCTAATGCTTTGCTCCCATTTAGATACTTTAGAGTGACTCTAACGGGCTCGACAACAGATGATATCAACCCATGGACACTTTGCATTTGCTTCTTGGAACTCTATGGTTATTTTCGTTGAATTCCCTTTACTTTTGTTGTAACTTGTAACACGTAAAACTCTTTTTTTGTAGTATGTTGTTAGTCGCCTTGTGTAATTTCGATCTTAGGCAAAGTGTGATGTCTGTCAGCCCCTTAATATGGCTTACGTGTATCAACTCTGTTGTTGCTCGAGTCAACCCTCTATTTTTTGTTTTGTTCTTTGTGGATTTGATGGCACAAATATGAGTTGAAATGGTTGTATGCAGGGGTGTATAAAAGTTGATCTGGACTACAAAACTAACGAATTGAGTGATTAAACCAACGAATCGATCTGGTTATCGGTTTTAGAAAACTTTTCTAAGAAAATGGTTTCGTGTTCGGTTAAACAGCATACTTAGTTTTCAAGCTCGTAATAACATTGTTTTAGCTTGTATGTTTTTCAAGTTTTTGGTGAGCGTGACACCTTAGATAAATTGTACATTCTTTCGTGTATAAGAAAGAAAATAAGACATGAGTAATGTCATGTCTTAAATACTAAAAGTATAGGAAAGAAAATGAGACACGAGTAATGTCATGTCGTAAATACCAGCACTATCAACTAATTGATCCTAAATAATATGAGAATTTTATAGTTAAATTGTGCTTGTGTGTGAGCATATGTAATATAAGTGAAGTCTTTGAACAACTATATAGAAATCTATGAGATTTTCGTGAGGAAACAAAAGAAATTGGTTGTTATGGACCATGAAGGGTCAAATGTCATATGAAACTTTACCGTTAAACATGTTTGGGCTATAACAATCTCATGTCACATGACATTTTAAAAAGTTTTCATTTTAGACACAAAAACATGTGTTCTATAGTTTGATTTGGATTAAACCGAGCTAAAACGAAACAAGATCCGTGTTAAATCGGCTTAAACTTTAGGTTTATATTCCGATCATTTTGTTTTTATTGTTATGGAATTTAATGATCGAAAATTAACATAACATCATATGTAATTTTATATTTAAAAAGTTTGTTGATCATAGAAAATATCAAACTAAAATTTAAATATGATTTTCTGTGGATTAGCTAATTTGATATAGATTTTGTCTATGATAGAGGATGTATTAGATTCAAACGTAAATATAATGGAAACTATCTTGAAATAATTTAGGATTAGAAACAAGTTGAAGTAATTTAGAGTAAAAATATGGTAGTTTTGTCGTTAAAAAAAGGGGTAAAAATTTTATAAAATAGCAATCAAGTTTTAGGATTGTTTTAATTAATTTGCTTATAAATTTTTTTTATCATAATTAGTTTACTAGTAATTTTTTTGTTTCAATCAGAGCACTAAAGTTGTACGATTGTTCTAGTTAGATTATTTATAAATATGCAGAATATTTAAAATAAAAATAAAATAGTTAAAAAATCAACAATATTTATTAAAAAACAAATTATTTAAAAAATTAAAAATATATAAATAACCTAATTAGATCACTCCTCAAACTTTAGTTTCCTCTAAATATAAGTATTAATATTAATAACCTAATTAAAACAACTAAAATTACGAGTAACCTAATAAGATATTTTAAAATTTTGTTTATTAGTGTGTGAAGTTGTGTTAAAAAAACGATTTTATGTAATCAAAACTCCATAAACGTTTGTCACTCTCTTAATCATGAATTCTTGACTTCCAAGTTCCGGCAACAACGCAACCCGTTATCACCAAACGGGTTTTTGTCGGGTTACGTTTCGGGTCGTATTGATCACCCCACCTTCTGTATTTCAAACTTCAAATCGACCATTGAAGTTTTAGGGTTTTTGATCTGCAAATGGCGAATAAGAACAAGTATAGCATAATCGTCCCTACTTACAACGAACGTCTCAACATCGCTCTCATCGTCTTCCTCGTCTTCAAGCATTTACCGTAAGTTACACATATCGATTGATCCCTTCACTTTTATTCTATTGAATTGATTACTGATATGATATCTGCTATGACTTAATTTGAGATTTCGTGACGAAACTCCTAATCACGTCGCTTGAAATTGTAGCAAAATCTGTTCTGAATTTCAAGTAAGTTAGTATATACTTCAGTTTGTGGAACCTTTAGTTTGGTTGATTGTTCGATTTACTGCTAGATCTGTGTATGCAGTTGTTTAGATTCTAGTCTTCTAGATGAGGTATCATATGATTGCCCTATGTTTTTTCACAATTCAAGTGAGTGTTGAAGTAAATTAGTCTATACTTCAATCCTTTAATTTGGTTGATTGTTCGAATTACTGTTGGATCTGTGTATGTAGTTGTTTAGATTCTAGATGAAGTGTCATATGATCGCCCTAAAATTTTTCAGGAATCAAATGAGTGATTTTATACTTTTTTGCACTTCTCATTGTGGCTAGTAGGTTGAGTTTGTATTTTGTACTGATTTTAGGTAAACAGATGACTGATTGTAGATCATGTTGATCTAGGAAATTCTAGTTAAGGCAAACTAGATGAAATGCCACTGTAATTTTTGAACTTTTTTTATTCACTTACATATTCAAATAAATGAATTGGTTCATTTGTTTTCATTGACTGTTGACTATATCAAACTCATCTAACCTGTTTAAGATATAACACAACCCAAATGAACCAATCTATAAGCAAATGGTTCAAAACTGCCACTTATAAGTTATACCTGGTTTAATTAAAATTAGAATAAAGTGTTGTCTTGATGTGATTGTGCAAGTATAAGCATGTCGCTGAGAAATCTTTAGGCTCAAGCTTTGTTCTTTCTTTTAGAATGACTAACTCACAAGCCCTCTAATGCTACTCCTAAATCTTCACCTATGTTCACCATGCGACTTGAAACCTCAACCACTGGGGGAGTGACACCTTTCCAACCCACCTTGATATCGCTAGGCGGCAAGCCCTTTGTTAGCTTTGTGATTGAAACAATTGTTGAAACTGAATTGATGATTTTCTATTTCGCCCTTGCTAAATCATGACTAATAGTTGATGGGTGCATTTATTCTTATGATCTTATTTGTAATTGTACTGTTGTCATACTTGGGTGAGAATGTTGAAGTGCAAACCTATGAACTGAAGAGTATAACTAGTGAAACTAACTAAAAGGAAAGATGCAACAATCACGTGATGTATGTGTCAACAATCAAGTGAACTTTTTTTTTTTTTTTTTTTGAAACTTCTAGTTAAAAGAAATGAGTGAAACCTCTTAAATACTTTTTTTTAAGTGTGATCAATAATTATGGATACCTTCAAGTTCCTGACGCTGTTGTTGTTTTGTTAGAGATGTTGACTTTGAAATAATAATCGTGGATGATGGTAGTCCTGATGGAACTCAAGATATTGTTAAACAGTTACAGAGGGTCTATGGAGATGACCGGATTGTATGTACAATTATTTTTTGAGTCAATTCAATTTATATTCTTATAGAACTTCAAAATTTCATATATACACATAATATCATATTTACCAACTTAATGGTAAATAAAATAGAGTTAGTTACTGATAACAACTTGTTTCACTGAATAAACAAAGAGAACATTATCTGCTGAGATGATTCAAAATGATAAGAGTTTTTTTCCTAACACACAACTGACCTTTTTCTAAATCTATGAAATAGATAGATATGATTATATTAAAAGTTTTGAACTTATAGAATAATATTAGTATATATGAAATTAGTCCTTATGTTTATAGCTCATAGTGCTTCACTGTTGTCTCATACATGTCTATAGTCTTTCATATCGTTAT
>CM046469.1:47413592-47470867 GCA_025506415.1 Flaveria robusta
TATTTATTTTCTATATAATGTAAGTTTTCAAGTATGAATGAATGCAAGAGTTGAGTATGATCTTGAGCCTGAAACCAACTTTTGGTATCAGAGCGCTAGGTTAGAAATAGAGGGTCGGTTCAGGTAGGAGGAGGCAGCCCTTGGCTGTCAAGGCTGAAGAAGAAGGGAAGCAAGCTAGCAAGTGAAGGATACAAGTGAATTAATTCTCGGCTGAAAGAAATTGTACGAAGCAAGGAGGCAAATACGATTGCAACAGTCGGTCACCGTCGAAGGAGAAAGAAGAAAGAAAAAGTTCCATCCGTAAGGCAGTAGGGTTTCACACGACAATTAGGAGCGGTGACGAGGCAGCCACTGTGTAATCAATTGAAGAAAAAGAAAGAAGCAAATACATAATTTTGCAGGCGAATTAGATATGGGAGGCAGTTACGGTGGAATAAATGGAGAAGGATGAAACAGGCAAGTAACTAGGTGAAACAAGCAAGCACACACCTCTATTTATTTGTGGTTGTAAACCATCAAAGGAAGTAGAGAACTATTCTTGTGAATTAATTATAAAAGCAAGAAAGGAAGCATAAAGGTGGATAAAGTCTTCATCAAAAAAGAAACAAGCACGGAAGCATCTCAATTAATTCAAGGAAGAAAGGAGTTCGAGTAGCAAGAGCAAGAAAGTAAGCAAGTTAGCAAGAGCAAGAAAGTTAGCAAGTTAGCAAGAGCAAGAAAGTAAGCAAGTTAGCAAGAGCAAGATGAATTGGTTCAGTCAAGCAAGATGCAACAAGCAAGAGTAAGAGCAAGAGCAAGAGCGGCAAGAAAGTAAAAAAGATAGCAAGCAAGATGATCCGAAGTAAGCAAGCAAGAAAGATTCGAATCAAGCAAGAAAGTAGCAAGATTAGCATGAAAACCGGTACCGGGTATAGAAAGAAAGAGCAAGATAAGCAAGAAAGAAGGAAGAAAGAAGCAAGAGAAAGGAGAACCAAGATCAAGATTAAGGGGGTGAATGTTGGATTAATCTTGATCAATTCAAGTCGGGGTCAACTTATGGGTCATGGATCTAGTATTTGAGTCAATGTTTTGTTTAGAGTATGCAGCAAGTTTTTAATTTGAATTAGTATTAGTAGTTAACAAGTAGTGGGCATGTATTAGAGATAGTGGAGTAGTGGCAATTGTTTTTAGGAGTGCATATTTATTTTCTATATAATGTAAGTTTTCAAGTATGAATGAATGCAAGAGTTGAGTATGATATTGGGCCTGAAACCAACATTTGAAATTTTTTTCATACTCAAACTCTTGCTACTCATTCATTCTCAAATTTACATTAAATAAAGAAAACATCTTGCACCTAAAGAAAAGGAAATTAACTTACCCACTAACCCATTACTCCATTATCTAGACCCACTAATCTTGCTAACTAACTATGAGCCACTAATAATTAAAAACATGTGACACAATAAACTTTCTAATAACCCGTGACCCGTTCACCGTAACTTGACCCGATCAATATTAACCCAACACTAACAAAAGTTAACTTGATCAGTTAAGTCTATGTAAAAATACCTAAATAGCCTTACTTTTAAAATAAAATTACTCCAAATAGCCCACACCATAATCTTCTTATCTTTTAACCTACCCACCACACCCTTTCATTATCTTCTTCATCTTCATCACTCACCCTACACCACCACCAACCACCACCATCCTCCAACTCCACCAACCTCCACCATAAAACGGTCGACCCTCCACACCTTAATCATCACCATGGTTGTCTCCACCCTACCATTAACACACCACCAAAGCAACCTGCACCCTTAACCCACCACCTCCCACCCACCTCACCACCATTGTAGCAGCGGCCACCGCCTTCCCAAATCCCAAAATAAAACATCCTCCATTGCCATTGATGTACAATCAATGAACCACTCGTGGTTACCAATGTGCACGATGGTGACCTATTTGAATCAGATTTATGAATCAATGGTGCCCGGTATCACCTTTACCTTGCGGTGTAACCAAAAGGGCGGGGTGGGTTGTCGTTTAAGGTGGTGGTGGCGGGCTGGTGGTTGGATGTGGTGGTGGGTGGTGGTTGGTTAGGGTTAGTGATGAAGATGAAGATGAAAAAGATCATGGAGGGAAGTGGTGGGTTAAGATTGCAGGCGGTGACGGTGGTGGTGGGTTGAGGATAGAGGCGGCGGAGGTGGTGGATTGAGGATAGAGGCGGCGGAGGTGGTGGGTTAGGGACTGTCATCGTGCACTATTGGCATAGTTCAGGCCCGCATATGTAATTTATTGAAGTGGGGACTAAAGTTGCAATACGTGCATACCACAGGGACTGTCCGTGTAATTTACTCTTATTACTATTATTGTTATACTTTTTTTAGGAATAGTGTATGTAGATGCCACTCAAATATTCATTTCTTTCATCAAAGTCACCCGTGTTCAACCTAATATATAGGCCATCCAAGCATGTGTCTGATATGCCAAAAAGAAATGGCAAAATGTATGGAAAAGAAAAAACTAGTTTTCCATTTAGGCCACCCATGTATGGAAACTACTAATTCGCTTAAATTTTGTATTATTGTTTTGTAATAATATATCTGGAGGCCACCCATATATTAAAACTAGTCAATTACTTTATAGACCACACACATTGGTATTCAGTTTTGGTTATAGCAACATTTAATATCATGATAAAGTATTTTATTATGACTAAAATCCTACTTCGTATTTTACCTTTTAACATTTAATTGTTGCTTACTAATAGCTTGACACAATGATATTCTTTACTTTTCAGAAAATTGTTGGGTACTTTTGTCATTAGATGTGTTTTTAGCCAGATTCGATATAAATGAACCAGATACATAATTAGTGCCCTGTAAGGTAGTTTTATATATGGGTTGCCTTTATGAAAAAGTTGAATACTTGGCATGTTCCACATTGTTATAATTTGATATTTATTTTCTTGTATGGCAGTCTTTACAAAAAGTCTGTGCTTGAAGACATTATAAGCTCTTGTGTGAGCAAAGGATATGTTTTCCAAATGGAGATGATTGTCCGAGCTTCAAGAAAAGGATACCATATTGAAGAGGTACATATATAACTATAACATGTCGAAAACAACTTAAGTGTGTTTTTAATGTGTAAAATTTCAAACAGTTTATTCTAAAAATTAGATATTATTGTAACAATATCAGACACTCTAATTGCTTGTATATTGCTTATATAAAGTGTAATAATTTTGTATAAAGAGTGTTTTTTTAATGTATAATATTTCAAACAGCTTATTCAAAAAATTAGATTATTATTGAATCAATATCAGACACACTAGTTGCTTATATAAAATGTAATAATTTTGTACAAAGAGTGTTCCCCACCAATACTGAAGTTACATATGTTCGTTCATATGTAAATTTATCCTTCATTGATATTTGGTTTATTACTATTTACTATTTACCAGCTATATAATTGGTATTTATACTCTTGATCATCAAACTGAAACTTCTAAAATAGTTTTCTTATGAATTTACTAATTTTGACTTGTTATGACTCTTTTAGGTTCCAATAACCTTTGTCGACCGGGTTTATGGAAGCTCCAAGCTTGGCGGATCAGAAATAGTCGAGTATTTGAAGGGTCTTGTATACCTTCTTTTCACCACGTAAACATAGGATTAATTTCATATATATCATTCTAAGAGTTCAAAATTTCATACATATCTTTCTAAACTTCACAATTCTCACATTAATCGTTCAAAACACTCAAAATATCATATTTTAAATAAATGAAACAAAGTGTTATAGGTAACTGATTTTGTCTTGTTTACTATGAAACGGGCACACATTATATATAAGTCTTAACCAGCCGATAATTATCCATCATCATAGTTTGTTACTTAGAGATAATTATCATCATTATAGTTTGTTATATTGTGATAAGAGTTGTTAGTTAGATAATTCCTATTTTATAGTATTCGATAGATTTGTAATTGTATATATATACCCATTCGATTAATGAAGAGGGTCAACTTTTCCAAATACCTTTTCATGGTATCAGAGCCACGGCTCTATACCCGCAACCATTTTCTCTACCATCAAGCCACGGCTTGACATCCTGCCCGATCCTCTACCACCTGCCCAGCCCTACGACTCTGCTCCCGTGACAACATGGCGGACAAAGTCGACCCCCCAGCACCCAAGAACACCGAACCCGAGACCTCTCAATCATCGACCCACAAAGCTATTCATCCTGTCTATACTGTGACTAACATTCAGAACAAAGTCAGAGTGTTAGATGGTGTGAAAGTCTCTTACTCCTCGTGGGTCAAACTGTTCCAGCTTCATGCCAAAGGCTACAAGGTCACCGCTCACATTGACGGCAGCCCACCACCCGCCGTCACTGATCCTACCTATCCGGAATGGGCCGAAATAGATGCCATTGTTCTCTAGTGGATCTATGGCACTCTATCCGATGAACTTTTGGTTCGGGTCCTTCAGTCTGACTCCACGGCTCATCAAGCTTGGAACCGCATCAAGACCATCTTCCTAAACAACAAGGGTGCCCGGGCTGCGGCACTCGAACATGAATTTACCAACCTTGCCCTCAAATCCATGCCGTCTCTCGACACTTACTGCCAAAAGTTGAAAGAACTCTCGGAGCAACTTAACGATGTCGACAGCCCAGTGAACGAACAACGCCTTGTCCTGCAGCTCGTTCGGGGCTTGCCTCCCGAATATGACACGGTTGCATCATACATCAACCAAACCCTCCCTTCATGGGAAGCGGCTTGTAGTATGCTGCAACTTGAGCATCACCGTCAATCGGCTCGGGACAATTTGTCCGCACCATCTGCCATGGCAGCCACCGCCAACGACCCTAATAGTGCCCGTCGGCCTGCTGGTCGCGGCTCTAACAGACAACCCAACCGCAGACCCAACTCGGGCAGCTCAGGCCCTTCTTGCAGCCCACCCGGCCCTCGCGGCCCACCTGGAGCTCGCGGCCCACCCTTTGGCTCCGGCCCACATACCAACCGCAGCACATCCCTGCAACCGGCCCACTGGCCTATTTACCCCAGCCCCGTCAGCTTACTGGCCACCCTCCTGGGCCCCTCCCCCCTGTCTTTACCCGACTCAATCTGGGTGGGTACCAGGCTAGCCTGGGCAGCCCACCTCGTGGCCTTCTTCAGCCCCCACTGGGCCTACTCGACAGCCGCCTCCCGGCCCCTCCCCTACTCAAGCCAACCTCATGTCGTGTGATCCGCTTGAGCCCACTCACCTCGACGAGGCCCTTAACTCTATGAGCTTAGAACCCAACAACAATGACTGGTTCATGGATTCGGGAGCTACTGACCATATCACCGGAGACCAAGGTAAGATCACTAAACCCGGTTTGACTATCCCTTTTGGCTCGATTCTTGTAGGTAACGGAGCTCGCGTGCCAATTCTCGGATCCGGACACTCCACCTTACCTACCAAATCCCGAGACCTTCACCTCAACAATATCCTTTATACCCCTAACATCATTAAAAACCTTATCTCGGTTCGTAAATTTTCTATTGATAATAATGTTTCTGTTGAATTTGACCCGCTTGGTTTTTCTGTGAAGGATTACAAGAGTGGAACGATTCTCTCCCGCCACAATAGCTCGAGTCAGCTCTACCCGCTTTCCTATCCAGTCTCCACCTCAACCATCTTGCACTCTAGTTATCAAGACCATTGGCATGATCGTTTGGGGCATCCGGGCCTCCCTGTTTTTGATTTTCTAGTTTCCAATAAAGTTATTGCGTGTAATAAGCGTGCTAGAAACTTAGTTTGCAACTCTTGTCAGATTTCTAAGCACAAACGTTTACCTTTTAATAATTCTAGTTCATCCACTTTATTGCCTTTTGACATTGTTCATTTTGATCTTTGGACATCACCGATTCAAAGCAAAAACGGGTATAAATATTATTTAGTTCTTGTTGATGATTTTTCACATTATACATGGGTTTTCCCACTCAAATTTAAATCAAAATCATTTACTAAATTCTCGAACTTTCATGCATATATTAAAACCCAATTTCATATTTCCATAAAGTCCTTTCAATGTGACTTAGGGGGTGAATTTGACAATTCCAATTTTATAACCTTTGCCTCCTCAAAAGGCCTTCAATTCGGTTTTCCTGTCCCCAAACGTCTCAACTAAACGGCACTTCCGAACGGATGATCCGCCGACTTAACGATGTTATGCTTACCCTCCTCCATCATGCCTCTCTCCCACCAACTTTGTGGGTCGAGGCTCTCCACACCGCCTGCTACCTCCATAACATCTTGCCCACCAAACTCTTACACTTACTCACCCCGACTTCCATCTTATACCGCAAACCACCGACCTATGACCATCTCCGCGTCTTCGGATGCACGTGTTACCCTAACACATCCTCCACTCGCCCACACAAACTCTCCCCTCGGTCCATCCGTTGTGTTTTCCTCGGCTACTCCGCCGACTTCCGCGGATATAGATGCCTCGACCTGTCCTCCGGCCGAATCATTTTATCCGTCATGTCACGTTCGATGAAACCACTTTCCCTTTTGCCTCACCGAACAACAGTCATGACTACTCCTACCTCGACAATGACCCCTCACCCCTCTTATTCCACCAACCCACTTACGTTTCCGCCCCAACCCCTCCCTCCCCACCGGCCAAACCCATCCTCACCTATCAACGCCGCTCCAAACCCACCCCTACCTCTCACCCGTCCCCTCCTCCTAACCAGCCTCTTACCACTAACCCCCCTAACCTACCAACCCCACCACCGCAACCCCATACCAAACCCCCTCCTTGCCACCCTATGTCCACCCGCTCCAAAAAGGGCTTCCTCCCACCAAAACAGCCTCTTACATTCTCTGCCACCTCCAACCCATCCATCTCCCCTATTCCCACTTCTCACCTCAAAGCCTTATCCGATCCCAGTTGGCACGCAGCAATGTCCGACGAGTACAAAGCCTTAATGGATAATCAGACTTGGGTTCTTGTCCCTCGGCCTTCGGACACAAACATTATCCGGTGCATGTGGCTATTTCGCCACAAATTTAATGCACAAGGAAACTTACAAAGGTACAAGGCTCGATTGGTTGTGAATGGTAAAAGTCAACAGGTTGGAATTGACTATGACGAGATGTTTAGTCCGGTTGTTAAACCGACTACAATCCGCACCGTTCTAAGTTTGGCTGTTTCCCGACGCTGGCCAATTAATCAACTTGATGTGAAAAACGCCTTTTTACACGGCGACTTATATGAGACAGTGTATATGTTTCAACCGCCCGGCTTTGTTGATCCCACATATCCTAAGCATGTTTGCCTCCTTAAGAAGTCACTCTATGGGTTGAAACAGGCACCGAGAGCGTGGTATGACCGTTTTGCTAATTTTATTCTCAAATGTGGTTTTCGCAGATCTGTGAGTGACACCTCATTATTTATCTACAAGACGGGTGCTACCATGGCCTACTTATTACTCTACGTGGACGATATTATACTCACAGCATCCACTCCCACATTATTAAATCGGATCATTAGCTCCCTCTCATCTGAATTCGCAATGACAGATCTCGGCCCACTCCACCTTTTTCTTGGGATTAATGTTGACAACGCCAAGCATGGTGGACTATTTTTATCGCAGGAGAACTATGCACGAGACATTCTTGCCCGGGCCAACATGACAGATTGTAAACCTTCCGCAACTCCTGTCGATACCGCCTCCAAACTCAGTGCTACATGTGGTGCTCCTTTACCGAATGGTTCTCTTTATCGCAGCCTAGCAGGTGCCCTACAATATCTTACTATTACTCGCCCTGATCTCACTTACGCTGTCCAACAACTATGTCTTTTCATGCATGCGCCTCGTGATCCACATTTACAGTTTATGAAACGAGTCCTCCGTTATCTCAAGGGAACACTTTCCTTTGGACTCGATATTACCCCCTCTAAGTCGCACAATCTGGTAGCTTATTCTGACGCCGATTTGGGGGGGGGGGGGGGGGGTGTCCTGACTCACGAAGATCCACGTCCGGTTATTGTGTGTTTCTTGGGGATAATCTAGTCTCGTGGTCTTCAAAACGACAGCCTACCATCTCGCGTTCAAGTGCCAAAGCAGAATATCGGGGCGTTGCAAATGCAGTGGCCGAAACTAGTTGGTTGAGAAATTTACTTTTGGAGCTTCATATCCCTACTCGTACGGCTACTATTGTTTATTGTGACAATATTTCAGCTGTCTATTTGTCCGAAAATCCAGTTCAACATCAATGGACCAAACACGTGGAGCTTGACATTCACTTTGTGCGTGAGAAGGTTCGGCTCGGATCAGTTCGTGTACTCCACGTACCATCGGATTACCAATATGCTGACATTTTTACGAAAGGTCTGCCGCGCAACTGTTCACTCGATTCAGATCCAGTCTGCGCCTTCGCTCCTCTACGGCTCACACTGAGGGGGTGTCTTAACCAGCCAATAATTATCCATCATCATAGTTTGTTACTTAGAGATAATTATCATCATTATAGTTTGTTATATTGTGATAAGAGTTGTTAGTTAGATAATTCCTATTTTATAGTATTCGATAGATTTGTAATTGTATATATATACCCATTCGATTAATGAAGAGGGTCAACTTTTCCAAATACCTTTTCAATAAGATGCTCTGAACATGCAAGTATGATATTATGAAGTTTAGTTAGATACATATGAAACATTGAACTTTTAGAAGAGAGTATATATGAATTAGCCCCAAATAGCGTACGCTAGATATCATTTAATCCGATAATCTCACAGGACAATGGCCCGACACACGACTTGTGCTTTCTCAACTGTTCAAATAGCCATTCAATAGCATTTAGTTTTGAGAACCAATTCCATTATATTCTAAAAATGTGTACCTGATTTTGGATTTGTGAGCAGCCTTTTTTCTGAAATCTTTTTTAGTGACTGCTACAAGGGTGTGTTTGAAGTTGAGGCCTTTGAATGTTTTTATGAATTTGTGTGTTGGTTGAAACTTGAAAGTTATGTTCAATTGGGTCAAGTGGGCCTTTAGTCCTTGTAAGCTGCAGTCTATTCTTTGTGTCGGCCCACCTCTTTTTTTTTTCTTTTTTTTTGGAATGGTGGAAGTATTTGACTAAATTGCCTCACGCAATAACGACCGAAAGTATGTGGAAGAAAGAAAAGTAGACCAATGAAGTCAAGAAACCTTTATATCATTTTGATCTTTTATTTCGTTCTTTTGTTTGTGTTCTATAATGACTTTGTGGTCTTATAAGCATACTTTAAAAGCACATTTTTATTTTGAACACTGTTATAATTTCTAACTTAGAAATTATGTGGTAAACTCACGTGTGTATCGGTATAGGAATTAGGAAGGTCTAAATGCGATAGATGTAATTTTATGAGTGGTGTAGATGTTTATATACAATTATGTATGACACACACACACACACACACACACACACACACACACACACACACATATATATATATATATATATATATATATATATATATATATATATATATATATATTCACGTGTTAGTTTAAGATCAAACTCTATAATTATGTACTATTTTAAAAATCATTTAAAAAAACTACACCAATACGATGTTCAAATTAAAAAGAAAATAAATTAAGTTTTTAAAATTAAATAATAAAATATATAAAGGTTATTTAATTTTACAAAATATTGATGGAACTAGATTTAATCTTTAAAAAGTCAGTAATGTGTGGTTATTCATTTTCTTTTTCTTTTTAAGCTCTTTGCCCTATTTTACGTTACTAGTATTAAAATATAGTCACCGGTTAATATTAATTACTAGTTTTAGTAAACCCGTGTATTACACGGGTTAAATAAATAAGATATTACTATAATAATATTTATTAATTATAAAATGATATTCTAAAATATGATATGACTGAAATTACGTATGAGAAATGACTACAACTAATAAAACAGTGGTATCAACTTTTTAAAATTTTATTTTTAACCATTTTTCCTAAAAAAATAAATATTTTCTTCTAAAACAAACAGTATAAAAATGTCATTTTTAAAAATTTCCTTATTATAACTCCCAAATTTAATTATTTTTGGTTTTAAAAAATTAAATTTTTAAAAATACCAATTATAAAATATTTCGTATTTTTAAAATAGTTTTATGCTTTAGAAAAATTTATTATTTTATAAAAAATTTGTTTATTTAAGAATAACATTAATAAATAAATCTCTTTTTAAATTTATTAAATGTGAAAGAATGTTAAATAATATTATTAGTAATTAAGGTAATTATTTAAGAGGAGAGAGAGGCGGGAAAATTTTAATGAGATGATTGTGGTGCTGTCACGTGGCATCTCAAGTTACTCTTTTATTATAGTAGTAAGATAAGATTGAATCAGTGTAATCAATTGTGTAAAATGTTTGGTACACTTCGCACCAAAATAAGCTTTTGTATTTAAATCTCGATACATACATATGTATGTGTGTATGTATAAATGTCAAAATAAAAGGTAAATATGTAAAATTTTCAAATCAATAAGCTAATAGAGCTTTCAATTGTTCTTATTAATATGGTATAAGATGAGCTTAACTTTAGTGAAGGTAAATCATTAGATGAGCCAAAAAATGTGGCTAATAATGGCAAACTGCCAACTGAAACTCCAAAGTAAGATTATCTTGTTCAAGTGTTCCCATAAACACAAGATTCAACCATCACTGCAGACAATATTGATGGCTGTTACTGTTAGCATCTATCTTAGCATTAACAAAATTATATGCAGCGTGAAAGTGACTGTTATAAACAAACCAAAGTTTCTCAACAATAATTACTTTTTTTATAATTTTTGATAAATTTATTTTTATATACGTAGTTATAAAATACATGAAATTATTTCACATAACTACTTTATCATTATAAATATCCTTTGGTATACAAGTCTAATAAACTTTTTTGTTTTTTATTTACTAATTTACATACTTTGTGTCGACTATGTACCTCTACGTAACTATATTTATTTTGTATCTACTTTATATTTTAAAGAGTAAAATACCATTTTCGTCCCCAACGTTTAGTTAAATTTGTCATTTCAATCCAAAAACTTTTTTTTTTTGCCATTTCAGTTACTGTAGTTTACTAAATGTTGCCATTTACATCCACTTCACTAACACCGTTAAAACTCTGTTAAAACTTCGTTAAAACTTCGTTAAATGTGAGGGTCTTTAGTATTTTTCAACACCCTAATTATCCAATTAAAACAAACTAATCAATTAATATTTAATTAAAACTAAAAAACACGTGAAGCGACTCGTGAGACCCGTCGCTTCGATTAATTCTAACACATGTTGTTCGATTAATGTCTTATGTGAGATTTCAATTAATCTTCACTTTTTGTTTGAATGTGTACTGTTGTTCGATTGAGCTCTACTGTTATCACGTTTTGTTCTATTGAGGTTTGAATTGTCACGTTCAAAGACATCAATTAAAGACCTCAATCAGATAAAGTATGTGAACAACAAAACATCAATCCCACAACAGACCTCAATCAAATAACGGTACACGTTTGAACAAAACGTGAATATTAATTGAAATCCCACGGCACCCTCAATCGAACAAGATGGGTTAGAGTTAATTGAAATTTAAATGGAAGCGACCGGTCTCACGAGTCGTTTCACGTGTTTTTTAGTTTTAATTGAATATTAATTGATTAATTTGTTTTAATTGGATAACTAGGGTGTTGAAAAAGACTAAAATACCCTCACATTTAACGGAGTTTTAACAGAGTTTTAACGGTGTTAGTAAAGTGGATGAAAATGACAACATTTAGTAAACTACAGTGACTGAAATGGCAAAAAAAAATTTTTGGATTGAAATGACAAATTCAACTAAACGTTGGGGACGAAAATGGCATTTTACTCTATTTTAAAAGTTGATCATTTTTGTATATTGCAATACATTTGTGATTACACATGAACATAAAGTGAACATATATATATATATATATATATATATATATATATATATATATATATATATATTAGTTTTTGCATCTCTTATGGTTGTAGAGGTAAAATCAATGTTTTCAGAACCGGGTCAGATAGTGAATTGGACGCCTTACTGATCCGCTAGTCGAACTAGTTCGACCGGTCGGACAGGATATGAGATTCGGATAAAAATGTATAAAATACCGGTCCGATCCCCGTTAGACCGGTCCGACCGCCGGTTTAACCAGTCCGACCGGTCCAACCACCAGTTCAACGCCAAACCGATTTTAAGCACCAAACCGGACCGGATTGGGTTTCAATTCCCGCTCCAACCTGCCGGTCCGGTCCGATTTTCAAAAGAATGTGCAAGATCTTTGATGATGTGTAAATTTACAAAAAAAAAAAAAGAAAAGAAAAAAAATGACTATTTTATGATGTCCCTTAAATAATGCAAAAAAATAAGGTTGTTTATACCAAAATCAATTAAATGAAAATAATGAGGAAGTTGGTTTATAGATCTTCTAAAGAAATCAATAAATGATGTTTGAAGGATATAATTGTTCATATATCGATAGGTTTTCTTAAATGTCAATTTATTAGAATATTTATGGGATGTCACTATTAGTTGGGTTGTCCGTTGTCTATTTAGTCGTATGGGATCATTTGCATTCATTGACTTTGTTTTAGTGCTTGGTTTAGTAAACCATATACGTTTTTAATTAGGATTATTATGAAATAACGAGATATGATGACTAATGCTTGATTTTTTATAAGTATGAGAATCCACAACTAGGTAACTCATAGGACCTCATCAAACCATATGAATTATGATAATTTAAAGGGTTAGAAAATAAAAATCACTGGAAGTTGGATTCAAACAGAAGACATTTGCTAGAGTGAATCAAAAGCGTAGCTTGTGTCACCTTTGAATGTTTTGATTCAAAGTTTTACCAATCCAATACAAATATTTCCTAAGACATAAAAGATTTAGAAACACTTTTAGTTATTTAAATAGTTATTTTGTACATGTTTACTAAGGAGAATGTTATTTTTCTTTAATCTCTTGATTCCCTTTAAAATTAAGAGTGGTAATACTAAATATAATTATATGTATAATTATACTATGTCGGTTACTCCAGATACCTTTAGACCTTTTTAATTTAGCCACCTAATTTTAATAATTTATTAAAAAAACATGCATCTAGTGTACTTGCATATGAAACTAAGTTTATTTATTTATTTATTTATTTATTTATTTATTTATTTTATAACTGCACATAAGGATCTAATTAATAGTGAACTAGAGAGAAACACTTTATTTCTCTCTCTCATCGAAAACCTCTTCATGCAAGAAAAGAGATACATTTTCACTTGTAACATTACTTAATTTTCTCAACATGATTCTTTTAGTGGTTTCATTTTGTTTTTTCGATGTGCTTTATCTCTATCAATTTTTTGACATTAGTTTTTTTCATAGTTTTGTTTCTATATAAAGTTTCTAATATTATAAGTGGCCTCGTCGTAACACACAATTTATGATGATTCTTTCGTTATTTAACAGAATATTTTTTACTTGCGGGAGGGCATTCATCACAATTACTTAAAAAGTTCATACACAAAAGAGACCTGCGGTACCACGCGGTCTTGAATTCTAATTCATATAAATAACATTGAATACATACATTTCAAGGCCGGATATTTTAAAATCTTTACCAATTCAACTTAAACCTTGCCTTAGACAACGTTGAAACACTAGGGTCGTGAGTTGTGGTTGTTGTAGTGCCATTATGGGTGTTGGTCAACATTTTTAAAATACTGATCAAGACGTTCAAGCAAGGGGGTAATATCGTTTCATTTTTAAAATACTGGACTGTTGTTGGTAATAAAAATAAAAGTTGAGATTATTGTTTGCCAAATCAATAGTATGGATTATTATCAGTCAATAAGTAATGGTTTGGATTATTGAAATCCAATTTGCCTTAAATTAAGCAATTAGTAAAAAACAGAAAATTTCATAGAAAGTGAGAAAACATAGAAGAAAAATTCGCATGTTGATAATTGATCAATGAGGTATTTTCGGTATGCCAAAATAGAGAAATCATCCTCATCATTGGATTGTTAGAAAAGGTTACATGGATTGTATAATCTTTACTAGTGCATGATGTCACATCATTCACTTTTGTGTCAGCTACACACATTATACGGCGTGTATAACCTTCTCATATAACATGAACAATGGAGACACATTACACATACGAGCGAATACACACCTCGGCTAATATAAACGTGTCATGACGCGAATAGTCAAACAAGTATAACACGTCAATGATCGTGTGAATAGTCAAAACATTCTTGTTTTCATGCATCAAAAGAAAGAAAAATTTTGTTATTATTAAATATTTACATAAATAGGTGCTTAGACTCAGAAATTCAAATATTCTTTTTTTTTTCTTCAATTCGTAGCCATTTAATTTCAATTCATCCATTCACCTCTATTTAATAATACACGAAGCCGATAGGATATCCATGGCATATAAAAAGCTTATTTAAAAGGACAAATGCAATACAATAAATTACTAAAATGTGGTATTTTATTCTCTAAATTTAATATTTAATTTCACACTAATTTTTTCAAAAAAAAAAAAAAAAATCGTTACAAGAAAGTCGTCTGAATTTTAGAAAAAAAATGCTAAACATACTATTTCTTTTGTATTACAAATTAATTATTTCAAAACTAAAGAAAAATACATGTGAGATTTATAATTTCATCTTCATCTACATGAATGCTATACAAGTTATATATAATCAACTTCACATTTCACATGTGAAGACTTGGGATAAGAAGGATCCAATTCGGATCGGAGCTCAACAAGAAGACCTTCGGGTGGAGCTCCATTAGAAGAAAACCTAAACCGAGTGGGGGATCATGAGGTGATGCGGCAACATATACAAAAGGAATGAGAACTTCCCACCAATGGAAGAAACGATGTTAACATCATTCGTTATCTCGAGAATAAAGACATTCTTCTAGTAGCACTTGAAATGCATATGACCTCACCCCTAGAAGGCATTTACAAAAGAGAGTAAGGGCTTTATACATAGTAAAAGTTCCCCAATTGAATGTATTGACGCTCTTTCAATCAATTGTTATAAGTGATCTATGAGGTTAATTCTCCATGTTGAGTTTTTGGAACTCTTCAACGTGGTAGACAAGTGATTTATGAACCTTAAACTACCATTCGTGTCTAGTGGCTTCAATGGTTACATTACACAAGTAATGTGAGTTCAAATTCTTATAGTGCAAAATTATATAGTTTTTAAAAGTAAAAAAGTGTTGGCTTAAGAAAATAACTTATAATCAACAATAAACTCTTTTTTAATATTTATTTAAACATAACAACATTGAAAGGCTATGCGTACTAGTTTATTTAGTTAAAATGCCACCTATGCATATATGAATTTATTATAGCCCTTTTAAAACAAGTGTAGTGGTTTTAAAACTAAAAATTGTTAAAACTTAAAAGGGAGAAAAAATGAATTGACTCGCCCCTTTTAACGTCCGTTAAGAGTTTGACTACACATAAGTTAGAAGCCTCATTTAACTAGAATGCAGTGGTTTTAACGTATCATTTGTGTTCAAATAAACAAATTTAGCACTCCATAGGAGCACCAAGTATTGTCTTAAAATAATAATTTGACTTTTTGATAAACAAAAGTTATGGAACTTTTAAACTATTATTTTGAAAGACATATTAATATACATAAAGTCTAGTTAGCATATTATAAGATTGATGCAAGGTGGTGGTGCATCGGCGGTTAATGTTTAAAATGAAGAAACGTCGTTATGGCATACGCAATCAATCACATGCTTTTTGCACGTGCCTCCACCACATTCGAGCTAATCGTTTAGCACCTATAGTTAAATGAATAAGAAGAGTCAAACATTTCATTTTTAAATCACACAAATAAAACATTTTAGCCGGTTGGTTGGATGCTTCCTTTGATTATTCTTCTGTCTCCAACGGGGTGTTAATAATAACTATACTTATATTAAAGCTAAGAGTTAATTACATTAAAGGTTTCTATGCCAATCATCACCGGTTCTTGACATCTAAACCACCACCACCACAAACGCTAGCCAAAGACGACCACCACCGACTACTTTTTACAGGTCTTAAGCTCATCATCATCACCAATCGTGTGCGTTACCACCATTATCGCAACAGGTCTTCAATCGTGCGTGTTACCACCATTATCACCATCACCTATTTAGTCCCTAAATATGAAACCCTCGTGGTGGTGTTGGATTAAGTCGATTTAGAACTCTTATGTAAAAAGTGATTTAATTATAAAAATTTTTAAATATTATAAGTTATTATAGAAAAATCATAAATTTTTTAAATTAATTATTGCATAAAAAATATTAGAATCTTCACCCCGCATCGCCCCACATAGTAGTGTTGTACATTGTGATGCAAAATTTGTTTTGGTACCGCCCTGTAGCGATCATAGTAGATGGCCTTAAATTTGATTTAAAAAAAAAACTAAAATAATGATATAAACTTTTTAATATTTTTTTGATTTTAAAAAAAACTAAATATGTTTCAAAACAAAATATTTTAAAAAATTTATTATTATACCTCTCGGTTATCACTAATTTTTAAGATGTTTTGTATTTTGAAAAAAATTTGATTCTTTAGAAAAATTTCTTATTTTATAAAATTTTATTTATTTATAAATAACATTAATTAAACGATTCATTTCTTAATTTATTAAAAGTATTTTTAGTCTATAAAAAATTATATAATATTATTAGTAATTATAGTAACTATTAAGTAGGAGAGAGAAGCGGGAAAATTTTGGTGAGAAGAAATGTGGTGTTGTCACGTGTCTCTCTTAGTTACTCTTTTATTATAATACTAGCTTTAGTAAACCCGTGTATTACACGAGTTAAATAAATAAAATAATAAATATAATAAAAATTGAATAGTTATAAAATGATATTTTAAGATAAAATATGTTAAGTAATGACTATAAATAATAACATAATAATATCAACCTTTTAATTTTTTTAAACTTTTTTTTATTTTAAAAAAAAGTAAAAGTTTTGTTTCAAAACAAACATTCTAAAAATGTAATTTTTTAAAATATTTTTATTATAACTTCTAATTTTAATTAATTTTTGTTTATAAAACTTTTACTTAAAAAATCTAATATTTTTAAAAAAGTTTGCTATTTTAGAAAAATTTCTCATTTTATAAATATTAATTTCTTTAAAAACAATATTAATAAGAAGATTATTTCTTAATTTATTGTTAGTAATTAATGTGATATTAATAGGAGAGAGAAGCGGGAAAATTTTGGTGAGTTGAAATGTGGTGGTGACATGTGTTCACAATAGTTACTTTTTTATTAGAGTAGTAATTAGAGTAGTAAGATAAGATAAGATATTAGAGTAGTAAGATAAGATAAATATGTCATCTAAAGGAATACAAACTCATTTATTTATAAAAGAATAACATATTTTTAGTAATAAATAAATAAATAATCTTATTAACATAACAGTTATTTCTCTTTGTGACTTAAAAATACTTTTTATCTATGGTTTGTTATAAGATACACAGTGGATTAAACCGATATATTTTTTAAAAAGAAAACTTAACGATGAAATCAAGAGAAAAAGTAAATAAAAATTTCAAAAAATAAAAGATTACCTTTTTTCCAAAGGATATATATATATATAATATAATATAATATATATATATATATATATATATATATATATATATATATATATATATATATATATATATATATTATTATCGTTATTATTATTTTAATGCTCCATTTCATGTGGACCTCATCTCACCAAAAATCATTTATATGTATCACCAACTTCTTCACAACCATTTAATAATCCAAACTTATCATCTTTGAACATAACTTCTTTGTGTGTTCTTGAAAGTTCAAACTGAAGCAGCCCAAAAGGCAAAAAGATGAACATCAAAATAATATCTAAAGAACACATAAAACCATCATCTCCAACACCACAACACCTCAAATCATACAGTCTTTCAATCTTAGATCAACTCATTCCAGCCCCATATGCACCCATCATCCTCTACTACCCGAACCACAATCGATTTAACGTCGAAAAACAGCTGAAATCGCTCAAGAACTCGCTATCCGAAACACTAACTCGCTTCTACCCGTTAGCCGGAACGATAAAGAGCGATCTTTTGATCGACTGCAACGATGTTGGAGCTTGTTTTGCTGTGGCTCGAGTCAACGCCCGGCTCGATGAGTTCTTGAACCATCTTGATCTTGGGTTTGTGAACCGGTTGCTGCCGTGTGAGCCCAGTTTCGATGGCTCGAGTGCAGGAAGTTGTGTGAGTCATGTTCAAGTTACAATCTTTGAGTGTGGTGGGCTTAGTGTTAGTGTATGCATTTCACACAAGATTCTTGATGGTGGTGCTTTGAGTTTGTTTTTTAGGTCATGGGCCGGGTCGGGTCAAGGGTCGGAAGATGTGGTTTATCCGGATATGAGTGCACCATCTTTGTTTCCGGCTAAAGACTTGTGGCTCAAAGATCTTTCAGCGGTCATGTGGGGGTCTTTGTTCAAGATGGGTAAGTCTAGAACCACAAGATTTGTTTTTGATGCAACGAAACTAGCGGTTTTGAAGGCGAAGGCGGGCGAAAACGGGTTAAAAGACCCGACCCGGGTCGAGGTGGTGTCGGCTTTGCTATGGAAGTGTGTGATGGGTGCATTTGTGGAAAAGAATGGTTCTTGGAAGCCATCTATGTTAAGCCATGTGGTTAACCTTCGGAAACGGTTAGGGTCGGTTTTATCAGAAAACTCGATCGGGAACTTGATCTTTATCGCGAGTGCAAAATGCGATAGCGATTCTCAACCCACGTTGCATGATCTTGTTGAAAAAGTGCGCGATGGTGTGTCGAAGATCAACGGCGAGTTTGTGAAGAAGTTGCAAGGTGAGAAAGGGGTAAAAGTGATGGAAGAATCTATTAAGGGTATAAAAGGTTGTGAAAACTATGTCGGGTTTACGAGTTGGTGTAAATTAGGGTTTTACGAAGTCGATTTTGGTTGGGGAAAGCCGATATGGGTGAGTGGTAGTGTTAACGACGGTAGCCCAGTGTTCATGAATTTCGTCGTGTTAATGGATACTCAAAATGGTGATGGAATAGAAGCGTGGGTGAGCATGGATGAAGACGAGATGCAAGTATTAAGACATAACCCTGAGCTCTTGGAGTTTGTATCGGTTGATCCGAGTCCTATACAAATGAATTAAATCTAATGTTTTTAGAACTAGATTGGTCTAATCAACCAACTAATAAAATGCTAGTGATTAGTCCGTTTATAAAAAAGTTAAATCAACCTATGAAAGTGATGTGAACCGAGTTAATTAGTGGTTGGTCTATTTTTTTTGCTTAGATAAGTCTATTGATGTGTATTATTGATGTGTACTAGGGTTACTAAAAACCAGCTATATGTTCATCACTTGTAGATAAGGTTTTATGTGAAATATAAATGCCACACTACTATCTTATTTATTTAAAATAGATTTGATTACATCTATAATCAATAACCTATAATATATATACGGTTACGTATGTACTTTTTCTAGCCGTCTATTTAATCGTCACGCCTGCTTTATCGCATGACTATCATTCAATTTTGAATTACAATAAATTTGAAAACTATTAACTTATATAAATTACAATTAATATTATATTAATGATCACTTATTACTATTAAATTATTTGACATCGTTGCAAAAATTATAAGAAATTTCTAATTATATTAACAAAATAATGATTACATTATTAATTGTAATATTACTGTTATAAATTTTGTTTTGTTAAAAAAAAATTTCAGTCATATTTTCCTTAGAAATAATATTTTTCTTTTAATCAATTTTAAAATTCATGATATTATTGATATTTTCGGTAACATTTATTTTTTAAGAATCTTTCATTGATATGATTTTTACGCATCCATTATAATATTCAATACCATTACACAAAAAAATATTTACATCTTTAAGAATAACTAGTTTTTAATTTAAACTATTTTTTGTCTTAGTTACGTACCATTGTTACATATCTTTGTAAATTTTATCAAATTTGTTTATTAATTAAATTTTTTTCTTTATTTTTCAATTCACCCATTTTATCTTCATTCGTTTATATTATGAGACACCATAATTTTTTGATACTATTTTATTATGATAACTTTCTTATTCTAATTTATCTTTTCAAGATCATATATCTCATATAATATATATATATATATGTATATATATATATGTATATATATATATGTATATATATATATATATATTCCTATGAATTTATTTATCTATGTGTCGTTTTAAGTAATTGTCAACCCGTATAGCACGCAGATCACTAACCTAGTATCATATATATTACAATTAAAACTCTGATGAAGAGCAGTAATATATCATTGGTTGTTCGTGACAAGTAACATGTATTTATTAAACCTTTGGTTTTTTTCTAACAAAGTATTATTCTTTAACCTTTCATGTGACACTTATTAACCTATATGTTAATAAACGAATGGAATGAACAGTGGTCCAGTGCCAAGTGTTTTAGGAACTTTTTTGGTGTTAGTACGTGGCCTCACGTGGTACATTATAGGTTCACATCTAGCCAGCTCATATGATATATTTACTGCAGGTTTCTCTCTTTTAGATTCTTGCTTTCTTTCACCCTAGAATCATTGCTTCCCTTAGCTTTCGTTGCAGGCTGCTTCTCACTTAGATCTGGGTATGATCTTCATCAGTTCATCTTCATGTCTTTGTGTTTAATCGTATAGTTGTTATACTTTACTTTTTGTTATGTCTACTGCTCTCTCCCAGATTTCAAATTTTACCGTCTTGCTACCGAGGAAAGCATGACTACCATATACGCGTTCAGTGCAAGCTGCCGTTGCATACAAGTGTTTGATGCATTGGGTAAAATTAGTTGACGCAGCCACCTAACTCACTGCTCCCTTGTAAGTATCTTTTATGCGGTGGTGCACGGAGGAGTTTGTTGGCAGTGATATCGAGATATATCGTTGCGGTATTCTTCTGATCTTGCCGGGGAGGGTTATGCAAGGTTGTGAGGGCTGCTGCCTGCTTCAAAGATATTTACGATCTCCAATTGACAGAAAGGCGGTGGACCTTTGCTGTAAGCGGATGGTCTCGCTGAAGATGGTTGCTACGGGTTTTGGGGTTGCCGCCGTGTGAGGCTTTTGCCTATTGGCTGCCCGTTTCCGGCAAGGCGGCCCTCAGCTATAGCTGGTCCTCGCCGATGAGGGTTGTGGGGGTTACTGCTCGCCTCAAACCTATTTACGAGCTCTTGATGATAAAAAGCTTGTGGGTCAATGCTGTTGGTGGATGGTGTCGCCGAAGATCTTTGTTACATGTTTTGGGGGTTGCCGCCGTGTGAGGTCCAGTTTCGCGTATTAGCCACCCGTTTCTGGCAAGGCGGCCCTCGACTACCCGTTTTTGGTAGTGCCACCCTTGCCTGCGATTGTTGTGACAGAAAGGTGTTGGCCATGTGAGGGTGTTTCTCCTTTTGGGTTTGTGTGTTTAATTCTAGGTATCACATGTATTCGTTTTTTTAAAAGCAGATGGATATGTAATAAGAAAATGAGTTCTATTATACATTTTAGGTATTATTCAAGTTTAAAATTTAAATGAGCATACTTGGGTTGGCAGTTGACATCCATGCATCTATGTTTATATGTTTTTAGGGACACAATGGGCTTTAAAGTAATGGTACTTCAATGGCTCATCCGGTGATCAACATGGTTGGTACTTCAATGGCTCATCCATGCGTCTTTGTTTTTCATGATTTGCTCGATGACGATGGCCGTAACTAATTCTGAGAGCTGATGTTTCCATTCATCTTAGTGGATTTGGTTGAGACGATGATGCAAAAGAAATCTAGGCCTTTGTTGTTCGGGCTTGGCGTTCCTGTAGGTCCCAACTGCAATAAGGTCTCAATACTAAGTCTCCGAACACACTAATGTTGGTGGTCTGGCTTATGCATAAGTGCTTTATGTTGGTACCTTTTTTTTCAATCCTGTTCAATCGTTTGATGCAATTGTGTTTTTCTTGCCCTCCCCTTCAAGCATGGTGAGTTGTATGTTACGCGTAAAGACTATGATGAAAAAAAATGTAGCGTTTGTTGTTTGGATGGCATTACATTTGCATTGCAGTCACAACCGCTCGGCTGCTCTGAGCCTTGCTACCAATCAAACGGAATGTCATGTATGTAGTAGGTGGTAGTCAATGCGCATTATTGATCGCTAAATTTCGCGCAACGCGCGACTTTGTAAAAACCTAGTTTAATTCAAAAACTTATAACTATTTAACTTAATTATAGTTAGAGCAAGAAAAGATACTTTTATAAAAACAGTCAAAAGAGAAAAGTATTCCAAATAAAGTCAAGAAAATACAAATTCAAATTAAGTGTTCAAAGAAGAGAAGATTCATATACACACGTCTTTGTATTTAATATGTGGGTATAGACATCTAAAAAGTTGAAAGATAAAGCTCCTTTTAAGTGGTCAGTTAAAAGCATGGGTCATCTGATATTTATATAAAGCTTACTGGATTTTAATAAGGGTCCTAATATAGAGACACCCACCCTGATAAATCGACACCCCCTTATACGTCGCGTATGGGTCCATACGCGGTGTATAGGGTCGAATACACTGAAAACGAGGAAAATTCAGGGGGGCTGTCAGAGAGCTATACGCCCCCTATACGACCCCCCTATACGACACATATAGGGCTATACGACGCGTATAGCGAATTTCGACACTGACTACGAGGAAAAATTCAGGGGCTGTCAGATGGTTATACGACACATATAGCCCTATACTACACATATAGCCTTATACGACCCCCCTATACTACGCGTATGAGGCTATACGACACGTATAGAAATTTTAGGGTGTTGATTTAAAATCATGTGGTCTCTATTTAACGGGTCCCTTTAATAATTATAATTTTCATTTATCTGTCGGAATTAATTTTCAATTCAATAAATATATAGACATTTTCAACTTTAAACATATTTTCCTCCAATAATTTCTTATTAAATGAGAGTTAACAACGTTAGTTTTTTTGATGATGTGAACTGCTTATATGGCCAAAACACTAAGCAGAAAGTTGAAATCAATCATCAGGTCTGTCAATCTGAAACTTTTGCATCCTGAAACCTATCAATTTTCACATCCTGTTCTGAACTACTTGACTAATTAAAGGTAGATTACAGGTGTTGATGGAGGCCATACACTGAAAAATGAACCTAATAGAAGTTGGGTCGCGACGTAGTTGAATAAGGCTCAAAGTTTGCCCCATTTCACCAAGAAAAACTAGCGTTAGTTAACTTTCAGTTAGTAATAAATCATTGGAGTAAGATAAGTTTATACTTGAGAGCGTCTGTAAACATTTTAAGAGTTGAAAATTAGTCCCGGTCAATAAATGAAAATTCAAATTATAAAAATCCAATAACCCAAATAAAAATTGTGAAACTTGATCCACGTTGTGATGTGTATAATATTTGTAAAAGTAAATAAATATCGAAACTTATTTTCGTTTTATAGAAATTTAAGCTGGTGACATTTAGATCTTGTGAAAATATAAAGACGTCTTCATCATTCATTATTATTAAATGAACAATAAAAGTGTAATGCCTTTGCATGTTAATCTTAGAGACTTAGACTTAATAACAAATGTAAAAAAAAAACCATGATTATGTTGCTTGTTAAAATTACGAAAATGATACATACAATTTATTAATGATGAAAATGGTCTATCAAGTTTCTTTCAAGTTAACAAAATCCCATGAGGCTTTGAATAATATATTTAGTTCTAAACCGGTTTACTTTACTTTTTATATTGTTGAAACTATAACAAGTAAGTTATTTCCTTCTAGTTTTAATATCTAGATATTATTCATACTTGATGACTAACCAACAAACAATTGTCAGTTAAAGAATTACACTATGACCCTTTTAACTATGAAGAATTGTACAAGCAACCCCTAAATAACTCGAATTGTAAAATTTACTTCTTTATTTCTTAACGTTGCTAAAAAATTATACATTTTTCTTGTCATTCACTCTCATTCTTCAAGTGTCTTCCACATGATTCTCTTTTTCTCAAGTCTTTATGATGGACACTCGATAATTCTTGTATCAGTGGACCTTTTTAGCCTCAATTTTCTTTTCTTAGTAGGTATCTTCTTGTGTCACACGGTTTAACTTAACATTGCTTGATGAATTTCATAAGGGTTAGAAATCTCATTTAAAGGCAATTTGATGTTCACACTGGTTGTGTTAGCGTTTGTAATTGATGCAGCCGCCTCGTGCGAGTCTGTAACATCACATTGAACACTTCTTGATTACACTTGAAGTCTGAAAATCTTGCAGTATTCCTTGATACAAATCCGCTCCAAGTCAGCTCCTTGATTGCATATCTTCTTCTTCTTCTTCCCCTTACAATTGATACTGATGAAAATTATTTCCCTATACAATTGTAGAGGGACAAACCGGAGTGCGGTTATCTTCTTTGTACCATCCGTGTACAATAATGTTATATAATCACACAGAGTAAGTCAAGATTAGTTGCATATTTAGATACGATTCAAATATACTCGACCCAATTACCATTGCAAGTATTGTTATTTAGGTGTGATTACTGTTGGTTTCAGGCCCCTTGAAACACACACACAAACACACTTACGTATATATGTGGGAGTAATTTTAAAGAAGAAAAACTCACACTAATTCCATAAACAAAACATGCCATTTATAGGCAATCACATGCACCCACTAATCCTACAATTACGTAAACAAACAGACTCCAAGTCTTTTCCTTTCACACGTTTCCACCTATTTACTTGGTCAACCTATTGACATATTCAAACATAAATTAAACTCTACTTAAAACAATTAAACAAACTTGAATAATATGGAAGACTTCTGTTGCAAATTTGGATATGACTCATATCTAAAACCCACGTGAAACCATGACTCGTCTGACCCCTGACCTGTGAACAACTCGATTAATCCAACAATTGCATATTCATGTTTTTCCTTTAGTTGCAAATTTATAGAAATCAGACCCACCTGAACCATGCTAAATGATTACTTTTTTCAAAACGGTTTTTTTTAATTTTGTCTTGGATGAGTTTAGATACGGCGTCCAAGATCAAATCAAAATCGTCAATTTCCTCCTGTAGCTATACCGACACGTTTATAGAACACCCTCAACAAAACGACCAGGTTGCTTGTTTAAGTTTTACAATAATAAAAATTACAAAGTTATAAAAGTGGGACGCACCACCCGACCCATGATAATATGATTAGCAGCCAACCCAAACCCTCTTTGACCCTCCATTTTGCCAGCCCTAATTTTCGATACCACTACTGCGCCAGTGGTTTGAAGATTCATGAGATCACATTTTATTACAGTAAATCCATACACCATACTAGTAAAACTTTTTTCATATAGATTCTACTTCTATACACAAATTTTCATTGGCTTCAAAAAGTAAATCCACGTCATCTAAACATGTAAAAGAATATAGCATGAATATACATTTAAGGTGAGTTTGAAGAACCTTGTGTCTTTAACTACAGTTTTGAAGACTATAGTGTGAAGCTTGTTACAGCGGATTTGCATGATTACACAAATAACAAGATATGACCAAAAAAACATGTAAAAATGCATACTTTGGTATGCATTATGGCTTGTTAAGCGAGAATCTTCATTTGATCATTTGTATCGCAAGCTCGCTTTGAATCTCTGTTATACCTTTATACACAAAGGAAAGGAAAAAAAACAAAAAAAACAAAATTTTAAACATGTACGCGGACTTTTTATGATCCGAGGAAACGTAAATGATTAAGAAAGAAGCTGACCTGATGTGTGTTTGTAGAGTTTTGATACTAGGGGGTTAAGCTTGCGGGTTGCAGCTGGGTAACACCAACAACTGATTCTTTTCAAGTACTTCAATGATTTGTTGCATGATAATTATGATTCTAATGTCTTTCTCATATATCTCAAAGCAGACCTTAATGTTGCCCTGGCTTTAGTGTCTGGAGTGCACCCAGATTTTACCATTTCCTCATATACATGTGGAACCTGAAAATTTTCAACATTATTCCGTTTCATTTTATTTCTCGCTTACATTTTGGGTAAAACTAGGTTTTTTACCCGCCGCGCGTTGCGGCGGTATCGTATGCGTCATGATAAAGTATATATTGCAGTTGATCCGACTCTTTTCGAACTAAATTTACGTCAAAACGTAGAGTAACTCTGATCTATACCGTTGAATGAAATCGTATTATATTTGACTCGACACTTTTTCAAACAAATTTGTCAAGAAAACGCACATAAAAAGTCACGTGCGGTCGTGGCGTATAGGCGCGATAAAGAATAAATTACAATTGCCTCAACTTGTTTCCAAACTACATTTACGTCAAAACGTATAGTAACTCGAATTTATACCATCCAATTAAAACGTATTATATCTGACTCGACCCCTTTCAAACAAAATTTATTTCAAAACGTAGACAAATTAAAAAAATGTACAAAAAAATAAGCACGGAACGGCGTTATGTGGATTACATACATGATGCATACTTATGACATGAATAGAATGAAGTTTTTAAACTTATGACATGAATAGAATGAAGTTTTTTAAAAAAAGGCTACCCATGGGTGTAGAACCTAGGCCGTTTGCATGAGGTTGAGACCATAAAACCAACAAACCAAAGCTACGATGTGTTTGTAAAAGCAAACTAAAAGGTATTATTTAAAGACAAAGTGGGGATAGCTTTGTCGGTGGTTGTCACCGACATTGCTATTTGAGTTATAGTAAATAAGTCGTTTTCAATAAGCAGTTTAAGATTGCTAAAATTAAATTGATTATTCCTGGTAAATTCAAAAATATAAGTTTACCCTTTGGGTGAAATATACTATTTTCAGTAAGTTGATTATATGTTTCATCTTACAAGACTACACATAAGTTGCTGAAATAAGCAAATCCCAAACACCCGGTTGCATTTTTGAAGGGCAAACTGCAAGAAAGTGTAACGTACTACTATTCACTTGTTACCGACATATGCAAAGTCCTTCCTTTAACCATTTAACACTATCAAAGTGTGCAATTTGTTGCATCAAAAGGTTAAAGATGATATGAATGTTGCATTAAATGGTTAGAAATAGCATATTTTGGTAGGGAATGGCAAGTATGTTGCATTAAAGAATCCAGGATCCGTCACTTATTAAGAAATAGCATATATTGGTAAAGTGTATAGTAGATTGTATTTTCTTGCGGTTTGTGCCATGTTCGATGACCAATCCTATGCAAGGACCCATTGTTGCATGCCTAGAAAGTGTATGTTTCAATTTTACGTGCTTCTTATCTAAGATCAATAAAATCCAGGCTGTACACAGTTTGTGAGTGTTTTATACGTGTGTGTGTGTGTGTGTTTGTGCCTTGCCTTGTATCTATTATGGTTGTAAACCCAAGTAAAACTGAAGATTTCATACCTCGCTAAACTTTTCCACACGAATTAAAGCTTTCATAAGAGTAGTGTAAGTAACTACATCTGGTTTCAAGCCCTGTACACAGAAATAGTAACAGTGTAATTAGCAAGGGTATTGAGTTGTAAAAGCACAATTTGCAGGCGCCAATTTTGACCTATGAATGCATCAATCCGGGCTATGTTTTATGCATAGAGAATCAAAGTATCAAACTAGTAAATTAAAAAATAACTTTAGACGAAATGGGTAAAAGATGTCAAGTCCAATGTGTATCTTGAATGTACAGATCCTCCTAAACCATTTAGAGACTTAATCGTGTAAAAGATGGTGTGTATGGACTGATTCAAAAATTCAGCAGAAGTCCATAGGGTTTTTTCTTCATCTGCCCATCATTTTACTCAAAAATTTAGATTATTATTTACATACAATCATATTTGAGACAACGTTTTTGATAAAGAATTGCAAATTTTCAAGGATACATGTTCAAGGTCACCCCAACCAGACCCAATCCGCACAAAAAATACCTATTTTGATATGTTACCCAACCCACTGGTTCCACCAAATTTTTTAGAGATAGAAAGATCAAGAATTGAAACATGTGAAGAAAAAAGGTAAAGAATACTTGCATTTTCCTTCATGTATTGTAAAACGGCAAAGGCTTCAACATCTCTTCTATCCTCACTAAACGCATTAATTAATGCATTGAGAGCTAAAGAACTTGGTTTCAGACCATCACTGCTCATCATTTTAAATGTATTAGCTGCTTGATTTGACAGACCCTGTTCAATAATTTGAAAAAAAGGAAAAAGATTAATTAAAACAAAAACATAAATGTTGACCGAAAAGTCAAACTGGTATGCTTAACTAAGCCTCAGTCTTGATGCTCCTACCCTGACTGTGTTGCACTAAATGTTTCAAGCTTTGATCTTTAATATGTTCAATCTTTTTCCCATTTGTAGCCAAGAATATGTAAATTTTGAACTTTGACATCGGCACGCTTCTATAGCTTACAAGACTTTACGTCTTGATTTTATTCCTTTTCTTATGTATATCATGCAAAATCTGAGATTTCCTTCAATCATGCATTGTCCAAGTTCAAGTATTCAATATTATAGGCATGAATTCGATTTGGGATTTTGACTTTTTAGCAATACCCGCCAAAAGTATCATCTACATATATCATAGTTCTTTAAATGCCAAGAACATTATTTAAGAATATACAATTTTCTTCTTCTTAGCTTCATTTCCTCTATCATTTTATAGAGCAAACGCTAATGCATATTTTCCCAAAATGTATGGAGATTTTAGTAAGATCTTTTAACTTTTGGGTGTGACAATTTCAACTCACTTATAAATGAGTCGATTTGGGTTATGTTTGACCTCAATAGATCAATTAAAAAGTAGCTAATAAGGGGAACATGCAGAAAGATGCCCTAAGTGTATTTTAATTTTAGTGCATACATCCTCCTAAAACATTGTATTCAAATTATAAAAATATTATTAATGCACTAACTATTTGAAAACAAAGGGTCAACCTAAACCTCGCCGACATGTACTAAGAATTGCCTGTTAAAACCCATTACCCAACGCGCCAATATTTAGCCCCTCTCTTTAACTTTATCAAATAATACAAGGAACAAGAAAATAAGAAATGTACAAAAGATAGACAAGTGAAGGAGTGAGCATACCCTTTGTGCATAGGCATTTATCAAGGCATTATACATGGTTGATGATGGCTTCAAACCAGCAGATTTCATCACTTCCAAACACTCGATCGCATCGTTATACCTTCCTGATTTCCCATAAACATCAATTAATGTAGTATAAGTAACAACATTTGGCAACAAGCCTTCACTTTGCATCTTCCCCAATAAACTTTTAACTTGATCCCACTTTTCCTGCACCCCAAATGAATTGATCATTATATTGTAAGTTGTTGTACAAGGCAAGCATCCTCTTTGCTGCATTTCATCAAACAGCTTCTGTGCTTTCTTATGATCCCCTGATTTACAATAACAATCCATAAGCGTATTCCAAGTAACAGTATCCGGCTCAATCCCTTCATTCGTCATCCTCTCAAACGTAGCTGTTACGTGATCAAGAACATTATACTTCCCAAACGTATCGATCATAACATTATAAAACTGCCTGTCGGGTTTCACCCCACACTTTTGCATCTCTTTCAACACCTTAAAAGACTTCTGCCACTCGCCCCTGTCACGATAACAAGCTAAAATCCTACTAAAAACAAACGAATTCGGCTTCACATCTTTTGATTCCATCTCTTTCAACACGATCCTCGCACTTTCCCACCTACCCGCATTCCCATACGCATCAATCAAAAGACTATACGTATGCTCATCCGGCAAAACACCATTCTTCTCCATCTCACTCACCATCGATTCCGCATCCTTCAAGCTACCATTTTTAACATACCCTTTCAAAACCGCATTATAAGCCCTCGTTCGAGGTACAATCCCACCTTCCTTAATCTCCTCAAAAACAGCTTCAGCTTCCTCAGCCCTCCCCAAATTCCCCAACTGCAAAATCAACGAAACAACAGTCGAACTCCTCGCGTTCATCCCTTTCCCCTGAATCACCCCCAAAAAGTGCATAGCTCGATCGACATCACCCGATTTCGCAAACCCTAAAACCAAATCATTCAACAACTGCCCATCTAACTCAATAGCATCAGACACCATCTCATCATACAACTTCTCCAACAACCCTGAATCAATCTTGTTACTACGAACCAACGACTGAATAATCAAACTGTAATTCACAAAATCCGATTGATAACCTTCACGCCTCATTCTATTCATCAAATTGATAGCTTTCTCCAGCTCATCGTTACGAGCACAAGCCCCAATCAACGCATTATACGTCAATGGGGTTAGGGTTTGTTGCTGAGACAATAAGAAAGCTTCATAGAGCTTCTCGGCGCGTCCGAGCGCGTGAATCATAATTGAGTACAATAGCTCGTATTTGAAGCAGAGGTTGTGCTTCTGGAGCCACGAGACGAGTGAATAAGCGATGTTGAACGAAGATGATGGGGAAGATGTTAGGGATTTGAGGAGTGAGTGCCACAGGGGAGCTGGTACGGCTCGGTATGACTCGGCGAGTCGTAACTCGGTGCGGTCGAGTGAGGTGGGTGAGTTGGAATCGGAGGTACTGTAGGTGGAGAGGAAGTGGAGGAGGGGGGTGAAGTCGTAGTGGTGATGGTGATGTTGGTGGTGGGAAACGAAGTCGGACTGGGTGAGGGTGTCGGTTTTGGATGAGAAGGAACGGAGGGGTGAGTGGTGGATGGTGGTGGTGGCGGTGGAGAGCGGTGGTGGTCGGTGGTGGTGGTGGTGGTGGTGGTGGTGGCGGCGGCGGTGGTGAAGAAGGCGGTGGCGGTGGGTGGTGGATAAGGGTGGAGGGAGGAGGAGGCTGTTCATTGTGTTGCAGGTCTTTTGAAAATCGTTGGGTGGTCGGAATATCAGGAAGACATTCATCTTTTGCCTTTTGGAGAGTCTTAAACTTCAGTCCCTAAACTATGATGTAGTTTGTATATTTGGCACCTAATCCACAGAAGATATTTTCAAATTGTTGTTCCTAACTATAAAATCAGTTTTTGATATTATTCAACTCCCTAGGAATGTTAAGAAGTTCTAAAATTATTTTACCATTATCCCAAATAAATTATATACGAAACATAAATGCTGTTAAGTTATATTTTTCTTTCAAATTATACTATAGCTTATTTATAAATGTCGGTGGGATCAACACATATTTTATAGTTGGTTAAATACTAAGGTGCAGTTTGTTTTTGTAAAGATAAAATGTCTGCAGTGTGCGGACCACATCTGCAGATATTTGTAAAAGAAGATGTGGACCAAACTTCTGCAATCTACAAAAAAAACATTGTTTGTTTTATAACTTCTGAATACTGCTTTCCAAGAAATCATTCTACCTAAATCACAAACCAAAATAAATCACAACAAAACCAAAACACAAACCTAACCAAATCACAAACTACAAACAACATATACCACTTTTCAGGAAATCATTCTATCTAAATCACAAACCCAAACAAATCACAGATAAAATCAAAACACAAACCTAATCAAATTGAGAATCAAAATCTGATGACATGGGGAGGGACGACTTGCTGTGGCGGCGGAGGATGAAGGAAGAGGAGGTGGAGGCGACTGGGAGAGGGAGAGGGAGAGGCGGTGACAGCAGCGGCAAGAGGGGGGGAGGTATGACAGCCGCCGGGCGGCGGCGGAGGGGTGGAGGTGCGGTGGTGCGATGGTGGAGGGGAAGGTTGAAGGGTGAAGGTGGATGTGTAGAGAAGAGAAGATGATGAAGTGTTTTTTTAAGAAGATGTGAGAAGAGGATGAGTTATGTCTGCACCAAAAAGATGTCAGGATTACCTTTTTTAGTGAAAGATTTTTCAAAAAACAAACACTTTGTAGATCTAAACGTCTGCGCGTAGTCTGCGTCGCGCAGACAAAAGAGGTCTAGAAAAGATTTTCTCAAAAAACAAACACCGAGTATATAAACAAAAGCCGGCGTTTGTGTAGTGGTTTAGTCGTTTTTTACACCTTCATGACATTCGTGTTCGATCCCTCATGTCCTTCATATCTCACATTTTGCTTATTTTACTTATTTTACTTGAGCATTCACATCAGCTTCCATATCTTTATCCTTATAATTACACTAAAAAACACTACTATTTCTCTCTTCTTCTCAATTAAATAATATTTTTTTATACTTTTATCATTACATTTTCTCTCTCTTCTACTCACAATCATTTTCAAAAATATTAAAAAATTTATAAGAGTTGAACAGTGATTCCTCAAATATACAAAATGAACAATAATTTTTCTCTCTCCTTTAGAGCATTCACATCAGGTTTCATATCTTTATTCTCATAATTACATTAAAAACACTACTACTTCTCTCTCCTTCTCAATTAAATAATATTTTTTTATACTTTTATCATTACTTTTTCTCTCTCTTCTACTCACAACCACTTTCAAAAATATTAAAAAATTTATAAGGGTTGAACAGTGATTCTCCAAATATACAAAATGAACAGTAACTTTTCTCTCTCCTCCACTCACAACCATTTACAACCATTTCTTAAATTATAAGAAACACACTCACATAAATATACCAAACCTACTGTGAATGCTCTTACTCACAACCATTTACAACCATTCTTTAAAATATAAGAAACACACTCATATAAATATAAAACCCTACTGTGAATGCTATTTGCATTATTACTTTTTGAGGCTATGCACACTAGACTTCTCCGGTCTATCACTTCTTTAGCTTTTTATTTCAAGAAATAGAATTGAATATCTAAGTTATTTTATTGTCTACATGCTTTTTGATTACAAAAATCAAGAGCAAGGGTGAATAAAAATATTTACATGTTAATAATTATAAAAAAAGAAATTTTTAATAATTATATTTTACCCTATAAATACTATCACACACCTCATAGAAAATAACAACATTCCTATCTTTTTTTTTTGCCTCTAAAATTTTTAAAAAATCCTTTCCACTACAAAATGTCGGATAATTGGGATTAGAGGTGGTAAAATGGGTAGGTTGGATTGGGTTAGTTGTATGGTCAGGATGTGTTTGAGTCAATATGGGTTTGGGTCGGAATGAGTTATTGTAAAAAAGGGTCAGGATGGGTTCGGGTTAGAATGATTCCGGGTTAAGATGAGTTTGGGTCAGGATTGGTTCGTGTTAGAACGGGTCGGTTCTAAAATTTACCCTAAACTTAATTTGATGGGAGCGAGAGTTGGAATGAGTTGAAAGAACATCTAGAATTAAACTTTAAGAGAGCATCTTCATAACATCTACAATAATTTAGCAGCAAAACCAAAATGGGCAATGAAAGTAATCAAAACAACACTAACAATTATACAAATATATTTATGATAAAAATCGCAAGTCATGAACATAAATCACATGAACTTAAACACAAGAGGGAGCCAACCAATGTTTTCAGAACCGGATCGGACGATGAACCGGACGCCTTACTGGTTCGGTGGTCGGACCGGATTTAAGAACCGGATGACGTCATAATTATATATATAGTATATTATATATACAGTTATATATATAATTAAATATAAGTAATTTATATACGTATTTTATAGTTATATATAAAACTTAACTATATTTTTATATCTAACATACTAATTTATGGTTCAACACCCCGTTTTTACCCATTAAAATCAAAAAAATAAAAATAAAAATAAAAAAAATTACAAAATCCGGTCCGAACCGGTCCGGTTTCCCGGTCCGACCAGCGGTTCAGGATGAACCGGCCGGTTCGACCGGCCAGAAACGAATCGATGTGAACCGGACCGGCCACCCAGCCGATCCCCGATCGAACTGGTCGGACCGGCCGGTCCGATCCGGTCACAAAAACACTGGAGCCAACCAAATGCAAGTTATGAAGAGGGAAACATGCGACGAGTGGATCCGGTTTTTTTTAATCTCGTTGTGATCTCAAAGCTATCAAGAATATTAGCAAATCCAAAATGTTGAAACCGACGAATGAAAGTTAAAGATAAAAACTAAACACGAAAACGATGGCTGGTTTGACCAGTTTTATGGTTTTAAACCGAACCGTGAACACCTCTAGTCGAAGTTGGCGACCACATCGTTAGACGAGAACGCCAAACGACAAAGCTTGCGAATAATGAAATTTTTATGTTTTTTATTAGGGACAATTGCATATTTGTCTTGTAAAATAGCTTAATTACATATTTACCCAATTCAAAATTAAAATTACATATATCCCCTCCTTTAATCTTTTTTATTGCATATTTATCCAAATCATAACCAAAATTGCATATATCCACTTTTTTAATGAAAAAAAATTTAGATTTACCTATTTTGATTTATTTTATTATTTTAAAATAATCTATAGATTGATTTATTTGAATTTTTAAAATTCATATTCACCAATTTTTAGCTTTTTTTTTTTTCTTTTTATATTTTTTTAGTTTTTTTCCTGTTTTTTAATCATCTTTTACTAATGAATTGTAGTTGTTTCTTAAACTCTTTTTCTTTTTGTGTTTTTCTTAATAATTTTATTCGTTTATGTTGAGTCTATTTTTTATCAAGTTTTTAGAGTAACAATAATAAAATTCAATACAAATATCAAACTTTTAATATGTTATAGAACTAACAAATTATGACAAAAACAATCACAAACAGTCATAGTAGTAAAATAGTCATCTTATAATTTATTATTAATAAAATGTCAAAATAAGTTAATTTAATATTATTTTTATTAAAAAAGGGTTTATATACAATTTTAGTTTTAAGTTTGATAAATATGCAATAAAATATATTAAGGAATGGGATATATGTAATTTTGATTTTGATTTGGGTAAATATGCAATTAACAAGATTTATAAGGGTATATATGCAATTGCCATTTTTTATTATTACAAACATGGGTCTAAAGTTCATATTATGAAGTAGAGGTGCACAAACCGCATTTAAAATCCAAACCATGTCGAGTTGAACCCGGTTCGGGTCGTGGTTAACAAATTCCAGACCGGGTTTGATCGGGGTCATCTAACCAAGGTTCATATTATGTAATTTTAAATAATATGATGGATTCATAGTGGGTTGAACAGGGTCAGGTCATGAAAAATCCCCCCCGGTTAGAAACCGAGTTGGTGAACGGATGAAGAACCCGATTTGAAACGTCGGGTTACACCGGATCGAAACCGGGTTGGACCCGAGTCAGTTTCTGGTTGCATCCTAGCCCGCTTTATTGTGCACCTTTATTATGAAGTTTAAAGTTTGAAAAAAAAAAACAAAGTGTTAGGCTATTATTAGTTGGACAACTTACCATCCATTTCAACTCTTTTAGTTTCAAACATAAAACCCATCCTGACCCATATTTTGAATTTCTTGTTATTGATTCAACCCATCCTGACCTATTTTGAAAATTTCACATGCCCAAAATGACCTAGCATGTCATTCGAAACACCCACATGAACCCAAATTTAAGTTTATGGGTTGGGTTTGCCAGGCATAATAGGGATGACTCGTTTCACAAAAGTTTGATCTAATGGACGATGATGTTTTTATAAACTTTACATTTAGTCCATTTGATTATCCTGACGAGGTCATTCAGAAGACACAAATCGACTCAAACGAAACATATTCAGAGGGAATTGGAAGAGGAAGAGCAATATTAATTAGATAATTTTTTATTTATTATGTGTTTTTTTATTTATTATGTTTTCAATGAATTTTATTTGATTATAATGTTTAATTTTATATTACTATTTTACATTTGAAAAAAATAATTAACTAACTTAAGTAATTTATTAGAGCTCCTAATCACTATTCACAATCGACTTTAGCAACTGAACATGATTTTTATTGGAATGTTTTTTATTTTCAATTTTAATTCTATCAGATTTTATGAACCAAACAACCCATTTAGGTCATGATTTTAATACCGACTTTAGGGAAATTTATCACATTTACGGGTTTTTTTCAAAATGTAATAACATATGATGGTGCGTCTAACATACGAACTGTCACTCGAAAACATACAAACCAATCGAATTTAACAAGCGAACATAATTTTCATAAAATATTATTTATTTTCAATTTCAATTCAATCAAATTACATATTATGAAAAAACAAACATGATGAACAGTGTTCTTCCACCTGAACAGCATGGTGTACAAGCGATCTATGCATGTACAGTTTTTAAAGCCTTCTGTACAATCCTTTGATGCATTTGGGATGGCCTTTTTAAGTGGGGAATGGGGGTTTCATTTGCATTTCTGAATGTTGTTGCCTTTCCAAGCTGTCTTTGATGGGTCTTCCTTTGCGGTGGCTGTTTCAGGCCTGTCTTATTTCAGTCTCCACTCGCTGCTCCACCGACGCTGTCGTTTCAGGTATCCCTTTCTTCGGTGACTGCTGTTTATCCTTTGCCGCCGCTGTTTCACCGACCGCTTGGGTTTGGGCATGGCGGTGGCCGCGGTCCGGGCCTGGCGGTGGATGCCGTCTGTGCGTGGCGGTTGACGCGGTTTGGGTGTGGCGGTGGTTGTTGATGCCGATGAGGATTCGCCTGAGAAAATGGGAGAGGGGAAGACCTGTCAGGCCACTGAGGGTCTTGCTTTCACCAGATCTATTGGGGTTTTTGTTGCCTGGAAACATACGCTTGGTTGTCCTCTTTTAACTGTTCTTTCATTTTGGGGTTGAGTTTTCATAGGTGATGTTGGTGCTGGTGAAGTGGTTTTAGAGACGGAGATGGTGTGTGGTTAGAACACCATGTATTGCAACCGTCTATGGATGGTGGTGCATGGCGAATCCAACTAAGATCTGTCGATTTAGACGCCGCCGGTTGTCTGCCGACCGCCTTAGGTGGCGTCTGCGTGACCCTTACGTCTGGTTCTTCCCGTCCTTTGCTCGATGATGATGGCACTTGGCACATCTGAGAGCCCTAATCTGAATTTTGATGATCTGCTTTAGTTATCGGCGTTGGTGTTCTTGGTGGCTGTGATGAGACAAAAGCGATGTTGGCTGCTTTGGCCTGGCATGCCGCTCTCGGTGTGCAGCCGCAACCCGACATCGATTCTGAGCCAACTTATAATTTTTATGTGTTTTGACTATGATGATCTAAACGTAATGTTACGAACATGCGCGTATGTCAGAGTCCCGGTTTACCCTATTTTTATGACGCGCAACGCGCGTCAGGGTATACACGCTAGTTATGTGAACCAAACCAAACAATCCATTTAAGTTGTGGTTTTGATCCCGATTTAATCACATTTGTGGTTTCTTTCAAAATACAATGGACTTTATCTGTTTAAATGCGTTATTTTATTTCGATCTTAATTCTTTGGTATTTATTTATTTACTAGTTTTAGTAAACCCGTGTATTACACGGGTTGAACAAATATAAAATGATACTTTTTTCCAAAAAAATAAAATATTTTGTTTCAAAACAAACCGTATTAAAAAATATCATTTTTAAAATAAAATTATTATAATTTTTAATTTTAATTATTTTTTGTTTATAAAAAAATTACTTTTTAAAAATACTAATTTTATAAAAATTTGATGTTTTATAAAAATTTCTTATTTTATAAAAAGTATTTTTTTAAAAATGGCATTAATAAGATCTTTTTCTAAATTTATTAAAAAACTATTTTTATTTTAAAAAAAATTAAATAATATAATTATTAATTAAGATAATTATTTATAAGAAAGAGAAACGAAAAAATATTAGTGAGAATAAATATGATGATGACATGTGTCATCTTAAGTTACTATTTTATTTTATCAGAGCAGAAGGAATATACAGCGAGTGTGAGTGAAATCGTACTCCGCCACCGCCATCAATGGACGGTCACCGGCGGCGGCACATTCAAAGGCACCACCGGTTCCGCCACCTACTTCCGGCGATCACCACCATCTCCGGCGCCATCCTCCTCCTCTACTCCCTCCTCTCATTTCTCGCCCCTTCTCCTGATCACCTTCACCACTTCGTACATCATGCATCCGTAAGTTTCATCTCCCCTAATCATCACAAAACCTCAATCTAACTTTATCTTATTCTCCACCTAATCCTTTATTTCAGTTCGATGATAATGTAATTGACGATGATAACGATGCAGCGACAGTTTCTTCAGTCTTCAAACCTCCGGTTAGGTTTACTAGATTACACTGCTTATGCTAGAATACTGGAATCGGCATATATAATTTGGTTTTAAAAACCGCTGGATTTGATCCAGTTTTGTGCAATTAGGTGATTTGATTATGGTTTTGTTTCTTTTTTTTTTTTTGTTGAGATCTAGACCAGTAGCCAGATGATTAGTGACAGAAATCTGTGGCGTACGAGTATGTCTGAATTCTATTATGGATGTAGTGATGCTAGCAGTCAGTTTGCAAGTAAGTTGTCAGTGGTTAGCTAACAAAAGTTCATAAAATTGCAGAGTTTTTGTGGTTTTTCATCGTTGCATCTTACATGGGTTCGATTTGGGTGTTTTTTTTGACAACAGAAGCTCAATCAGTCACACGGCCTAATCGATACTTGCTAATTGCTACTAGTGGAGGTTTAAACCAACAAAGGACTGGGGTGAGTATTGTGTATCTTTCTATGTTTTTTATGCTAACCGTTATGTTAGTTAAGTTATTAATATTACCTGTTTTCTCAGATTACTGATGCTGTAGTTGCTGCACGAATTCTAAATGCGACTCTTGTTGTTCCTAAGCTGGATAAGAAATCATTCTGGAAGGATGCTAGGTCAGTCATCATCAAATCATTTGACATGTGAATATTTGGGTTACAGTAACATTTGTTTGGAAATTTAGAGGGTGTTTGGATGTGCAATTTGAGGAGGGATTATGTGATATTGTCTATAATCTGTATCGGAAAATGAGTTGTTTTATAAAGGATATAAAAAATGTTTTATGGATGTTTTTCTTCTGTTTTTGAGTTGTAATAATCACATAACATTCAAGTGTTTGGCAAGTTCCGATGATCTAATATATCAATCGATAGCATGGCCAAGGACACCTTTTGTTAAGAAAGTAGAGATGATTTGTGAAGTGAAAATTAAGCATATAAGTGCTTAAATTAGGTTAAGACAAGTGGTAAATAAGTATGAAACTGTTCTACCCATTACTCCTTTAGATAGTCTGTTTTGTTGCAGCTAGTATGAAACTGTTTATTTTACCCCTAATAATTATATTATAAGATGTTTATCCAAATTACACTAGAACTAAGTAGCAATATTATGTTCCAAAATGCAAATCCAAAAACCCCCCAAGTACTTGTATATAGCTAATAGATGTTTTTCTTTCTTTGCAGTACTTTTTCAGAGATATTTGATGTTGACTGGTTTATATCAAGTTTATCAAAAGATGTTAAAATTATAAGGGAACTTCCTCATAAAGGTGGCAAGAAATGGTCTCCATACAGTACTCGTGTACCTAGGAAGTGTGATGAAAGATGTTATCATATTCGTGTACTCCCTCTTTTTTCCAAAAGACGTGTAAGTTTTTGAGTTTTTTTAGCCTTGTTTGTTTGAACATTACAGGGAACTTATTATATCTACTATTTTGAACAGGCTGTTCAGCTAAGCAAGTTTGATTACAGACTTGCTAACAAGTTGGAAACTGATTTTCAAAAGCTTAGATGCAGGGTAAACTACCACGCTTTAAAATTTACTGATCCCATAATTAAAATGGGTCAAAAATTGGTCAATCGAATGAGGAATATGGGCAATCACTTTGTTGCCCTACACTTGAGGTATGCTTTTCAGGTATACTTAATTGTCCTTCTTATTTGTTTTCCACGTCATAATTAATCCTTTCATTGTACATAAAAAGTAATGATCACCTTCTCTTTGTCAAGCCCTTTTGTTTAAGTTGTTAAATATATTAGGTTATAAGTTAGGCTGAATTACAAGAAAATACAATGTATTATTCCCATTTTTTCACTGATTTATGCGGAGTTTTTTTCCAAAAGAGTGTAGTTGAAAATTTTATTTACCAAAATGGGTGATTTGAAAATTATTTACCAAAATGGGTGTTTTTTTAAAAACTTGCTTTTTCTCACTCATATTCTTATTGGACAAAAAAATACCTATTTAGAATAGTGTTATCTAATGAAATTAAAGAAAAAACTTTTTAAAAATACAAAGAAAAATTGTTCAGATTGTCATATTTTATAAAATGGTCTTTTAATATTTTTTAGTTTGTTTATTAACATTCATTTTAGCTTCTTTATAAAATATTTTTTAAATAGAAATGCTTTTAATCTTTCATTAATATATCCAGTTCCTTAAAAGATTTGATGTTTATGTGTTAAATCTTCTTATATATATATTTGTAAAACTGTTAATTTGTAAAAAGTGTTTTAACATGTTTTTCGTCCCTTTGTTAAACTACTTTTTCTAAATTTTTTTCTAGAAAAGCTTTTAGTCTTATATAAATATTTTTAAATGCGGCTCGGTTCAGTTCGATTTTTGGTTACGACCGGATAAAATATCATAACGAATAAACCTAATAACCCGAAAACTGAATTGATGATTACCCCTATTTTATGATAAAATGCTTTTTCTTATAATCTTTTTAAGTTGTTTCAAAACAGTTATAAAAATATATTTCTATTAAAAAAAATTAACACGTAAACCTCTATAAATCTTTTAAAGAAACAAAAAGTATTAATAAAAGAGCATTTCCAAATAAAAAATATTTTATAAAGAAGTTAAAGTGAACGTTAATAAACAAACCAAAAAAACATTAAAAGAGCATTTTATAAAATATGACTATCTGAACTATTTTTTTATATTTATAAAGTTTTTTCTTTAATTTTATTATGTAACACTATTTTAAATAGGTATTTTTTTTTGTCCAATAAGAATATAAGTGAGAAAATGTAAGTTTTTAGAAAAACACCCATTTTGGTAAATAATTTTCAAATCACCCATTTTGGTAAATAAAATTTTCAACTACACTCTTTTGGGAAAAAACTCATTTATGCGCATGCTTCTTTTACAGCCATTTGATGCAGCATACTTACTATTTCATATCAAAATACTCCATCCATACTCCATCCCAAAGTTATTGTCAGTTTGTCCAAAAATAGTAGTCCACTTAAGGAAATTCCAAAGTTATTGTCAATTTGTCCAAAAATAGTAGTGCACTTAAGGAAATGCTAGTTATAATCTATGGAAATTCCCATTTTTACCCCGTATCATTAGATCTTGCAAGTTTTCCAAGTCAAGTTGGTATCTTAGATGCAATAAGGGTAAATTGGTATTGTGCTATGTGCTAACTAAAATCAGCATTAGTTTTCCGTGTTTTAAGTTGTGTGTGTGTGTGTGTGTTTTTTTTTTTTTTTTTTTTTTTTTTTTTTTTTTTTTTTTTGTTTTTGTTTTTGTTTTTGTTTTAAGTTAATAATTTTGAGGAGGAGGATGTATTCATATTCTAACCATTCCTTGCAGTTTACTTATTAACTTTTTTTTTTGGTACCGTTTAATGTAGCAAGTTACATACTTTGATAAATTATGATAAGTATGTTGCATTAATTGTTAAAAAAAGGTATGGCATATACCCGGTAAAGAGTGAACAGTACATTGCATTTTCTTGTTGTTTAGCACACTTACTCCACTCTGCAAGTTCCATGATCTTGTACTGTTAGTAAGTCTATATTATGGGCTACTTGTAACTTCTATGCTTTTTAAGTTAATTTTTAGGCAAGTTCCAGCAGCTTTGGGCATGGCACCTTATAAATTATTTTTTGAGGTCATATAGGGATGTCTACTGCAATTTAAAGTTAGGGACTACTTCTGCAAGTTGGGCAAATCACAAGAACTGCATTTGTAATGAACTCTTATATTTCATATTGACACAGGTTTGAACCAGATATGCTTGCATTCTCGGGATGTTACTATGGCGGAGGAGAAAAAGAAATAAAAGAACTCAATAAAATTCGGAAAAGGTGGAAAACTTTAAATGTAAGTGTCCAGTTTTTAAAATTCTATTGCTTGCGTATATACAAATAGGATGTTCTTTTATGGTTCTTTAAATTAATTTACAGATCAGCGATCCAGAAAAAGAAAGGAGGCAAGGGAGATGCCCACTTACACCCGAAGAAGTCGGTTTAATGTTAAGAGCACTCGGCTATGAAAAAGATATTAATATTTATGTGGCTTCTGGTGAAGTATATGGTGGGAATGAAACATTGAATCCATTGAGGGCGCTTTTTCCAAATATTTATTCAAAAGAAACCATAGCTACTGAACACGAGCTCGAGCCATTTATATCATTTTCTTCCCGTATGGCGGCGCTAGATTTTATGGTGTGTGATGAAAGTGATGTTTTCGTTACTAATAATAATGGTAACATGGCCAAAATATTAGCAGGACGGAGGTACATTTTCTCTCCTTCTGGTATATACTTCCCATTTTAAAGTAGAAATGAACTTCCACCTTTCTTAAGTTCATAGTCAAATCACCAAAAATATTTTTCATTACATAGGTTGTGTTTGGATGAATTTGAAACTGATTATGATTGTGAGTTCATTTCTTATTATGTGGGTCTTTGGTTATAATTATGTGATAAGTTTTAATTAATTAGTTTTGGATAATCAGTTTCAAACTACATGCAACAAAGTTGATTATCCAAGGAAAGAGTAAAGTACATGTTAACTAACACTTTTATAACGTGTTTTAAATACTATTCTTCTGCATTTCTTTCTTGAGGGCGGGTCTTGGAGCAACTGGTGAGGTTGCTGTATACATCAGATTGTGAAGCGATCCGGCAGCTGCGCAAAGCGGGAACTAAGTTAAAATACTAGTAATTCTTGATATTAGTAGAAACTTATAATTTTTTTTTTAAATGAATAACAATGTTTAAATTCGCACTCTAATGATATAAAAGTTTATGTCTTAATGTCAGATTATTTAATAGTATTTAAGCAATCCGAATTATGAAAGCGCTTGGGTTACTGATTATTCGGATAACAGAGTCATAACTACTTTAAACAGTAAAAGCAAATCCAAACACAGCTGGTGTCTATTCTGTTACCTGTGATTAATTAATAGTAAATCAAATGCAGTGATGATCATAGAGCTAATGATTTTCTTTTACATTACAGGAGATACTTTGGACACAAACCGACGATACGTCCGAATGCAAAGAAATTGTCCCGTTTATTAATGGATCGAAAAAATATGACATGGGAAGAATTCTCTTCACAAGTTCGGGTTCATCAAATAGGTTTCATGGGGGAGCCAAATGAGGCAAGGCCCGGGCGAGGTGAGTTTCATGAGAACCCCACATCGTGTATCTGTGAAAAAACAAATCATAAATCAAAACGGTATCACTTCCTAGAAAAATTGGTAACAAGATGTCTGAGGCAGATGAAACAACTGTTAACGATGAATATGTCGATAATCGAGAATGGTATAACCAAGATGAAGAAGAAGAAGAAGACGACGAAGACAGGATGGTCTCTAATCTTCAGTCTCTTCTTAACGACACAAGTGTGGATGAGTTTTCTATGGTTTCTGATGAAAACGAGTTGGAAGACTTGCTTTCGGATTAAATGCTTTGATGAAGTTTATTCTGTTAAACGGGTCGGACTTCGACAAAACCAGTCCAATCAAAATGATCAAAGTGATTATCGCGCTGGTCCTTTGCGAGTAAATTTTGTAGATATGAACTACTGGGTAATGATTTTGCGGAGTTTAATTTAAAGTTCTGTAGTAAGTAGAAAATGAGGTATTTGTTGTAGTTGTAAACTGAACAAGTGAAAACTTGGTGTAATAACTGTATACAGGTCATCTGTGTCATAAATTAGTGGTCGAAAATCTGTAACATAGATGAAAGTTTACTGGTAGGTGGACAAAGGTGCACAAATCGGACTGAACTTGTGAACCGGTTTGGTTAAAACCAGTTCGGGTTGGGTCAAGCAAAGTCAAAACAGGGTGAACAATGTGGGAAACCTGCCCCGATAAGAACGGGTTTAAAATTATGTGCCCGGTTTGAAACTAGTTTACGAATTGGTTTGATTAAAATCTAATTTTTTAATTTGAAAAAAAAATTGGTGTGACAAACCCAACCCAGTAGAATCGTCAAAAATGATTAAAAACCATTCTCCAACGGTAAGAAACAACTAGTTTTCTTAAACGTCACAAATTGGTTCCTAAACTAATTCTAGATCCAAATGGGTAACGGCCAAGGAACACCTAACTGATCCCGACCATACGATTCCAGCCTACCCTAATCGGGTTTGTCAAACCGGTTTCTAGCTAGCCTTTTTTGGAGTTATGAACTGCTTTGGTTCATCACTCGGGCTTTTCAAACTAACCAGGTTTTGAGTTATGAGTTGTCTGGGTTTATGATCGGGTTTTTGCCCATCTTTAGGTAATGTTGGATTGTGGGTTTGCGGTCGGATTGGTTTATTCGTATCGAAGATATCATTTCTTTGTCGATCACACACTTAATATTGTGTAACTCAAACATGAACCGTTTAAAATATTTACTTAAATAAAATAAACATGTTTTAATCAAGTTGCAAACATATTAAACAGGATGGGTTAAAAAGGTTGAGCAAGTTGAAGTGTTGCCCACTTGTCATGTATGATTAAACATGCTAAACTAGTTTATCTGAACATAACATATATATTAAATAGAGTAAATTGTCGTTTCCCTCCCTATGGTTTGGTTATGTTTGACGTTTCCATCCAAAAAAGTTTTTTCTTGCATTTGACTCCCTAAGTTTTCAAAAATATTGTCATTTTCATCCAAAAATGATAGTTTTATTATTTTAAAATGTTAAATATTCATCGTTAAATGGGTATTTATGTTACTTTTCATATAAAAACGAAATTCTAATCTATGTTTACGTATTGTTGATAAAATTTCTTTCATAAAATTCATGTTTTTGGATGATAATGACAACTTTTTTTAAAACTTGGGGAGCCAAATGCAAAAAAAAAACCTTTTTGATGAAAATAGCAATTATGCCCAAACCACAGGGATGAAAACGGCAATTTACTCTATTAAATAAGTTAGACATAATAACTTAAAACATTAATAAATTCATGTTGTGGTAGGGATTGCCAACTATATTCATGTCATGTTCTAGCCTCGCATCCTTTATATGTAGGTATAGAACCCTAATTGTTAAAAAAAAAAACATGAAACCTAATATACATGGTGCGGGTATCTAGGTATGGTCGGGGTTTGAGACGAGTATGGTATTAGATGACACCCAAGCGTGGTCTTGGATATATCAAAACTGAGTATACGCTATATCATTTATTTCTTAAAAAATATAATATATAATATACTAAAGAGCTAAAGTTAAAATTATTAAAATCATAAAATTATAGTTAACCTATAATATTTCAAATCGGTTCTTAAGATGATTCTAATAACTAATGTCTCGATAATCAATGATCCTTAGTTCAAGTGGTTAAGGTGAGGTATCCAAATATCTTATAAAAATAGGTGAAGGTCTTGGATTCAAGTTTCACATATGATAAAATAAAGTGGTGTTCTAGGTGAGCATGGAGGTTTTCTCACATAATGTGAGTTTTCTTCTGAGTGTGGTCTTAATACTTGTACTTGAGTAATGGAGATGATTAGGTGGGCTAGTGACCGTTAGTGATCCAATTAGTCGTTCAAAAAATAAAAAAAACTAGCATCTTGATATCCACAAGCCCATTGACCACACTTTATAATCGTTTATGAGACTATGATTAACAATATCAAATCAAATATCTGACCCATTTTGATTCCTATTACACATCAATAATGTGGAGATGATATTATTTTTGGTCATCTTTTTAAGTGTAATCAATAACAAAATTTCGAATAAAAATGTATTTTTGGGGCCCGTACAATCTCTTTTTGAAATTGCATAGGTTGTGGGGTTCAAATACTTGTGATCCTCATATTTGAACATGAAAATGAACTTTACAATCGTGAGAGATCTTGTGGGTGCTTTTTACTCCAAAAAGACCGAGAATTGACATTAAACTTATCCAAAACTCATAATACATATCATTCTTTAGGTTTTAATATGAAACCTAAGTTTTACTAATAAATGATTGTCTAGAAATGTAAACTCTAGGGTAGTCAAATTACTTTAACAATAGAGATTACGTATAATTCAATAACTTTACTTAGAAAATTATTATATTCAAATTTCGGTCCGACTGGTTTGAATTTGAACTTGGATGCGACTGGAACTTGCGAATCGAAATGTTCAAACTCAAGCGTGACAGGTTTTGCTTTGATATGTAATTTTTTAACGAGTACTTTTAAAGGAAGAATGCTATATAGGAACATCATTCTCACTCATATGTACCAGATATACGTAGTCTCGTCATCCTATCAATCCATTAGCCATAAAATATACAGAGCATGACTTTTTTACAGGGTTATATTTCTCTATAAGAGTGTAGTCTAAAATGTTGCATATCGTATATTAGTGTATAAAATAAAATATAATGTCTATACGAGCATACACCAGCAGAGGGTGCACTCCTATGCAGCCATATAGGCGTATAACATCAAATCAGTTGAGGTTGATTAGTAACGTAGGCTTCCTATGTATAGGCTTTTCATTTTAAATGACACGAGAAAAATATAAAATATGTTAAAAATTATAATTCAAAACGTGCTTTTATTTTTAGTTTATCTACCCCGTGTTTGTGTTATTTTATTTTTAATATTATTGCTCAACAATATGTTAGATTATTTATTATATATTTTTAATTTTTTGTTTAAAAAGTAAAAAAGATGATGTTTTTTGCACGGTTTGTTTCCTAGTTCTAGTCCAACGCCACATATGTAGTTTTCTTTTGAAGTTGACACGTGGCATTGCTAACAACCATGACTGCCATGTCACTTGTTTTGAATCACAACTAAAATCCTACGTAGGCACCTTATCCACTTTTGAAGTAATTCAACAATTATACGCCACTTTTTGAGCTTTTCTTTTGAGTCTTACAATTTTTATTAAAAAAATTAAAATAAATAAAAGCTCAATTAAGAAAACTGCATTGCTATAGTAGAAGTTATGCTTTAAATTCAAGAAATTAGTAATTAATATAAGTTTGGAACCTGAGAGTAGGACATAAATATCAACAACTTTGATATTATTTTATATTTGTAAAACATAAAAATCACGATACTACGAATTATAGCGCAAAATTAAGGTCTGTGAATTTCTAACATAAAACGAGTTTAATACAAAATACATAGGTTTAAGTTTATCTTAAATGAATTATATTTCGTTTATGGTTGGAAGTCACGAACGTTCAGTTAAACAATCAGTCTTGGGTCAACCTAGTGGGTTTGTTGTTGAATAATTTTTACACAGTTTTAACAAATATTTTTTGTTGGTCAAAAGTTAAAATAAAAATGAACATATCAGTAGTACAAAAATAGTTTTATTATAAGCACTTATGTTATTCTTTTCAGCAAACTTTTACTTTTAGATTAGTAACATAAATGAAGTTACAACTAAATTAGTAGCCTGCATATGTACCAACTAGTAAATACACAAATCATGTGTCAGGATAGTTGGATCAATACATCTAAAACACTCTTCAAATACTAATAACTAGTTGAAGCTAATAACGAGTAACATGTAGAAATTGACAGACACCATTAGAGAAATGTTCAATATATAATATAAAATATTTTTTTATCAACAAACTAAATTGCAAGTAGATAAATAATTATGGATGTGATTTAAATATGACGCAATTAGAACAATCATGAAACTTAATTAATATTTATAAAGTTACTCCTACAATATATAGTGATCTCTGATGTATTATATCAAATGGACATGTTGTATTCTTACCAACAAATGCATTTTTTTTACCTTAAACTTACTATACTATTTAAATCTTATGCTTTTATATAATTTAAACCCACAGATTTAAATTAAATTAGAAAGACAGAAGATATAACATTTTACTGTCAGAATTTTCATTTATAAACATACAAATGGACATGTGATTTTAAGAAAACTTTATATGATTTTGTCTAACTCTTGATTTTGTTAAACCCCCACAAATTCGCAACAAATTAAACAAACAGGAAAAGACTATTGTACCCTCTGCCACGTGTCAACACATGAATGGAATAATGAGATATAGTATGACCATGAATAGCGAAGCCCAGCTTCATCCCCGGGATTCTCAACACATCGTTATAAATATTATTCGCCCATTCCGATCATCTCATACATACTACAATACAATACAATACAATACAATACAAACACTATCTTCCATTCAACCATCAAACAATTACAATCTCCCCCAAAGATTTCATCTTCAACATTTCAATTCAAAAACCCCATCTTTAATCTTCAAGATTGCAGACTTACACTTTAAAATCCAACAATCGGGGCTAATTTTGAAGGGTTATGGGTACGAAGGTGTTAGATAGATGAAATGCGATTTAGGGTTTTGATTTCACGTCTTTCTGAGCAAAACCCTTTTGGTTCTTGATGACATTTTCGTGATTAGTACCAATTCAACTTCAGTTTCCGATAATGGCGACGAATCCGGCGGTGCCGCCGACTTTTGGGCTGCGGCTGCGGCGGTCGGAGGTGGGGTTTTGTCCCCCGGTGGTTCTCCGGCAGAGGGTTTTGATTGGAAGCGGTGGTTGTAAGATTATGTGTTGTTGCTCCGGTAAGGCGACTCCGATCCGGAGAATCGATGTCGGGTCGGGTCGGAAATGTGGGAGTAACGGTGAAGAATGGTCGGTTGAATTGAAGAAGACGAGTCATAAAGATCGAATTCAAGCTGCACCTGCATTGCCCTTTGCATCATCACAGTATGTTATTTGATTGTTTTTACATTGTACAATTTTAATTTCTTGCTGATATGTTTATATATTTGTTTTTTTGATGATTGATAATATTGGTTATTTAACAATTGATGTCGAAAGACATTTAATTAGCTTTTGGATTAATAGTAGATGTGAATATATCTGTTTATAAAGAAACTTGAACACATTGGATGATAAAATTTGTGCATTTAATATTTTGGTCATTTCTGATGAAATTTTGGTGTAGGTCTCTGATGTCTTCAAGACAAGAGAAGTTTTTTCCACGCTGTACCCCGAAAAATTCTGGGCCCCAGTTTCGTGACACTCCACCAAAAAGAGGTACTTTATGATGCTTTCTTGAACTTGTGGTTGATATTCATGTTGGCTACATGATATGGAGTTATTTAGAGATGTCTAATAAAGATGGGGCAAATGTTACTATGTAGTAATCAATTTTCAGTATTGTTTGGACACTTAAGTTTCACTTTTGTTTCATTGCTGTGAAACTTTCTTTGAAAATTGACCCGCAACTAATATTACCTGTTAAATATGCTGACATGTCATGCCAATTGAAACAGTTGACATGACATCCTGGTTGTTACCGATGATGTGGCAACACCTTTTTCACGTAAGAGGTGTCCACATCATCAATTTTATTCAATTAGAATGCCAAGTCAGCTACTTTAATTGGCATGCCCATTGAAACTTGAAACTTGAGTGGCCTAGGTGGAATAATGGTGAAACTTGATTACTATTTAGGGATATTTCACTAAGAAATGGTGAAAGTGTATGTTGTTACTTGTGGGATATTTTGGTATTTGTCAGCTAATGTATTTATCCTTTTTAATTATAGACACTGGTATTGCAAATGAGAAGGATTGGGGCATAAGTTTAAATGAACATGTGAATGAGTCTGGTGTGAACGAGGATGGTAGTACATGGTACAGAGAAAGCGGAGAAGATTTTGGTGAAAATGGATTTAGATGTAGATGGGCAAAATGGGTGGTCAAAGTCATGATGGCTCTTCAGAATGGAAAGAAACGGTATTAATTACTTATAGTAATAATGATGTTGTGTATTAGTTTTGTTGATTTTAGTCTAGAAAATGACTTAATCTCTCAAAGGAATTCCTAAATGATCTTTGATTTGCAAGTTTGTAAGCTTCAAGGGATGAAACTAAGGCTGATGTATCGATTTCCCTCCTTTATCTAAACATGAACGGCTATGATTTGTTATTAATTAAATTTTAGTTTTCATTTGATCTGATTTCTTCCCTTATATGCCTGTGTCTCTATTCTAATAAGTCTCGCAGCTTCGCCCTTTTTTGCAATTTTTTCCTTCAACTTTACTTATTTATATGTACTTCCTTCTTTGTATGAAATTTGTAACAATTTTTTATTTTTATTTAAAAATCCTATTTTATATGCTCATTATTATCATTACAAAGAATTTGATGTCATTTATTTTCTCAAGTTCCCTCTTCTTTGTCTTTGTTGGATATACAAAGTTCAAATTATTATCCTCGACCGTTGTAGAATTTGCATGTATTTGTAGTGTATTTGACATTAAAATTGCTCATTGATGTGTAAGGTGATCAGTAATAATAATTGAATGGCAAATAACATTCATTTGTTATAATTATTATTGAAAAAAGCTATCCCCTACACCATTTCCATAACATTAAAAAGTATCACCCCAGGTGGATGCATTAATTGGATTTGTTGATGTCATTGACAGTGGTGGGAGAAAAGTGATTGGAGCGGATACAAAGAGCTAGGTATTTTCTTAATTTTTATCGTATAATGCTTTTATAAAGTTCAATTAATTGCAACAAAGATCACTTAGAGTTAAGAAAAGCCTTTGTTTAAAGGTGCATAACTGTATTGTTTCTTATGACTTTCATCTCTCAAAGTAATTAGTGTTTCATGTTTGTGATTGCTTGTTTAAACAGCTTATGTTTATCCTTATAAGCAGAACAGATAATCATCTTGTTAGAGAACATCTTATTTCACTCTTAGGGTAAACTTGTAAATCTTGAATCGACCAATAATAATAACTTCGAATATGCAAACTCAAACTGTGTATTGAAACATCTTATGCTACCCGAAATTAAGTAGATAATTATGAACACTTTTCTTGAGCCAAACACTCAAAAGTGCTTATCTGTTTTTATGAAAACAATGAAACGCGTGGTACTTTTTTTAAGCTTTGCATTTACTCTTGCATATGTACATAATTTTGTGTCAAAATTTTGTCTAGCTGTTGATGAGGTCCTTGATATCCTAGGGGATGTTTGGATGTGTCTAGAGAGTGATTATCTCGAATATCAATTTGTAGTGTTTGGCTAACCTTCTTCAGCTTATGGTTATCTGCTTATTTAGACGATAAAAAATTAGTTTGATACTAGCTGCAAAAAATTCAAACGGTAGAGTCATATTACTTGCACACTTATCTTTTACAAGGCTGAATCTATTATTTTCTTGATACTCATAATTAACTAAATATTCAACATCACCAAAAGTGGTTATACAACTTCAAGCTGCAGAAGCACATACCCCAATATCTCCTGCACCATGTTTAACTAGAACTAAATGCAATTGTAATTATTCAATATCACATAATAACTTTCAAACCGCATCCCAAACACCCCCTTTTCTCAATTTATAAATGTACATGTTTAGAAATCCTATATCCCATCATAAAAACAGGACCCACAAAGATAAAATGGATCATACCAAATCCGTATCAAGAGCCAAATGAGTTAGAAGTATGAAATATTATGTGTATTAATATAATTATATTTGGTGATCATGCAGGTGTTGAGAAATCTGGGAGAAATTCTGAAGGTGATTCATGGTGGGAAACATGGAGAGAAGTTCTTTACCAAGATGAATGGAGGTTAGTGTTATATCGTTAAGCAGTTTATGCTCATTGTTAATAACACATATTGGTTCTCTAAATTGCAGTAATTTAGCAAGGATTGAAAGAAGTGCACAAAAGCAAGCAAAATCAGGCATAGAAAATGCCGGATGGTATGAGAATTGGTATGTACTTTATATCTAAATGCCTTTAAGAACCAAAAAGTAGTCTTGGCAAGATGAACGGCTCAGGTAACAGGTCAAAATGGGTAGTAGTTATATGGTATGGGTCAAAAAGAGGGGGGAGGGGGGGAGTTGACTCACAAACACTTCATTATCCATCTTTAATAGTTATTATACAAATACTCATTGTGTTAATTGCTATCATATAAGCAATATTGTTACAATAATCACTCTGCTAACATGTCAAGACGAGTTCGGGAAACAGGTCAAACATAGGGCAGATTCGAGTTGTGCAATCACTTATATGCCTCTATGTTTTTACAAACAGTTAGTGTAAACTTTCAATATGTTCGAACCATTTGACGTGTTCCCCTTTTTAGCTATATTTTTATTTTGACCCGTTTGAGATTACACACAACCTAAATCCACCCATTAATCTGACAAAATTATTTTGGTATAGGTGGGAAAAGTACGATGCCAAAGGGTGGACCGAAAAAGGAGCACATAAATACGGTAGATTAAATGAGCAGTCATGGTGGGAGAAATGGGGAGAACATTATGATGGAAGAGGTTCTGTTCTAAAATGGTATTATTCTTTTTCATTCACTCACAATGTAATATTAAATAATCAGAATCAAGTAATGTATGCAACTGTAATAGCAATGATCACTTCTCAAGGTGTATTTTAAAATCTGATAGTGTGATAAATTAGGAAGTATAATTGTTTTAGTTTAACATTTGATAATAAATTTGAAATTCTGATTGTTTAAGAGGAAGTGTCATACAAGGTCTCTTAATGCTGTTCTATTGGAGTCTAATGTTTCTGTGTGTGTGTTTGTTTGCACGCGCTTGCTATAACTCTCAGGACGGACAAATGGGCTGAAACAGAACTTGGAACCCGATGGGGAGATAAATGGGAAGAGAAATTTTTTTCGGGTATTGGATCCCGTCAAGGGAAACCTGGCATGTATCCCCTGCTGGTGAACGTATGTCTCAAATTTGCTTCAAGACTTGTAGATTTAATTAATTGTTTAAACTTACCAAAATAATGGAAGTATTTCACAATTATTGACATATAACAATGAATACTGTTACAATTTCACGTGTTAATAAGTATTTGTACTAAAACTTTCTTCTTGTACCAGGTTGGTCAAGGACATGGGGCGAAGAACACTTGGAAACGGGTATGTTCATCAAACAGATGATGATATGCTCTTTTGAGTTTAAGGTTTAGGGTTTATAATCATAATCTTACAGATGTATTTGTTGCATTCTAGCAGCAAGGTGCACAAGTATGGAAAAAGCACCACGGGTGAAAGTTGGGATATTGTTGTAGACGAGGAAACTTACTATGAGTAAGTAACTTTCTTTTTATTTTTTAAACCTGAGTCATTTGTGTGGAACCTAAGCTGAACCTGACCCGTACCTTTATCTTGTGATAATAGGGCTGAACCACATTACGGCTGGGCCGATGTTGTTGGTGATTCAAGCCAGTTACTATCAATCCAACCACAAGAAAAACCACCTGGTGTGTACCCATATCTTGATTTCGGGTCAACCTCTACTCCATCATCACCTAAAGATGATGATGATCCTTCACCACCTTGACAACAGCACGCACCACATGTTCGCTTTTTGGTATTAACGGACCGCGATGATGGGTGCACCCGAATCCTTTTGAGTTGTTTGTCTTTTCTTATTTATTCCCATTCTTGGTTTAGGAGAATGGAGCTAGTTTTCTTCATGGTCAATTATATTGTTTATTTTTTGTTTCATTTTGGCTAGACATTGTTGATTCATTTGATATTATTCCCAAATCTAGGGATAATTAGGTCTTATGTTTAAGCTTTTCTGCAAGGTTTATGGTTTGATTGGATGCTTTATGTTTATTTTTTTTAATATCACAAATAATTAGTCTATCATTATGATTAAAAAAGTCGTACCCGGTGTTTAACTTAGCTCCCGCTTTTCTCTTCTATCATTATGACTATAAATTTTATAGTTTTTTTTTATTTATCATTCGCTATTCTTACATATTACGTCTGTCTCTCGAGACACAAACTCGAGGTACAATAGTTACTAATGAAAAAAACATGTTTAATCCATTGTAAACCAAATATGCTATAACTTATGCCTATTTGCTAAATGTATAACTTATTTCTATTTGCTAAATGAGTCTATGAGAGTCCAGTGTCCGCTGTTGTTTTTAACCTTTAAAAACATTCACGGGCTAGTGGGTATTCACATACTAGGTTTCATTCAAATCATTTGCCCACTAAAACTATTATTAAGCCCAATAGCATAGGATGCCCTAGCCCAATAGCATAGGATGCCCTGGCCCAATATACACGAACCATTGTTCAAAAGATGGTCCAAAATACCATTTAACCATACCTATTTTCGACGATAACTTGAGTCACCGAAGGTACATGTGTGTATCCAAACCGGATCACGATTTGAAACCAGATTCAAAACCGATGTACTAACCGTTTTGAAACCGAACGATCCGTTAGTGTGAAATCAGTTTCAAACTTTATCCATTGGAACCAGTTAAAACCAATCTAAAACGAAATAAATTTGGTTTCAACCCCGATCTAGTTTTTCTTCTTAAAAACCGGCTTCTAATCTGGAATGGGCTGGATCAATCCATTTTCAACTTATTTGACTAGACCTAAACTGGTTTTAAAACCAATCTAATTTGGCCCAAATTGGGTTATGTGAATGTCTACCTCTATCCTTAGGACTCGAAAATCTATTTTGTGTTCTAATTTTAATGAGTTTGTATGTTTTTCTTATAGTATCAAATAACAAGTTAGCTATAATATTTAATTATATAAGTATCAGATATTACGGTATCACGTTATTGATATACAAACTATACAAGGAAATTATAAATCAAAGAATGGAAATTTTATAGGAGCCAACGAATAAGATATATTATATTGTATTATTAGGTTATTACAAACATATTAAAATCATTAAGCTTCATTAATATTTTATATGTTATGTGTCATTCGTCACAAATGACATAATAAATGAATAAAACTAAGAAATTATAATTAAAAAATAAAAAATAAAAAATAAAAAATTTAAATATATTTTAATATAAAATATAATTGAAATCTTATCTTTCTACTATAAAAAATGGTAACTAGTTGTCACACATGTCAATACCACATTCTTCCTCATCAAATTTTTACCGCTTCTCTCTTCTATAAAATAATCACATTAATTACTAATAAATTTATTTAATTCTTTTTAAAATTAAAATAGCTTTTTAATAAATTACGAAGAGAACTTTTTATTAATGTTATTTCTAAGGAATCAAAAATTTTAAAATAAGAAATTTTTTTAAAATATCAAACTTTTTTAATAATAAAAAATAATTTAATATTAGTGTTTTTAAAAAGTAAAATTTTTGTAAACAAAAAATAATTAAAATTTATAGTTATAATAAGAAAGCCTTAAAATAACAATTTTTTGAAACGTTTATTTTGAAAGAATAACTTTATTTTGTTTATAATAAGAAAAATAACACTGATTTCTTATCTTATAATATCATTTTATAATTAATAAATTTATATTATAATTATACTTATATTTATTCAAGCCGTGTAATACACTGTTTACTAAGCTAGTAATGTAATATGTTATAATAATTTATTAGAATAAGAAATTATTTATTTTAGATATTTAATTCTTTAGTTTACTTATTTATAATAATTTATTATGAGAGAGACGTGAGAAATAAAGTTTAGAATTTGTTAGAAATTATCATGTGTCCCTAAAAAATATTCTTATATTATATAGTATAAATTCAAGCAAGTACCATACCTTCAACTCAAACTCTAAGTGAAGATTTTATACGAGTTGATTTAACTCGAACCTAAATTAATTAAAATTTTAGCAAATTAATTATGAGTAAATTGCAAAACGACGAGTCAACCATAAACCATAACCATCACAGCCTTTTTATAATACAACCTCATTCTATTATTAGGATATTTTAAACGAAAATTTGTGTTATTTAGATTCCGAAGAATATAGAGGAAAGCAGCAAAATCTCAATATTCTATAGAAAAACAATAACTTCAATATCATAAACACAAACAATAATAAGCTTCATATTTAAATAGAAAATCATAATAATAAACTCATTTTAAAGCGTTCTTCTATAATTTTGTTTATGGGTGATTAAGAAGATAAGAAGGAATGAGCTAAAAGTAGTTGTCGTGTCAATAGAATCTAATACAACTCCAGATAATTAAGTTGCAGATAATTCCTCAAATTATCAAGACAAATAATTATCTGGATTCCTATTCTTTTGGAAATTAAACAAGTGTGTATTAAATTTTATATTAATCAACTTTTATACCACTAATCTTCCACTTAATCATGTAAAGGGTTGGTAAAATATACCCTATGTACTTTTTTATACCACATTGATTTGATATTTATACGAGCATATAAATATGTATGCAAGTTTATAACACATGATATATGAGCATCAAGAATGTGTCATACGGGCATATGACATCTATACAGGCGTATAGCATACGTATACAACCGCATAACATATGTATAGTATAGTATATGTGCATGTAACTATGGAGCTGAGTGATTTAAAAAGGAGAGAGAGAGAGAGAAGAGAGAGAGAGAGAGAGAGAGGGGAAGGAAGGGAGGTAGAGAGAGCATTTCGTAAAATTAATTGAATACTTTAATACAACCTTTTATGTATTGTTAAATATTATATATAACTAAATTAGTATGTCGGTGGCATCACCAGTCAAAATTACAAACTAAACATTTTAATTTATAAAGTTTCAACTTCACCCTATACATATATAATGCATGTTCTAACGCATTATATTTTATGGCAATTTGATTTATCTTTAATAATTTTCGTTTGTTAATTTTTTCTATAAAAAACTAATATTTGGTTGTGTGTCAAATTTGTTTCCCTTGGGACCCGGTGTGATTTTGTTAAAACAGAGTTGTATTCAAAATAAGGTATTTGGTTATTATAGTTTACATCAACTGAATGTAACATGTTGGTGCCACAAATAATGAAACTTTTAGTGACCGAATAGCATCAGTACTAATATAACTGTTTTCTATCTGTGTTTTGATATACAAAACCGAATCGTTGGAAGTTCATACGTTTCCTTTGTGTACTTTATCATGTTAATGTCATCGCCGAAACATGTGATAATCGATCCAGCTGCTATAAAATAAACTAAAATGCAGATAGCATGTGAAAATGAGTTGAGAATATGGCTTTATTGGTTTTGGATT